>CM053789.1:436681741-437281741 GCA_028749045.1 Cupressus sempervirens
TATATTGCTTACCATGGTTGATATGGTAAATTAAAAAAATTCCATTGATCTTGAATCAACAATCACAATCAATTTAATGCTTGTTTTACCGGCCAAGCTCTAATACCATGTTAAGGAATATGAGATTAGAGGTAGGAGTTTACCATATAATTAATTTCTCTATAATCTTAGATATGACTACTTCAATTAAGATATCAATCACATAAGAGATATAGATTGAATGCTTTAAATGATTTTGGATATATTACTTGTCTTCGACTCTTTCAATGAATAACATTGATGCTTTCTTAGTATTTGTAGGTGACCATATATATGTGTAAATTGCAAGTAATAACATGTATTATGTGATGTGATTCCAAATGATCATGGCACCTGATAAATATAAGCATTGGAATGGTGAAATATCATGTATAGACAAGACTCTATATGCCCTTTGGGCCCATAGGGTCATGTCTCTACATGAGATTACCTTAATCAAATATTGTTATGATTAATCACAAGTGGTGATTATGTATTGCATATAAAATTGATCATGATTGGTGTCTTATTTCTCATAATACCCAATTTTAGTTGATAATATAGAATAATGATAAAATGATAAAGTAACTCATGGTAATGGGAAATAGTGAGTAACATAATCATTCCCATGATTCACATAGATAGCATGATCATTGTATTTTGATAGAGACTGAAATTGATTGAATCATTTTGCATAGTTAATTATAATACTCTCTCTCTCTCTCTCTCTCTCTCTCTCTCTCTCTCTCTCTCTCTCTCTCTCTCTCTATCTATATATATATATATATATATATATACACACACACATACATACACACACATATACATGTGTGCATGTGTGTGTGCATGCATCTGTGTGTGTGTGTGTGTGTGTGTAGATAAGTATATAAATGTACACAAGTATATACATGCATATGTATCTAAGTATCTCATGTTCCTTCTAAGCAATACTCAAATATTGGATATCGAGTTGTAGATCTAGGATTTTTCATTTATTGAAGCTTCAAATTTATAATACTTTGTACAAAAAATGTATAAGTTGACCAATTTTGACCAATACACAGGTCAACCTATACCTCCCTACTTAACTTGTTCTTTGGGCTCCCAATTTTTTACAATCAACAAATTTTGGTCTAGAGGTTGTAGACCCCATTCAACTCCCATTTCTATCATAGTTTGATAGTCTATTTTTATATCTAATATTGGTTCCTCCAATAGCCCTTAAGGTGATTTTCATTCCTCCTTTGTCATATTATATTTGATATCTTCATCTACTTCATTGTCATATTTACTTCTATTTTACTTGCATTACATTTATTCATTCAACTTGAATTGATAAGAAAAATTCAATGAATCCATCACATTTGGAGGAAAGAACAACCACAAAAAGAGATCCTTTAGCATACTCATTTTAAAGGATTTATGTTTAGCATCAGCACCCCTACTTTTTTTTTCATTGTGCTAGTCTAATATAAATTCTCTTAATATATATATGATTCAAGGTCTCTCTTTCCATTTCCCTAATGTTCATAAAAGGTTGATTAACATCCCCAATCCTTTATCACTCCAATATTTTATATTATAGGAATGATGTTGGATATTAGATTATTTCTAATAGTAATCGAGTTTTTTGGTGTTAAATTATGTCTACAATTTGTCTATAAGGGAGGTTGCAACTATTTTCTTGATTGAATTTGTTTCTCTTACTTTTCCCATATTTATGATTGTAGTGGATGATATGTTGAGTTGACTATAGGTCTAACCTTGTGACATGGATATCTTTATCAAGTAGTCTCATTTTGAAGGTTTGTTTTGGATTAAATTATTATTATGATGCCTTTCTCTTTTATTCCCTTTGGTTGATGTAAAATGAGTGTGAATGATATTTTGAATTACCTTTGATATTTCATTATGATGTTCCAAATCCTCTCTAACTCTTAGATAGGGCTACTTTAACCATAATTATGTTTTTGTGGTTCACTTTTAGGTTTCCTCCTTGTCTTGTTCTAGAAGACCTAATTAATGTTTGAAATTGATCTAAGTGCTATAAATGGAAGATCAAATCAATTACAAAGTATGGAATTTGTATGTGATGTGAAAAATGAAAATTTTAAGCAACAAAAATGTATGAAGGAAGTTGGTCAAATTGTTAGTAATTGCTTGAGACATAATGTAGACTTAGAAGAAAAAGACTAATATGAAAATAATACACTTTTATTAAATCTTATATTCATTTTAATTTTAATTTTGAATCTACCAACTACAAAGATGGGGTACTCAAAAGGAAATATTTTTATCAAAGAAAATTATAAACAATATAGATAAGGATTAGTTTTTTTTAGCATTTAAATATAATACTAATAAGTCAAAAAGTCTATTTAAGGAAAAACTAAATTAGTGGGTATATTGAAACCACAAATACATTTTTCAAAACTCTTAATCCCTAGTTTAGTACTAAAATTAATAGTGGGTAGTTGCTCTTAAATAAGCAATGATTTGACGTAAAAAGGAAATTTCAAAATATCTATCTATGACTTGCTTGTTAGGGGAAATGAGCTAGTTTCCACTCATGTTTGTATTATCACCACCTCCTACTATTACCTATCCCCCAAAGTATCACTCATAAAAAGGCCCAAAAATTATAGCACATGTACTAATATCCAATCACATATGCATTGATAGTTGAATATTTTAAAATGGCACTTTTGGACCACCTCACACTTTGAGTTCTACAAATAGCTCCATTAATGCAAAAATTCCAAAAGATTAGATTTAATGATGCATAAGATGAGAGAAGATGGTATAAAGTGGGACAAACCCAACTTAAAGCTACTAACACCTTTCCTAAGAGTTGTACATTGAATCCTTACTCAATAGATCAATCAGAGCATATAGGAGCCATGGGTAGAAAATCAATAGGTGTAACTATTTAACTTCACATATAAAGAAAGAAACATGCATGGCTATAAACCCTTCCAAGTTGTGGCCTTTCCAAAGAAGATTAAAAAATTAGATTCCAAGCTCACATCTTCTTTATTCTTCTCTCTAAGATGAAACTCTCCTACATCTAACCAAGCTTCTTATATAGCCAACTAATCCACAAGTCACCTAGTCATGCATTTACATAGATTATAGGTAAAGATTTGGAAGAGTAAACCAAAACCCCAAAAAAGGACAACATAGAATCATGAGCTCTTAGGAATAGGTCCCACCATAAGTTAGGATTTGGCTCCCAACTACACAAGATAGGAAATTGTGCCAAAAGAAACAAAATGCCTTGAAGGATAAAAACTATATGAAATACAAACTATCAAGAATGACATAGAACTCAAAGAATGGGAAACATATGAATACACATACTTAGGACAAGGATCTAGGATAGGTCCTTGACATGATATCAACTGCACACAATTAGAAACCAAATGAAGCAATGGTTACTTTGCGAACATTATACTAGTACATTATTTTAATTTTTAATTTTTTTTGATACAAGATTGCTCAAGGACCCAAGATGCTCCTCCATCAGCCACTTGGGCTTGATAAAGATCCAATTTCAACATAATGTATTCCTAATATTTTTACCTATATTAGAAAGATTGAACTCAACTTGCCTAATCAATGAATTTTCTACAATTGGTTTGTCTATCTATTGAACTAGGCATTCCATGTAGTCTTTTCCTATGGTACTTTTTCTTATTATGATATTCAAGACCATCTCAATGTTGTTTATTTTTCTCTTATGATAATGTAAGTTATATTCCAATTCATCATCTGATTCAAAATACTATAAGATATCTACAATATTAAATATAAGTGAAATATCCATATATTCTAGTAATTTGACTCAAAAGCATTTCCATTGGCAAAGTTTCTTAGAATCTTTTGAAGACCAAATTTCTTCATTTTCATCTTGATGTAGGTATGAACAAGAAAAATTTTATTCTTCAAATGAATTATAACCTCGTCTCCAACCTTAAAATATTTATGTCTCTTCCTTTTGTCTTTTCTCTATTTATAATCCAAATTATTATTTCCCAAGTTCCTATACACTTCCTCATGCATAATTTTCATGAAATTTACAAATTCCTTAGATTCAACACTTCTTTTTACCTCAATATTCAAATCCCTTAATTCAATACTTCCCTTAAGATTGATTCCAATAAAAATCTCAAAATGTTTCTTCTTAGTGCTTTTGTTAATAGAGTTGTTATATGTGAACTCTGTTTGTGCCAAAACCAAATCCCAATTAGCAAGCATATCTCCAACCAAATATCTCAACATGTTACCTAAACTTTTTTACAAAATCAGTTTGTCCATCTATCTATAGATGAAATGTAGAACTAAACTTCAACTCTATATTCAGGGTATGTGCAGGATCATGGTGTGCCAAAAAGTGGCGATGTGAAAAACATAGAGTTTGAAAATGTCTAAAAGCATTTCAAAATTTTCTTTGACTTTTTTACACCCATCCCGATACCAAAGGTAAAAAGTAAGCCCAATCCATATCAAGTATCCAATTTCATATCAGGTATCTGATTTATTATCAAATACCCGATACTTGTACTATGATTTGAAAAAGAGTAGCAAACCCAAGGGCTGTTTGTTCATATTGCATTTTTGGTTTTGAGCTCAGATATCCGATCCACGATGGATACACAATTTAGGTTAGTAATTTTTTTAATTTTTTTTTAATGTTTTCAATCAATTTTATTATAAATTTATTAAATTTTATTTTAAATTTGTTAGTTTTAATTGAATTTGTTAAAATTTAGGTTTTTTTGATAGAAATTATGGAAATTTAGGGGTTTTTGAATAGAAATTATGTTTTACAAATTCATAGGCATGGCTAACCAAAATGATGATACTGAGGAAGAAATATTGTTCCTTGTAATCCTACACCAAATGCTCCAGTGCCCCCTCAAAATTGTCCACCAAATGATCCCTTGCCCCCTCAAAACCATCCTCAAATAGAGGATTTGATATTTGAAAATCTCATTGAATTGAGGGCTTTGCTAACAACATATAATACTGTACCTACGTTGGCCCCTATGTTATCCACGTTAAACACCATAGTGGATAACATTCAAACACTTACCAAGGAATAATATGCTGATCTTTGTTGGCTTGAAAAAATGCATGAGATGTTTGATGATGGGTTGGACTATGATGAGGTTGTGGCCCTCAATATAAGTAAAGATGATTTGGTTTCTCTTTTCGCAAACCCAAAAACCAGTTTACTAGTCGACCACAAAAAGCCCAAACTATCAATTAAATGGCACAAAAATGATGCCATACATGTGAACTTTTGGGATTGTTGGTGGATAGTTTTTGACATCCCTCCACATAGCAATTTAGAGGTGCCATTTTATTTTCTTAGAAAATTGTATGCAAAATTTGTGTTGAGCCTCAAGGTGAACTATTAGAGCATGAAGCCCAACATGGGTGTAGGAGGAGAAGCTCCTTAGGATAGACCCTCTTCCCATTGGAAGAAAGCTAGCACTTTTGTGCCCCCTAATAATGTGTCCCCCCCTCCTTGAGTGCAACATCCTGATATCATTGTAGAGGCTAGCTCTTAGACTATTAGAGTTATCCATAGATTGAGTAGCCTATTGATATCCTAGGCTAGGTCAGTGCCACCTCCCCATGTTGATGATGCTGGTGCAAGTTTGTCATCAACAAGCTCATCACATGTTTGTGTGCCCCATACTTGCATAACATGCAAGAATATTTGTTTGAGTCCCATAGGTGATCATTTTGAGTATCAATTCATATTTGATAAGGATACACTAGATACATGTACAGAGGCTGTAGACCCTGATGTGAGAGAGGAGGGGCATGTAGAGGCATGGACTCCTTCTATGTCAGTATGTGTATACATTTTTTTGTTACGACATATGTGATTTAAAGTTAATCTTTATAATAGAGTAATTTTAATTTTTAAGCTGTACTGATTTATGCATGTATGTGATCTTCATTCATGTTTAGTTGATGACTAAGGAGGAGCTGAGATAGGTTGATGATACCATGCTCTTGGCTATTTCATTTGGCCTTGAGACATCTACGATACATTATGTTGTGTTCTCATTGTTTTCTCTATTTGATATTGTACCATATATGGTTTCTAATCTTTCTTTTATCTTGCAGGTACCATCTGTCCCTGGGGGACAAAGTGCGGGGGATGAGCTAGGACCCATTGACAAAGGAAATGTAATTAGGTGCTTTCTATTCAATTAAATATCAATACATTCTTATAAAATGTTTGTGGTAATGAAATTTAATTACATTCTTTATTGTATAGGGCATGGCTACTGGTGATCAACCCATGCAGATTTTGCGTTATAGATGCTCAAGCATTTTCATTCACACTAAGAGCCCCATTATATGTATAAGTATCATTTATTTTTTATTTTCCTTATTTTCATAAATAAATTAAAAACTGATTTCTATGATATCAATAACTAGTATTTTGTATCTCATAGGAAACTCCTAGTGCACATGAGGTTGGATGGGAGAGTTTTGTATCTTTGATGATGCAACCACTATATCCTAAGGAGGAGCCTACAGTAGTAAGTTTTAGTTTTAATTCTTGATTATATGTTATAAATTTAGTATGCTATGAATTATAATATTATAGTTTAAGTTGTAGATCCATCTGACAAACATATTTGAACATACACAGGCCACAATCAGCGAGGTACAAGCATTGTTGAGGGCATACAAGAGAATTCTTGATCGATGCAAGAGGTCGACGAGAGAGGTATTTATATTGAAAGTTTAATAGTATAAATCTTCATTAAAAAAAAAAGATCATTATGTATTTGACTAATTTAATGTTAGATACAAAGAATCATATAAATCTAGTAGTCTAACTTTGGGTTTTCCTTTTTTGTTTATGTAGGTGGCATCCAGTCCACCTAGTGCAACGAAGAGGCTACATTATGATCATCCACCAGTAGCCTAGGATAGTATAGTTGTCATAGAATGTGTCATGAGACATTTTGAGATGGCATATGCCACATTGTTTACAGAAATATCGATATTATACACATTTTGATGGCATGACCAACCACATTTTGTATATGGATCTATGTATTTTGATATATATTTATGTAATTTGTCTATGGATACATGAACTTTGATATATATATTTGTGTAATTTTTCTATGGATACATGTATTTTGATATATATTATTTTTCATTTATGTACACAATGATATACATATTAAATTAGTATCAATATTGTTCAATTTATCGTGGATCATGTGCATTGTTAATGTCTATGGAATATCATTAATTTTGATCATGTTTGTTATATTCAGTTCAAATGCAATAATTTGTGAATAACATTTTAACAACCTTTATTATCTAATTTGGATGAAATGTTTAATTCGAAATGATATCATGAGTTATATCTTTTTTTCTATCAAAAATTCTATAGTTAATATTTGAGAGTTCACTTTCTATCATGTGATTCAGAGTAAGAAAAATAGGGAAACCTTATAAATAGAGAGGAACCATAGAAACTAGTGAAATACAAAAAACCATTGTTTCCCTTGTGGTTTTAGTTTTAGATTCGATTTATTCCTTATCTTGGTCGAATGATGCAGAGTCCTTTGGTACACCTTTAATAAATGGTAATTTAAGTAAGGGGATTCAAAAAAGGATGGTAGTCTATTAAGGAATTTGGATGAACTCAAAGGCTTCAACAATGATCCATGGCATTTTAGATAATAACATCAACACACTTTTTAACCTACTACACAAGGTTAACATAACCCCAAATCTGATTTTAAACTCCACCTTCAACCTCGAAACTAACTCTTGGCTTCAAATCTAATCTCAACACACTTAACAAAACTTAGGAACCAAATCATCCAAAATATACCTTCTTGATGTCCTATGTATAGACCCAAACACAATCATTCATAACTTTTGAACCATACTTCATTTCCTCAAGCCAACCATTGAGTAATTAGATGCCTTGACCCTCCATAACATATCCAAAAATAGGGCCAATCCAATAGTGAAAAATTGACATATGGCCCCCAAAAAAGCACTAAAAATTCTATGACAAAACAATCTTCCTTCGATGATCTCATTAAAAGCATGTTACTAACAAAGTGTAACAATGGAAAATGATACAAATTAGGGAAAGAAACTTTGTTTTATTACTTCTTATTAATCATACACCATAAATCTTGTTTTCATTTGAACAATATACCTTAAAGATACTCTCTAAGAGCTATAGACTGACCAACTTTCTCCACTAACTAACTTCTACTCCCTTTGAATCGATTGATGACAACTTATTGTCAAGTTTTAATTGTAATTTAAATTGTCATTACATTGTTTTCCCATTATTGATCTAATCAAAATCTAAATGCCCTAATAAGAAATTTTCCACCCTATATAGTACTACAAACCCTATAATCCCTTACATTCCCATGATTAGCCTTCTGGGCTATATTTTACATATAATGCAACTTTTATGTAAACTAGCTTCATTAATGCATTCTATCATTTCACACCTTATACAAATGTTTCCAACCTTTTATGGTTGTTCTTAAACCCCTAACTAACTCTTTGCACTCATTTTCACTTTGCAAAAAAAAGTTGCAATTTTGGAACTTTTGCAATTTTCAGCAATTTTTGCTATAACTTTAAATTCTCAATTAGAAGAGTTTACCAAACTTGGAAAGGGGTTATTAATAGCCCTCATGAGCTCCAAGTTATTATCCATAAAAAATTGACCTCGATACACACTTAGAGCACCTTGGAGACTCTTTAGTATGGGGCAGTTGCGGATGATGGAGGCTCTCCATGGCTGGAACAAGGGTGTCACTGGGGTTCACCCACCCATCCAGAGATAATGGTGATGATGATTTAATACCAAGATCAAAGGTTTCAAAGTTACACTTTGGTGCACCTATGAAATGAGGCACACAACGAGTTTTGGCATCGAGTGAGATCATTGTGCCGAATCCAAACAAAATGTGATCTCTTGAAAATGAGATATGTTATTTTAGGCCTCAGCATGACCATCCTATAGAATTCAATGTTTCATTAATGGCCCTCACGAGATCTAAGTTATGACCCTCGAAAGATTGACTTCAACAGATAGATAGAGCACCTTGGAGACTCCTCGATATGGGGTGGCCACAGATGTTGGAGGCTCTCCATAGATGAAACAAGGGTGTCACTAGGGTTCACCCACCCATGTAGAGCTAATGGCACTGATGATTCAATACCAAGATCAACGATTTCAAAGTTACATTGTGGTGCACCTATGAACTGAGGCACATTGCAAGTTTTAGCATCCAGCAAGATCACTGTGTTGAATCCAAATGGACTGTGATCTCTCAAAAATGAGATAGATTATTTTAGACCTCAGCATGATCATCATGTAGAATTTAATTTTTCATCGATAACCCTCACGAGCTCTGAGTTACAACCCTCAAAAGATTGAACTTGATACACAATTAGAGCACCTTGGAGACACTTTGGTACGAGGTGGCCACAGATGATGGAGGCTCTTTGTGACCAGAACAAGGGTATCAATAAGGTTCACTGCCCATCTAGAGCTAATGGCATTGAAAATTTGATGCCAAGATCAACAATTTCAAAGTTACGTTGTGGTGCACCTATGAACTGAGGTACACTACAAGTTTTGGCATCAAGCGAGATCATTGTGCCAAATCCAAATGGAATGTGATCTCTCAAAAATGAGATAGGTTATTTTAGGCCTTGGAATGACCATCATGTAGCATTCAAAGTTTCATTGATAGCCCTCATGAGATCTCAGTTGGACCCCTTAGAAGATTGACCTCAATACACACTTAGAGCACCTTGGAGACTCTTCGGTATGGGGTGGCTGCGAAAAATGGAGGCTCTTTGTAGCCTAAAAAAGGGTGTTACTAGGGTTCACCTAATCATCTAAATCTAAGGTCACTGATGATTCAATGCCAAGATCAGCAGTTTCAAAGTTACGTTGTGGTGCACCTATGAATTGAGGCACACTGCAATTTTTGGCATCGAGCAAGATTGTTGTGTTGAATCTAAATAGAATGTGATCTCTCAAAGATGAGATAGGTTATTTTAAGCCTTGGCATGACCATCATGTATCATTTAACATTTCATCAATAGACCTCATGAGCTCTGACTTATGACCCTCAGAAGATTGACCACAATATGCACTTAGAGCACCTTGGAGACTCTTTGGTACAGGGTGGTTGTGGATGATGGAGGCTGTCCATGATAAAAAAAAGGGTGTCACTAGGGTTCACCTTCCCATTCAAAGCTAATGGTACTGACGATTCGATGCCAAGATGAACAATTTCAAAGGTACGCTATGGTGCACCTATGAATTAAGGAACACTGCAAGTTTTGGCATCAAGCGAGATCGATGTGCTGAATCTAAAAAAAATGTGATCTCTCAAAAATGAGATAGGTTATTTTAGGCCTTGGCAAGACTATCCTATAGCATTCAACATTTCACTAATAGCCCTCATGAGCTCCGAGTTACAACCCTCAAAAGATCGACCTTGATAGATACTTAGAACACCTTGGAGACTCTTCAGTATGCGATGGCCGCAAATGATGGAGGATCTCTACAACTGGAACAAGGGTGTCACTAGGGTTCACCTACCCATTTGGATGGCACTAATGATTTGATGCCAAGATCAATCGTTTCAAAGTTACGTTGTGGTGCACCTATGAACTAAGGCACACTACAAGTTTTGGCATTGAGCGAGATCATTGTGCCGAATCCAAATAGAATGTGATCTCTAAAAATGAGATAGATTATTTTAGGTCTTGGTATGACCATCCTCTAGCATTTTATTTTTCGTCGATAGCCCCCATGAGCTTTGAGTTATGACCCTCATAAGATCGACCTTGACACGCACCTAGAGCACCTTAGAGACTCCTTAATACGAGGTGGTCGCAGATGATGGAGGCTCTTTGTGGCTAGAAAAAGGGTGTCACTAGGGTTCACTTGCCCATTTAGAGCTAATGGCACTAATGATTTGATGCTAAGATCAGCGGTCTCAAAGTTACGATGTGGTGTACCTATGAATTGAGGCACACTACAATTTTTGGCATCGATTGAGATCATTGTGCCGAATTCAAATAGAATGTGATCTCTTCAAAATGAGATAGATTATTTTAGGCCTCAACATGACTATCCTATAGCATTCAATTTTTCATTGATAGCCCCCACGAGCTTTGAGTTATGACCCTCGAAAGATCAACCTCGACACACACTTAGAGCACCTTGGAGACTCCTTGGTACGGGGTGGCCGTAGATGAAGGAGGCTCTTCATAGCTGGAATAAGGGTGTCACTAGGGTTAGTATTAAAAGCAAAAACATTATTTTTTACCTCTCTCAAGTTTTTGGCATTGGGCATAGTGCAAGTTTGGTGTTAGTATGTATTAAAATCATCATTTTTTAGGTCCCTCCACATAAATTGCATTAAGTTAAATCATCTTTGTTTCTTACATTAAATCAACAAGTTTACATTTATAATATATCAAGTGTTTCATCATTATTACATCAATACACAACTACCAAAAATCATAGTGTCAAAAATAGAATAGATTCTTCTTCATTCTACTCCTTATTTAGGTTTTTATCTTCATGCATGACTACTCTTCACGATGTACCTACATTTTAATATCATAAAAAATATTAGTAACTTATTGTATTAAACAAGATAATCATTAGTTCACTAAATCATTATGAAAAAAATAACATAAGAAGTAAATATGCCTAGTCAAGTGTTCTAGTAGGGTCTTCTCTCTATTTTAGGGTCTCCAATAGGGCTTCATGATCAACATTAGTAATAGTAAAAATTTCTTTTACTTTTAGTCTTCCTTGATGCTTCAAAAAATTTACATTTGTTGCTATGATAAGATGTGATGAGAATTGTTTTGTGCTTTTGATAGTCTTCGAATGAAAGAATTTCATTCCTTCTAAGCATGTATGTCCATAGCCATCTTCCAATGACAACCATTGAACTAGTAGGATATGTGAATCCATCATCATCTGTGATCGGTTGTGCAAGCTTTTGTTTACCTCATACACAATCATGTGCTAACCAATAATTTGATTTCTCATCATTCCCCTATGGTGCAACCAATGCAAAGACATTTCCTAGCTAAAGAAGATCTAATAGATGGTTATGTTCAAGTGAACTTTCCATGTCATCATTTCTGATAGAGGGTATGATAGACAATGGAGTAAGATAATGTGAAGCCCATGTGTCCACCCACTCATGCGACTCATAGTGATCCCAATAACACTAAAAACAACTAAGACAAAAGCAATCTAGCTATCGTGTCCAAATGGTCCATGTACTAAAATTAGAGCTCCAGAATGAATGCATTTTTGATGAGTCTCTCACTATAGCAAAATCTAAGCTATCACCTATGGACCCTTCCTCAACCAACCAAAACAACTTATGTACTATTAAATCAAGAGTCCCCCCTATGATAATGTTGAACTACACCAATCAACAATGCTACGAGCATCAAGAAGCCCTACTCCTAAAATCTTTAATTGCTCCTTAACTAGAGCTCTCTTCACACATGCCCCTGCTCCATCATGTTCCTCTTTCCCATGGTTAGACTCAAAAAAACTTCAAATATGAGGCACCCCCATCTCTAGGTGCATCCTACACAACCAATAAAACATGTGAGCATTCTTGAATTGACCTGTATAGTCATTTGACCAAATGATATGTCTATCTATAACAATTGCATGCTCCTATAAGAAATCAAAATAATTCTTGAAACAATTTTGCACAAATTTGTGAGAGTGAGATCTATCATAACTCATATAAAAATGATATTCTCTAATAATATTTTGATTATCTTCCGCACTATCAAGGGCATGCCTATATGTTATGTGGACAAAAATATCAATCTGAATAGAGTTGTAATACTGAGATCGTGTCTCATTTTGAGACTGCAATGTGTAGTTCTCAACAAAGTCAACAACTGATATAATAGTGCCAATGGGAAAAGTCTCCTTACACATTCTAAATTGTTGATCCAACCACTGAGACCTATGAATATTTCTTGCATACTTGTAGAAAATATTTTTCTTGAAATCTAAAATAAAGCTAGCCACACTGATTACTTTTACAACCAATTCACATCTGAAGCGCTCAAATTCACATCTAAATCCCTCACCCCCACTCTTCAATCTATATTTCACCATTTTATATACCTTTTTAAAACTATTTTCTACCCAAGATCTTGTTCACACCCCTCATGGAAATATGTGTCAAATTTGGATAAACCACCACATTCTAAACACTACTCATTTAAGCAAGCATTTCTATAAAAGAAACAACCATCAACTCTACGACTAAAAATTGATCTAGCAGGTCTCTTGATGATTTTGGAAGACCACTAGCACCACAATTCTCCAACATTTATTTATTATGCAAAGTAGAATAGATGGAGCATAATAGTTAATGGTGCATAGAAAATTCGACATGATATTTTCAACAACATGTATTTCAAATTTTAAGTGGCACACAATAAAATAACTTTAAAGATTCAAAAGCCCTTTGTGATATATGTAGACTTGGATGACTCTCTCTAAACTATTTGAATAACATAGTTTTACTTACCTCCAAATAATGTTTAGGATGTGGTGTGTAGTCTTTGATGCCAATTCTCAACTTTAAGACGTCTTTAGCATTGTGTTATACTCTTGAGCTAGAGTGTCAAAAATGTGTAATTTCTTCCTTCACATCATCGGATAGCTTCTTATCAAAATGTGGAAGTCTCCCAAAAAAAGCCCATGTTTTATTTTGAAGAGGATCATCAATTATCTCTTGTCAACTAAGTGTTCTTCTCAAACTAGTATGATTTAGGTTCAAGTCAATACAAGTTTGTCTCATATGTCTACCCTTTCTCAAATGATGACTTACCAAAGAAGTTGTAATAACCCTTTGAGCAACTCTCTTATCCTTCTCCTTGCTATTTTTCCTAATGCTATTGAGATCACTTAAAAGATTCTTCACAATAATGGCATTTCTTTCCAATTGTTTATTGACACGAATCTTCAATTTGGAAAGCATAGCTCTCATCTTTTGCATCTTTAATAAGTGCTTAAAAAGATAACATTGCTCCACCACTATCTTGTTGCAAAAAAACATCTTATATAGTCTTGAAGCCCATAACCAAATGGTTCTTTCTGATTTTTTCCCTTCCAAATTGGTAATAATTGTTTCATCAAATTTAATTATCCCTTTTGGTGTTCTAGAACCTTCATGTCGATTATAATTAGGAGATATGTAAGGTTTCTATGTGTTGTCATGTTCAACATGGTCAATAATGCAATTTACATTATGACTTGGTAGCATTTCATTCTTTAAATTTTCAATCCCAACATTATCATTCTCAATTGGTACATTTTCATTCCCCAACTGCACATATTCATTATCTGACTCTATGATTTTAACTTTGATCAATACATCATCAACTTGACTCACATTTAACATACCTTGTTTTTTCCTTTGGTGATTTACCTTGTCCTTTTCCCTATATGCTGAAATGTCTTCATTTGATACCTTCCTTATGCATTTAGCCTTTTGACAACTACTACTCCCCATTCAGATGACAATATCAGACACCTAATGATATATTATCAAACCTTTTTTTATTGTTTCAGCCCCCAAAAGTTAGTTTTTCCAAAACCTGTGAAAATGGCCGACAAAAAGCAATATTGTCGGGTCTATAGTGACAGGGAATATGTTGGAAAAATCAAGCTAGTTTAATTGGGTATCCGACCTCATATCGAATACCCAATACTAAATCAGATATCTAATATTTATTCCAAAATTTTGGAGGGAATCATGGAAAATGTAACAAATTTCATTAACTTATATGTATGATATATATATATATATATATATATATATATGATTTATTTATGAATATTATTATATATGATTATTATATTGTATTATTATGATTTTTACTATTATTATTAAATATAATAACGTAATGTATGTTAGTATTGTTATTATTATTATGACCTATAAATATAATATATTAATATATATATATATATATGATTATTATATTATACTATTATGTCTTTAGGGGCCCTAGGACCCCCAGTGATGCAATTGGTTGATTCTAATACGTTGAGAGGGGTCATAGGTTAACCTATGACCATGATGCATTTCATGACAACATATGTCACTCAGGACACTAGGACCCCCAGGGATGCATTTGGTTGGTTCTAATGTGTCAAGAGGGGTCATAGGTTAACCTATGATCCCTCTCGATGCATTTCATGACAACATATGTCCCTAGGGGCAAGGCACCTAGGGAAGCATTTGATTAGTTCTAATGCATCGAGAGGGGTCATAGGTTAACCTATGATCCTTATTAACGCATTTCATGACAATATATGTCCCTAGGGGCCCTAGGACCCCTAGAATGCATTTGGTTGGTTCTAATGCATCAAGAGGAGTCATAGGTAAACCTATGACACCTCTTGATGCATTTCATGACAACATATGTCCCTAGGGGCCCTAGGGCCCCTAAGGACACATTGGTTGGTTCCAATGCATCGACAGGAACCTATGACCCCTATCGATGCATATTATTAAAAAACATGTCCCTAGGGGCCCTAGGACCCCTAGGGACACATTTGGTTGGTTCTAATGCATTGAGAGGGGTTATACGTTAACTTATGACCCATCTCGACACATTTCATGACAATGTATCTCCCTAGGGGCCCTAATGCCCCTAAGGAATCATTTAGTTGATTCCAATGTGTCGAGAGAAGTCATAGGTTAACCTATGACCCCTCTCAACACATTTCATGATGACATATGTCCTTAGGGGCCCTAGGGGCCCTAGGGACCCATTTGGTTGGTTCTAATGCATTGAGAGGGGTCATAGGTCAACCTATGACCCCTATTGACACATTTCATGACAACATATGTCACTAGGGGTGCTAGGACCCCTAGGGAACCTATGACCCATATCAACACATTTCATGACAACATATGTCCTTAGGGGCCTTAGAATCCCTAGGAATGCATTTGGTTGGTTCTAATGCATCAAGAGGGGTCATAGGTTAACCTATAACCCCTCTCAATGTATTTCATGACAATGTATGTCCGTAGAGGCCCTAGGACACCCAAGGATGCAACTCATTAGTTCGAATGTGCCAAGAGGGGTCATATGTTAACCTATGACTCCTATCAACGTATTTCATGACAACGTATGTCCCTAGGGACCCTAGGATGCCTAAGGACACATTTGGTTAGTTCTAATGCATCTAGATAATGCATTTCATGATAACATATGTCCCTAGGGGCCCTAAGACCCATAGGGATGCATTTGATTAGTTCTAATGCGTCGAGAGGGTTCATAGGTTATGACCCCTCTCGATTCATTTCATGACAACTATGTAGGCCCCGAGGTACACATTTGGTTGGTTCCAATGCATTGAGAAGGCTCATATGACAACATATGTCGCTAGGGGCCAAAAGAGCCCTAGGGACACTATTGGTTGGTTCTAATGTGTTGAGAGGGATTAGAAGGTTAACCGATGACCTCTGTCGATGCATGTGGTTATAGGTTAACCTGTGACCCCTCTCGATGCATTTCATGACAACGTATGTCCCTAGGAGCCCTAGGACCCTAAGGGATTCATTTGGTTGGTTTGGATGCATTTGGTTATAGGTTAACCTGTGACCCCTCTCGATGCATTTCATGACAATGTATTTTCCTAGAGGCCCTCCCTAGGGACCCATATGTTTGGTTTGAGTGCATCAAGAGGGTTTATAGGTTAACATATAACCTGTCTCAATGCATTTCATGGCAACTTATGTCCTTGGGGGCCCTAGGGCCCCAAGGGATGCATTGGGCTGGTCGCAATTTGTCGAGAGGGGTCATAGGTTAACCTATGACCCCTATCTATGTGTTTCATGACAACATATGTCCCTAGGGGCCCTAGGACCCCTAAGGATGTGTTTGGTTGGTTCTAGTGCATGAAGAGGGGTCATAGGTTAACCTATGACCCCTCTTGACATATTTTATGACAACCTATGTCCCTAGGGGTGCTAGAGCACCTAAAGACACATTTGGTTGCTTCCAATGCATTGAGAGGGGTCATAGGGCAACCTATGACCCCTATCGACACATTTCATGACAACATATGTCCCTAGGGGCCTAGGACCCCTAGGGAGACATTTAGTTGGTTCTAATGCATCGAGAGGTGTCATAGGTTAACCTATGACCCCTATTGATGCATTTCATGACAACATATGTCCCTAGGGGCCCTAGGACCCCTAGGGATGCATTTGGTTGGTTCTAATGTGTTGAGAGGGATCATAGGTTAACCTATGACCACTCTTGATGTATTTCATGACAACATATGTCCCTAGGGATGCATTTGGTTGGTTCTAATGCATCGAGAGAGGTCATAGGTTAACCTATGACCCCTTTCAATGCATTTTGACAACATATGTTCCTAGAGGTTCTAAGACCCCTAGGGATGCATTTGGTTGATTCTAATGCAATGATAGGGGTCATAAATTAACATATGACCCCTCTCAACACATTTCATGATAATGAATATGATGCATTTTGTTGGTTCGAATGTGTTGAGAGGGGTCATTGGTTAACCTATGACCCCTCTCAATGCATTCCATGATGGTTTGAATGCCTCGAGAGGGGTGATGCATTTCATGACAACGTATGTCCCTATGGGCCCTAGGGCCTCTAAGGATGCATTTGGTTGTTTCCAATACATCAAGAGGGTTCATAAATCATGACAACATATGGCCCTAGGGGCCCGAAGACCCCTAGGGATGCATTTGATTGGTTCTAATGCACTGAGAGGGGTCAAAAGGGGTCACTAGGGGCCCTAGGGACATATGTTGTCATGAAATGCATTGAGAGGGGTCATATGTTAACTTATGACCCCTATCGATGCATTTCATGACAATATTATATTTAATAATAATAATATAATACTGTATATTTTAATATAATAATAATATACTACTATAGATTTTAATATAATAATAATATATTATTAGATTATATAACAATAATAATAATAACCATATATGGGGATGTGCACCAAGTTGTGGTGCCAAAAAGATGACAACCTTTTTTTTTTCAATTTTCAATAGCATGTACATGCTATGGCTTGGGTAACCTAAGCCATAGTGCATACATGCTTTTATAAAAGAAAAATATTATAAATGGGCTGCATATCCATATCCCATTCATTTTAACTCTTTTTTTTGCCCTCTCCTCATAGTAGTGTGTACGTGAATTGGAGAAAATCAAAGTTTTCACCACCTGCCTTGCCAATATGCCTCCTCACTAGTGAAAAATGAGATCACGAGCATGTTGTATGTGATCTAAATTTTATTTTGAATTGTTTGATATGTTTTTTTTATATTTTCGTAGGTTTTTTATATTTTTTTGTAGGGTTTTTACAATTTTTCTTTAGATTTATTTATTTATTTAGATTTCAATTGATTTTTTATCAAGAAATGTCAATAATCAACTAGAAAATCCCCAAGAAGCTCAAAACCCTCAAGAAAATCAAAATGAAAACCCTCCCCAAGAACAAAAAATTCCACAACCTGAACTAATTGCAAGACCTCTACCTGGCACACCGGTAAATATAATAAATGAAATAGAAAGACGCAAAATAGAATTAGAAGGACACATTGGTCGGTTGAAATAATTTGGACAAACCAATCCAATGAGGGCTTAATTGGAATCATCCCTCAAATCCATTAAGACCTAGATAGCTTTAGTTAGTGGTCAGTTAGATGTTTGGCAAGTTAAGAGGGATGAACAAAAAAGATTTTATGCAAATAAATTGTCATATCAAGATGTTAAAAAAAATAATACCAAAAGGTAGAATATGTGCCTTCTTTAGAAAACTTGATGAACAAAATACTATTAGAGAGGGTAATAAATGGTTTCCCATCCATTGGTACATACAGGATGCTATTAGAAATAATTTTTGGGATAGATGGTGGAATGGTTTTTTATGCCCCTCCTTGCAATAATCATGAGGTCCCCACGTATTTTTTAAAGAAATTGTATTGTGAGTTTTTCTTTGGGGAGATCCCCAATTATTTTGATATATTAGACTCCCAAGGTAGAGTTGGGGGGTCATCATTTGAGAGGTTGAGGGCACGTCGTGACCCTAATGTAGTTAGGGCACTTGTCGTCAAGTGATAGGGTGAGCATGTGACTATTCCTTCAGTTGTGAAGTAACATGTAGAGGCTAGCACTCTAGGGACCATTAAGGATTTGACATAGACCCTCAGCCATTGCATGAGTCCATTAGTTGAGGAGAAGCCTTCAGTGTGCCATGGTCACATGTGTACATCATGTGGATCTTTATTCACATCTGGCACTCATGCTGGAGATGGTGCGAATGACGGGCTCATCACTTATCAGTTCTTGAATGACACATTTGGCATTGACACATAGTAAATTACAATTATAATTTACTAATTTAATCACATTTCATATTTATATTGAATGATTAATTAATTAGCATCTATTGACATTGTTCAAAATTCAAGGTTAGAGTGTTGGCTAGCCTAGTAGTGATCCCTCGACCCCATTTTTTGCCCTGTCCATGAGTTTAGAGGTATGTATCAATGTAATCATTTAAATTAATACATATATTTATTAAGTAATAATATTAAGGATTGAAAAAAAAATTATGCATGTGCATCAGTTCTCTACAGGACCGTCAACATTTACTATGGACTCGGAGCATAGACATCATATGAACTTCGTAGAGGTACATTTGTTTCATGTTAATTTAATTCATTTGATTATATTTTTTTCATGTTTCATGTTACATGTAATGTGTATTGTATGACATGTAGCTCATGACATTGGACACTCCTCATCCCTGACAGTCCGTCGATCATGGAGTGGCTGCAGCTACGGCTACTTCACAGCCATTGAATGAGGTATGAAAGAATTTTCTTGGTTTTAGCTATTGTTTATAATATTTAGTATCAAAATTTCTAATTTTATTTATAAGTGATTATATTGATTCAATTGTTGTAGGTTCTTGTCAAACTTGATCATCTAGGAGCATTCGAGGTGGACTTGTAGAGCGACTATATGATGGTGGTAAGAAAATAATTAATTTTGTGTATGCATATATTTGATTTCAATTTATAATAATTATTCATTCATTTCTACTCTATTTGTATCAGCTTGAGTTAGAGAAGAGCCTCAACAAGAGGAAAAGTGAGCATGTGAGGAGGACCCCATCATAGCCACTGTCTCCCTCCACACAATGACCAAAGGGCTCTAGAGATTTTTTTTCTTCCCCTCGTGGGAAGGACAAGATATAGTTGATAGACATGTACATGTATAGGCATCAACGGACATATATGTTGAATTTTATCTCAGTGGACATATTTGATATACATTTGATGTATACATGATATTTTATATTTGTTTTATGACATTTATTTGATGCATGACATTATTATACTTATGAAATTATTGGTTAATATATGACATGTTTGTTCATGTACAACATGATTGGTTATCATAATATATTATGTGTTTTTTAATGTAAATGACATTATTGGTTATCATTTTATATTATATGTTTGTTCATGTATGGAATTAAATTAGATATGTTCAGGTATGCCATTAAATTCAATACCTAATCAGTTCGAAACTTTGATAGAATATTGATTAACAATAAACTTTATCATTGTTTAAGCATAAGTCTATCATTTCCAATATGTCATCATCATCTGATTTATGATCTTGTTCATGGTTAAAGTTTTCCTTCTCTATCATTTGTTTATCAAGTTTAATTTAATACCTAATCAGTTTGAATTTTTGATACAATATTGATTAGAAATAAACTTTATTAGTGTTAAAATAGCTATTCTATCCCCTTGTATATGTTTAAACTTTGTGTGGGGCCTTGTGTTATCTCTTACCTTAGGGAAGCAGGGCAATAAGGTTCCATGGTTGGGTGGAAAGTCTTTTATCCATTGAGTATTTTTCCAAAAAAATTCAAGAGCCTTGGATGCTCTTTCTTCACACATTCCAATTTTGCATCCTTTTTTTATGTGTGACTAGATGTTGCAACATCATATTTTTGTATCATGACTATGATATAATACTTATGTATCCATTTTGTATAGATATCATGTTGGAAGAGAAAAATGTTAGAAGTATATGAAAACATGATATATAATGATTACTTGCTCCTTGTAATATGTATATGTACACATACTTAGTTGCAATAAAGAAAAATGGGTATATCAAGATGATTGTCCTTAGTATGCTTATGTTATTTTTACACTATCTAATTGTAATAATGGATTCAATTATTTTTAATGAAATCTTGTTCATATATTTATGATAGTTTTTACTTATGGGAACTTATGTATGTGTTTCTAGTAGTGATGTTTGGGAACCTATAACAACTTGGTTGTTGAGTTAATATAGAATATTCATATATTTAATCAATGAGATATATCAAAATATTTAATGTTAGAAGAATTGAAAATGAAATGTATGTGCTTCAATTTTGTGTTAAAAATAGAATAAAATTTATTCCACTTTTACCCTTATTAGTTATGTGATCTCTTAGGCTCCCTATCAGGGGGATACAAGGTAGAATTACGCTCTAGATTTCTTAGATTAATAGATGGATTTCTTGTAATATTGTGGCTATTGAAATTGAGACTTTTGATGACTTTGATTATTTAGGTGTAGATAGGCCATAAAACTTACAAGAAATTTAAATTTACTACTAGTCTATTTTACTTTTTAAATAACTTGTGTGTGTGTGTGTGTGTGTGTGTGTGTGTGTGTGTGTGTGTGTGTGTGTGTGTGTGTGTGTGTGTACTCAAGGAACTCAAGGTCTTCATGAAGAATTTTCAAGGACTCTGCATTATACCACCTTTCTAGCTAAAGGTGGATTTGGTGTTTAAATAGTCCCTAGAAGAGATCCTAAGCCCTGCACCTGATGTAGAGCCTCCCACTATTCCCCTAGGAATCATAACTCAACTCCAAGATTCATTTGTACTCTTGGAATCTATCCAAGGAATATAACTCTACTAGAGTTTAAGAGGAGGCCTATGAATTGCTAATATCTTTCCACAACCATATCTAAGAGGTTATAACTTAGTTCTTTAGTTTGTCTTTAAAACACCCACATTGCTACCTATGCACCTAGTGTACCCTAGTGCCTCCAACATACCAAAACCCATCCTAGGCTTCACACCCTAATCCCAACACCTTGGGTCATCTAAAAAAATCCCATCTAACATGTTCCAAATCCTTTCAACCTCTCAACAGCTCATCTCTTACACTTTGCCAATTTTGCCTTCTCTAGGCTTGACTCAACTAGCCCTTGCCAGACAGTAATTCTCAATTTTCTCCAAAATTTTCCATTGAACTTCCCAAACCCTTTAGTGTTACAAATAAAATTTATTCCCTTCTTGAAAATACCAAAATTTCACCTATAGTTGTTTCGTAAAGTATCTCTCAAATCTTGATATCTCAGTTACACAACTAGGCCTAATTAGTGGCCATTTACAAAGCAACTCATATCCCCTTATTTTATGGAACCTTAAAAACCTTATAAAGTCTTTTAATATGAATCAAATGAAAGGATTTCAATTTTTTTTTGGTCACTTTAGCATTTCTACATCCCATTTCACCAAACCCTCACTTCTAGGCCCTTTACCCTAGGGCTTTCCCAAAAACTCATCTCCCAATCTTTCTAGATCTTGTAAATGGATCAAACATACTTAAAATCATCACAATAGATGATATCAAACATAAAAATTATCCTTTTCTTGAGAAAACTCTTCTACTTGGGGTAGTCACCCATGCCCATGCTCTTCACTACCGAACCAGTCTTTGGTTTTTTCTCTCTATCAAAACTCTTACCCTAGACACAAAATCATCATATGTATATTCATTAAAATTGTAAACCCTCTCCCACAAGTTAAATCTACATCACAGAAAGTGTCAGGGGTAGATCCATTAATCTATCCTCAAAATAGTGAAGGATTGTCACGTGATAGAGATAGACATTGATGTAGAGCTAGAATGGGAATCTCAAGGTTTAGTTATGATGTAGAGCTTAATAGGATTCACAAGGTTTCATTAATTCCATATGTTAGATCTACCATCATAGAATACCAATTTTAATGGGCACTAACATTTATATGTGCACCTCACAAATCAATCTATCTATCACCATGGAGATTGGATATCTATGTATATGCTAGGATAGGTCAAATGGTCTGGAAAATTGTGTTATTGATAAGTAGGCTTAGATATTTTTTCACAAGTCAAATTGTGATAGTACTAATGGAATTCAAGTGTGTAATTTTTTAGTCAATCTCATTATCCCATGTTTCACAGGTAGTGGGACACAAGAACCCATCTCTTGTGAGAGTAAATAGAACACGTAGCACTCATTGGATCTAGGTGATTCTCATAGAGTTGAGGTACATGGAATTCCTAAGATGTCACCCACCCTAGTACTACTCTCTCTTGAGCACACTCAACTATAAAGTTTCCTCTATGGTTAAACCCACTCTTCCTGCAACACAATTTGCAAAACCTTCACCAAATGTTGTGCCTTATTAAATATTCATTAGAATTCCCTTAAGCTCATTCATTGATAAGTAGGAGACATTTCTAAAAGAAGTCAAATTGTGATATTGCTATCAAAATTCAACTGTCTAGCATTTGAGACAAATTCATTGACCCATGTTTCATGAGTAGTGGTTTACACGAATTGATCTCTCATGATAATGAATAGAACACTTAGCACTCATTGAATCTAATTGATGCTTAGAGAAGTGAAGTATGAATACTTCTTAAGAGGTCACCCATCTTAGTACTACTCCAATTCAATTGTGCTTAACTAAAAAGTTTCCCCCATGGTTAAAACCACCCTTCTTGCAACTCCATTTGTAAAAGCTTCATCAAGTGTTGTGGCTTATGAACCATTCATTAGTAATCCCCTTAAGCTTGTTAATTCATAAGTAACATATATTCCATAACATGTCAAATTGTGATATTTCTATCAAGATTCAACTATGTTGTTTCTGAGTCAAATTCATTGACCCATGTTGCATGAGTAGTGGTTTGCATGAACCCATCTCTCATGAGAATGAATAGAACACTCAGGACTCATTGGATTCCTACTTATCAATTAACACTTGCCAATCCAAACAATACACTACACCATCCCCTCAGCTCCTAGAAGCAATAATCTATATGCCACATGCTAGTAATCATCACAACACAAACCAAATGAATTAAAAATGCCAAATCATACACTATTCCAAGTCTTCTACCATTCTTTATGCTCCCAAACCTTAATTCTAGATCACCAACAAGTTATAACCAAAATATAGTAACAATACTTGACATATTTCTCTATCACTAGCCTGCAACTAGTCTTTACTAAAACACATGTAACTTACACAAATCATTACATAAATTATTTCAATTGTAGACATAAGGTCTATACTCATCTTGCAACACATATCCAAGCTCACATACCCATGAACATTGTACACTATTTTTATTGTTCAAATCATTGACTTTAAAACTATTCATTTTGATAGGGTTTACCCAGCCACCTAGAGCTAACGAACCAGACAGTTCGATCCCACAAAGAAAGGTGAGAGAGATTTGGTAGTTGGCAACTTTGTGCTGGCCAACACTACAAGTTTCAATATCACCTGAGATGGCATCGCAAAATCAAAATGGATTATGATCTCCAAAAAGTGAGAGAGGTTAGTGTAGGTCTCTGCAACACAGTCCTATAGGAACTAGAATCGTATCCACACCTCGCATGAGCTCCAAGATATGCACTATCAAAGATCTCATCTCTTTGGCATTTAGTGACCCTTAGGGACATTCCAATTTGGCATGCTTGAGAATGTTTGAGTACTAAACAAGATGAGACAAGGTTGGGGATAGGGTCTACTCGACCACACAGAGCTAACAAATTAGACAGTTTAATCCCATGACAAAAGGTGAGAGAGATTTGGCAGTTGGCAACTTTGTACTGGTCAACACTACAAGTTTTAGCATCACCTGAGATGGCATTGCAAAATCAAAATAGAGTATGATCTCTAACAAGTGAGAGAGGTTACTATAGGTCTCCACAACATGATCATATAGGAACTAAAATCACATCCATACCTCACACGAGCTCCAAGATATGCCCCATCAAATATCACATTCCTATGGCATTTAGTGACCCTTAGGGACATTCCAGTTTGGCATGCCCAAGAATGTTCAAGCGCTCAATGGGATGGGACAAGGTTGGGGATAGGGTTTACCCAGCCACCTAGAGCTAATGAAGTAGACAATTTGATCCCATGAAAAAAGGTGAGAGAGATTTGACAGTTGGCAACTTTGTACTAGCCAACACTACAAATTTCAACATCACCCAAGATGGCATCACAAAATCAAAATAAAGTATGATCTCTAAAAAGTGAGAGAGGTTATTGTAGGTCTCCACAACACAGTCCTATAGGAACTATAATTACATCCATACTTTGCATGAGCTCCGAGATAAGCCCCGTCAAAGATCATAGCCCTATGGCATTTAGTGACCCTTAGGGACGTTCTAGTTTGGCATGCCCAAGAATGTTTGAGTGCTCAATGGGATAGGACAAGGTTGGAGATAGGGTTTACTCAGCCACCCAGAGCTAACAGAGTAGACAGTTCGATCCCATGACGAAAGGTGAGAGAGATTTGGCAGTTGGCAACTTTCTACTGGCCAACACTACAAGTTTTAGCATCACCCAAGATGGCATCATAAAATCAAAACAAAGTATGATCTCCAAAAAGCAAGAGAGGTTAGTGTAGGTCTTTGAAACATGGTCCTATAGGAACTAGAATCACATCCATACCTTGCATGAGCTCTGAGATATGCCTCATTAAAGATCACAACTCTATGACATTTAGTGACCCTTAGGGACGTTTTGGTTTGGCATGCCTGAGAACATTTGAGGATTTAATGGGATGAGAAAAGGTTGGGGATAGGGTTTACCTAGCCACCTAGAGCTAACAAAGCAAATAGTTCAATCCCACAATGAAAGGTGAGCGAGATTTGGCATTTGGCAACTTTGTACTAGCCAACACTACAACTTTCAGCATCACCCGAGAGGGAATCACAAAATTGAAATAGAGTATGATTTCTAAGAAGGGAGAGAGGTAATTTTAGTTTTCCACAACATGGTCCTATAGGAACTAGAATCACATTCATACCTCACACGAGCTCCAAGATATGCCCTATCAAAGATTGCAGCCCCATGGCATTTAGTGACCCTTAGGGATGTTTTAGTTTGGCATTCCCAAGAATGTTCAAGCACTCAATGATATTGGATGAGGTTGGAGATAGGGTTTACCCAGGCATCTAGAGCTAATGGAGTAGATAGTTTGATCCCATGACCAAAGGTGAGAGAGATTTGGTAGTTGGTAATTTTGTACTGGCCAACACTACAAGTTTTGGCATCACCTGAGATGGCATTGCAAAATCAAAATGGATAATGATCTCTAAAAATTGAGAGAGGTTATTGTAGGTCTCCACAACATGGTCCTATAGGAACTAGAATCACATCCATACCCTGCATGAGCTCCAAGATATGCCCCGTCAAACATCGCAGCCCTATGGCATTTAGTGACCCTTAGGGATGTTCTGGTTCGGTGTGTCCAAGAATTTTTGAGTGCTCAAAAAGATGGGACAAGGTTGGGGATAGTGTTTACCTCACCACTCAGAGCTAATGGAGTAGACAGTTTGATCCCATGAAGAAAGGTGAGAGAGATTTGGTAGTTGGCAACTTTGTACTAGCCAACACTATAAGTTTCAGCATCACCCAAGATGGCATGGCAAAATCAAAATGGATTATGATCTCCAAAAGTGAGAGATATTACTATAGGTCTCTAGAACATGGTCCTATAGGAACTAGAGTTGCATCCATATCTCACACGAGCTCCAAGATATACCCCATCAAATATCACAACTCTATGGCATTTAGTGACCCTTAGGGACATTCCGGTTCGGCATGCCCAAGAATGTTTGAGTACTAAACGGGACAAGACAAGGTTGGGGATAGGGTTTACCTGGCCACTCAAAGCTAATGGAGTAGATAGTTCAATCCCATGACCCTTTTTCCAATAAGTTGCAAATTTGAGCAACTTTTAGTACAACTTTCAACAATGCAACTTTCCACAAAAAGTGCAATTTTTACATTTTTCACTTGATTCCAATTCTACAACTTGTAAAAGGTTCAGCAATAGTAAAATGACTTATTTCCAAATGCTCAACCATTCACCAATTCCCAGACTCCTGCAAAGTTGTCAGCATTTTTGAAATTTTGCTTTGACAACTTTTGCAAATTTTGACATCTTAACTCCTAGACACTTAAAAATTAACCTAATGACCCTAAGGACCTTTATAACCTTCTAAGAAACCAAACCACTCCTAGGAATCCGCAATCACAAGGAAAACCTATCATAAAGACAACTAATCACTAGTTGCTCTTAAGGGCATCACAAGGCTTATTTGACACAAAATCCCACAAATACAAATAACAACTAGGGGTGACTTCCAAGCATGGAAAGGGTCTATTTAGGGAAAAACTAACATGAATCCAATATTAGATTCAAACTATGCAACTTTCATTGGCTGGTGGCTTCACAAACTCAAGACTAGGCTTGTAGCCTTAAACATGGAAAATCACAAACATCTCCTCACAATCAAAAGAAAACAATCATTTATTTGGATACCCTTTTCATTTTTATACAACATACTAAAGCCTTGGGATCTCAAGGGATGTATGCAACAACTGATTTTTTTAAGGCTTAGGAATGTAAGCAATTAGGCATCCATTAAAAAAGGAAGTACCCTACCCCTTGAGAAAAAATTAAATCCAAAATTTCTAACATGAGGGGGATCATGTTAGATGATCACACACCAATTTTCAAGGCTCGAAACCTTCTTTGTAGTGAGTCATGGAAGATGTTGCTACGAATTTCTAGCATGCACATGGAACTTGCATGCCTAGGGTATCAATTTTTTCTCTCCAGCCTCATTCTTTTGACCTAAAACAAAAAGGAACATAAAATTAATTGTCATAACTTGGATTCCACAAAGGTTCATTAATTTCCCATGGTGGAATGTCAAGATATGAGGGAAAATAGATGAAACCCTAGGTAATTGCACAAAATGGGGACAACAATTAGTAAAATGGGAATATCTTGAGTTGTAGAGCGAATTAGAACCTCATTCCAAGTGAAATAGAAAGAAGATTCACAAAGATATTCAACCATATTAGATATCCATACTTATATGTGATCAACTTGACCAATGACCTGGTGTTTTTCATGAGTTTGAGTATAATAATCTATCTTTTCTTATGATTGAGTTCAATATTTTAGTGTTCTTGTTGATTAGTGTTGAAAATTATTAGTTTTAGTATTGATAAGTGGTTTTTATACTTGAAGGTCATCTATTTAAGGTTTTCACAAGAGGAGAAACCCATTGTATGGATGGGTGAACAACAAATATTGAATAAAACTCATAATTTTTGCATTTTTCTCTGTTGTTTCAATATTGTATGGCTTGTACGAATTGGTAGGGGTGAAATTTTGGTACAGTTGGATAGAGGATTGAGTGAGGATTTCATTTCATTTGGTTTGAAGTGTTTATCTTATCTAGAACAAAAGTTATCGAGATTTTGTGAAGGTTACCAAGATTTAGCCTAAATCTGAGGGTTTCAGAAAGATGGCCTCCTAACTTGCAAACCCACTGTGGGATTTCAATGCTACTTTTTGGAATGCAAGTTAGGAGATGGATCTTTAAGATGGTAGAGTTTCAGGGTTGTAGGAGTAGGGAACCTATTTTTACTAGCAAGCCCTAGACTAAACATAGTCTTATGTCTAGTCTACTTTTGAAGGAAAAAGAAGGATCAGACTCCCAAGTTGATTGATTTGACCCAGGTGAATGGTGAAAAAGGAAAAATTCAAGGTTTAGAAGAGATTCAAGGGGTTGAACCAAGTTTTTGAACCCATTTGTTTATGTTTTCCTTGTAACCCAGCCTAAACTGGCCATTTAGGACTATGACACAAAGTGGGTATAACTTGATGCTGGAGCAGACTTTGTGATTGATCTTTTGGAATCTTTTAGGAGTGATTGAAGGGTGTTTAGTGATGTAAAAACATTGGATGGTCCTTTGTATGGTATGGAAGTTTGACCATTGAAACTAGGAATTGTCCTAATAAGAAGTGCTAGTAACAGTTTTTGCAATTTGATTATTGAGTGTGAGAAACTTCAAAATTGGCATTTTCTTAGTGATTTGAGTCTATAAAAAACCATTTCCATCAAAAAAGTTGAGTGTTACAACCATTTAAGAAATATTTTTCATTTTAAGCCTATTGGTGACAAGGAGTCCCTAAGTGTTGTGGTTGGTCCAAGTTGTTTGAGCACCCTAAGTTTGAGGTCTAGGTTTCTGAAGTGGATTCCACTTAGAAATAGAGTCTACCTATGTTATAGGTCCAATGGATCAGTCATTAACCTTGGAAGAATGCCTAGTTTCTGTTTGATGCAGAGTAAGCACAAGGAAGCTCCAAAAAATCAACCTTCCACCCCCCAAACCTCCAAACTCCACAAGGGTAAAGCAAAGGCCATGATTCACTTCCAAATGGATACTACTCTAATATTACAACTTTCCAATATTTTTACAAACCCAAATCTCCAAAGAAGACAAGAATCCAACTTCTTACTACTTCGATCAACAATGGCCTACGACCCCCCAACTTGGCAAAAGTAGGTTTATGGTGTTCCCAAGATTTCTAACAGCAATGATGGCTTGAGGCAAAAGGAAAATCACTGATTAGACCTACTACGAACAACCCACAAAACATAATGCAGCTTTTGACCTACTAGGCAATTAGGCCTCCTACTTCAGTTTTTCAGCAATAACTCAAAATGCTTCTAAAGAACCTGGCCAAAAAAGTATAGTTTTAGATACCCTTTTCTGAGGATTAAAAGACTCCAAAGTTTGAAAACTTTACTCCACTCCAACATGCCTTAACACCAACCATGCACTCAGACCTAATTAGCAACTTTAGGCATGGTCTACAAGGCAAATGGCCAAGAAATGGGTTCATGGAATCAATCTTCCAACTCCAAAGTTTTCTCCTAACCTAGATAAAAGTGTTTTGCTAATTCACCAAGTCCTCAACTCCTTTTCTTCACATTACTCAACCAAATTACACAAACAAGGTCTAATACATTGGTAATATTAGACCTAGGGCTTGCTCCCATAAATCTCTATTGCAGTCTCTTGTCTCAAGACCTTTGAAATATGATAATCCATTTCTCTAACTTGCTCCATACAAATTTGGAACAATTTCCAATAGTGGAGTTTCAAGTTAGGGCCATTTCTTTGGCCAAACCCTTGTTTTGAGAGTTTCATAGGGAAATGACTAAGAAAAACCAATAACTTGATTATCTTGATTAATGAACACTTAAAATCAAAATAAAAACTTCATAAATAGTCAAGGCTATCAAATTAGTACAAAATTTTTGACTTCCCAATCACTGTAGGTCGTACTATACGAAAAACCTAGTCAAAATAGTCCAGAAACAAAAAATTTTATTGATTGTCAGGAGAAAGTACATATATTTGCTCATTTTATCTCTCCCCTTGGGTTTCTAGAGCCTTTATAGGCCATTAAAAATGGCTAGAACCACCCCATGGTAGTTTTAGCCATTGGGAGTGGTTTTTTGAAAAAGTTGTCAAATTATTGCAAAAGTTGCTAATGCAACTTTTTGCAATTTTTGCCATTTGTACAAACCTTCTTCCTAATTCAATTCTAACCATTCCTAAATGTTATTCTAAGACTCAAAACACCTAAACTATCCTAACAAACATAAAATAAACCAAAATTCCACCTTTTGGACCAAATGATGCCTAGGTTCATATTAACACCTTAGGGTCTTGTATCCATTACATGGGTGGATGGCCTTGAGGAGCTTTTCTTAATAAATCTTAAGGCCTTATTACATTGAAAAAAACAAACATTTTTATTAGGTGCTCTGCACCACTATTTGGAGGTTGAAAGAAAGTTGAGGTGCTGATTGGAGTTTGCAAGGCTTGTATGATAGTTAAGTTTTTGAGGACTTATATTTTGTTCCAGTACTTGTCCTTTTGAAGGTTTAACAAACTCCATAAAGGGTATCTAGAATTCCAACTAGTTGGGGAGGTCCTTTGAAAGATTTTATAATTATTGCACATTTTGTCTTGGATGGGCTAGTAGCCTTAATTGTTGCATTCTCACACAGTGCCATGAAAATTGTGTTGAGCATGTTGTTTGGTCTTGATTCTTGGGTTTTTATAACATATCGAATCCCTTATTATGCTATTCAACTTTGTTTGTAAGGATCCACCATTTTTGGAGCAATGAGTCAAGTTTGAAGCTGCATGGATTAATGCTAAGTGCTTCATTATTTGGAAAGAACTATGGAACTTGTGTTCAAGTTGTTGTATGGCCTTGGTTTTTTGGTTTTGATGATATATGGAACCCCCTTTACATGCTGAGGGTCTTAATTTGTGAAGATCTACCATTTTTTGGGTGTTGAATCAAGTTGCTAGGTGTCAAGTTTATGGATTAATGCTGATCCATTTGTGTTGCTATTGTGTCAAGGTGTAGAGGTTTAGGAGTAAGACCTGTCCTATTGGGTTGATATCAGCATTATGCTTAGGATTACTTAACCTCTCCATCATTCTTAAGGACTCAGGGTTTATAGAAACATCAATGTGTCTCAAGCCTTTACAACTAGGCTGATATTAACTTGAAACTAGTCCCAACATTCTAAAACATTATAACCTCCATCATGAGCCACTTAGGAAGGTAGTGCTATGAAAGATCACTACAATGTCTTGTGAAATACCTTGTATTGTCTTTGCAGAAACTATTTTTAAAGGTGATGGGTATGTTAAGCAATCTGAGAAGTTTTCTATACCTATGCATGTTCTTCATATATTTTTGAAGTGAAGCACAACTCCCAAATTCTACTAATCAGTGCATGCACGTGATCTCCATGCATTCTAAATTTTTAGGATAAATAAGTCAAATGCATAGTCTAGTTTAGTTTAAAACCAAAAATAGTATTTTGGATTTTACATATCGAAGGTTCGTCATTTGATGTCCTTGCACATGTATCTAATGATATCCCTATTTTGTCTTGATCTATTATAGTTTTTACTTCCTTAACTCCCTCAGATTTTCTTCCACTTCCATTTGTAGGTGTGTTTACTCTTTTTCCAAGTAATCATGGGCAATTAAAAGCAACATTAAGTACATAATAATAATAATAATTAATTATTTAATTAATGCAAGGGTGTTAAAAGAGCACATGTTTGGAGTGTGACAGAAGTAAAGGAACAGACTGCGGTCACATGGAAGGTGAAGAGGTGCGAGCTTAAAAGAGGGTACTGATGAGGTGGCAATATATATATATATATATATATATATATATATATATATATATATATATATATATATATATATATAAAAGGTTGTGGCAAATTATATAAAGGTCCCACACAGCTAACTTCCCTTGATTGTTTCAACTACTTTTATTTTTCCATCTCTTCCTTAGAAATAATAATAATAGTTGACATGAGTAGATTTGTATTGTGCATTATCTTTAGTGCTGAGATTGAGATTGCTATTAGAGGAATGACGATAACTCGGAGAAAAAGAGGCATCGTTTCTAGGTTCTCTTACTTGTTTTAGAATATACTAACTATATTTCATATTGACCAACTCTAGAAAGAAACTGATTTGAAAAGAATTATTTTATGTAACACTGCATCAATAATTTAAGAAAGGACACATGAGAGCATCTCGTTTTCAAATTTGAACCCAAAACACACAAGGCAATAAAAATTGTAAGAAGGAACAAAATTAAATAAATGTAATATCCTTGTTTGTTATTTTCAGGGCACCTAAAGGATTGATTTCCTACTTGGTTACAAGTACTTACCAGTGAACACACTAGGCCCTCTTCCACTAGACCTTCCTCTGCCATTGGATCTTCTGCTCCTAAATGTCCCTCTATTAGCAAAATCACTTTCAACATTTGAACCACTAGATTTCTCCTAATTTTTATTAAAATATGAAAGCATGTTAGTCATAATATCATTATTGGTAATAATGTTCCAAATGCAAAGAATTATTTGTTTGAGCTTCTAGCAATGATCAATTGGCTTATTGAACATGGCTTGATGAGTCTTGGAAACTTCTCCCATTGTATCCTTGCTTTCACCAGTTTGAAGTTTCTAGTTACATGCACAAAATCATGACTTTACATCACAAAGCATTCACATTCTAACAATTTTCATGTTCTTTCATTACATTTTGATCCAAACAACTAATTCTAAACTTTCACTTATTCAAATGACTAATCTAAAAATGGGTCCTATTAAAGAATCTAATATAAATTCAAATAATGTATCTAGATTCTAAACAAATAAAAACATAAAATCTATGATTTAAACTTATCTCATCACTTACACATCATAACAATACGGTCCACCTTGTCATGTGGACAATCTTGGGGGAGAGGTTACAACATTGTATTTGGATCCAATTGATCACCCTCTCTCTCTCTCTCTCTCTCTCTCTCTCTCTCTCTCTCTCTCTCTCTCTCTCTCTCCCTATTCAATCTAATGAGCCAACTGGATCTACTCTATATTTTAATGTCTCAAGTATTGTCTCATAGTCTGACTTGTGAACTTTCCAAAGAAACTTATTATGTGGTTTTCCACCATATTTTATCAAGTGGACATTTGATGCAACAACAAGGTTTGAATAATGAAGAATCTTCCTCTATGTTTGCCAATCCTCGAATAACCACAAGTTAGGGTTCTTCATAGAATATCATCTAAGCCATGTGCCGGTTACAACCACCACACCAACATGGTACTCTAAACCTTCACCATCTATAATCGAGTGATTCATTTTTTGTTTGGCTTGGACACATTGATAGAAATAATAATCTGTCCCTTCTTCGTTGTCTTCATGTGCAATAAAAGCAAAAACATGGCCTATAGTGACAAATGTACAAAATGCGGTGATTAATTTAGAAAATACTTAGGTAAAAGTTATAAAGTTATATATTGAAATTACAAATATATATAAATATATATATTACCAAGTTGCACTAGATCAGACAAGCAGTCAAAGTCAATAGATGAATCCATCTGTACCATTTCCAGTGCTTGTAGGGGATGATAGGTATCAATTGGGTCCAAAATATGTATATCCCATTTGTCCACCCATTCAGTCAACTCAAAGTCATCCCAATTTTCCTCTGCACATGATGGACAATAGCATCCCATTTTTCGTGTGTGGATACTCCATGAACCTGCATCAGAGCTTCTAAAATAATGCAACTCACTAGATCCCGTTAGTGTGCAACAATCCTGATATGGTGCAATGTTAGTATTATCTATCAAGCAAAAAAATCTATGAGCCATAGACTCACCTTTCTTACCTGGACCCATTGTAGTATTACACCACTAGACGATGGATTTTGCATCTGTCAATATTGCTCCATCTTTGTACTTTTGTACTTCATGAGATAAGGCTCTTTTGATGCATGCACCTGCACCATCGTGCTCTCTTTTTCCATGACTAGCCTCTGTGAAATTTCACATATATTGAATTCTACACAACCTGTACATCTTGTTTAACCAATAGAACATCCATGTGTTCTTGAATTGAGATGCACAATTGTCGTACCAAATAATGTGTTGACAATATGTGATGCCTTTGTTAGCCAAATCTCCATAAAATAGTTGAAAATAACCCTTTATAAACTCTATAGAATGTGATCAATCATCATTGATGCAAAAATGGCAATCCCTCAAAATCTTCCCATCATCCTTTGTACTTGTAGGTGAATGCATGAATGTTATGTGAACAAATATGGAAACCTATTGAGAAGTATAATACTTTGCTTGCACCTCATTTTGTGGTTGTAGTGTGTAGTTCTCTATGAAGTCTACAATTGAAACAATGGTATCTAGTGGAAATGTATCCTTGCACAACTTGAATTGCAAATCTAGCCATCAAGCTCTATGTGTATGCCCTGCATACTTATAAATAATCTTTCCAAAAAAAATCTCCATGAACTCATACACTAGAATCTTTTCAATGACTAAATCACATCTTTTGCCCCATTTTCCATCTTTTAGACCATATGTCACTGTCTTAAATTTTTCATAATCTACTATTTCATTTCCAATTGCATGTGTACTATCCATATGTTGACAAGTTGATAAAAGTTGCAAAGAACTACAAAATAAGCATGTACCATCCAAGCATGATATCTTGTAAAATTGTTGGTCATCCCCTATTTCACATTAAATGTTGGATATAAATCCCCTTGAAGATATTGGTGGCTCATTCATGTCACAATCCTACAAAACAAACTTAGAATGCAAAAACACACATATATGCCTAAAAACATCAAAATGGTTAGAAAATTCAATATGTATCCTACAACAACAAGTTGTGCATGTCTGATTTATCTTGACATAAAAAGGTTTACCCATCTAAAAAAATTTTTGACTTATTTGGATTTGAGGATACATACCAATAAATTTTGCAAAAAATTGTGTCTGAGTTGAGTCCAAAAAATGTTTCGCATGTGGGTCACGATTTTGGCTACCAATCTTCCTTACAACATCTCTTTGATTAGGGGAAACACGTCTGTTATTTTTCCAAAAATCTTCGATCAATGATTTCAAAGCTTCACTAATTTCTTTATCCTTTCGCAGTAGTCTACCACTAAATGTCCATAACTCATTTTTTGATGGATCTTCCAATGTCTCACGCCTTAGTATGGCTCTGCTTGGAGTACCTCTACCAATTTTTAATGTTTTGCTTGTCTTTCTCATGAGTTGAGGTTTCTTCATTTTGCTACTTAATATTGTCGATGTAGGTACTCATCTTGTGATATTACTATCTTTTGTACATGATTTAGAACCCACTTTGTCATAAGCACTCATTAGATTCTTTACAATTCTTTGTTCATTTGAATTGTCCATAGTTCTTAGCTCAAGAATCTTCATGATAGGCCTAAATTTCAAATTCCTCATCATTTCAACAAATAATTGGCATTGACCTATAATATTTAATTCTTCAAAAAATAATCTCCACATATGATTAATTTTTCTTTGACAAGTATGCTTGCTAATCTTGTCAGGCATTGATTTTAAAATGTTAGTATCAATATCAATCAAATATTTTGGTCTTCTAAAATGAATTCTAGAAGGTCTTATAATCTCTTCTATTCTCTCAACATTTTGAACATCAACATAAGGTTGAGTGTATTGCATACCTCGAACCGAAGATGATGTGCCTTGGCAATAAGATGCAAGAGATGGAATATCACCTACTTGATGTGTTAATGTTGTGTCTTCAACATGACATGATGGAGTGTGTACATCCTCAGATCTACAAATTAGTGTCTCTTCAACATGAAAGGATGGTATGACTCCAACATTGGAAGATGGTGTAGCTTCACTTTCAATTGTCTTCTTGAGCATAACTGTCTCATTCATTCTCTTTGTCTTTCCAATTCTTCCTTTTTGTTTCTTTGTATCGATGGTTCTTGATCCTCTTTGAAAGTCAATTCTTCATTATTGCTTTGCAATTTTCTTTGTTCACATAGTAGTTTCATTTTATTTCTTGTAATTGCCAAATCTCTCTCCCTGTCTTCATTTGTTTGAGTTTTTGGTTTCTTCCTTGGCATGATGATGATTTATACATGTCAAATTATTCAAACACCTGAATTACTTACAATATGTAAATTAAAAATTATTCAAATACATATAAAAATTATAATTATTTGAATGAATACACAATATATATCAAAGAACTTGTCAAATTTTTAACCATTTTAAAATAACATTTCATTTAGACATACAAATTTCAATGAATCCACTATATATAAAAAAACATGTCAAATTATAATAAAATTTGTATCTATATATCAACAAACAATATTTAAAATGGATTGCACTAACCTTTTCTATACAAGGAATATTCAAACAGTCTTCAAATCACGTATCCAATGATTGAATTTGGTGTTTGCTAGCTTCAAAAAGTCTTGAAATAGTGTTTGCTATGTTGAATACCATGATTTATGTTAAAATAACAGAAAACATAATAGACCAAAAGCAGAGAATGGATGAAATGGGCCCCAAAGTTGCTTTTTGACCATTTTTGGGTGATTTCATATAGTGCATACACACTATAGCACGTATGCACTATAGTGCATATGCACTATGTCAAAACACATCACTCTCTATCCTCCCCACTCTCTCTCTCTCTCTCTCTCCCTACTCTCTCTCTCCTCTCCCATCCCCTACTCTCTCTCTCTGCCACTCACTACTCTCTCTCACACTCTCTCCCATCCTTTCACTCTATCTCTCCCATCCTATACTCTATCTTTTCCACCCCCTACTCTCTCTCACACTCTCACACTCTCTCCCATCACTTTCTCTCTTTCATAGAGACACACTCTAATCCCCCCTCTCTCTTCTCTCCCATCCCCTACTCTTTAGATCTATCACAGACACTCCCATTCCCCTCTCTCTATCTCCCTCTCCTTACTCTCTCTCACACTCTCTCCCATCACCTACTCTCTCTCCAACTCTCTCCCATCCCCTATTCTCACTCTCTCTCTCACATCCCATTCTCTCTCTGCTACCTCCTACTCTCTCTCTCTCGCACTCTCTCCCATCCCCTACTCTCTCCCATCCCCCTATATCTCTCCCACTCCCTCTCCCACCACCTAGTCTCTCTCTCTCTCTCTCAAGCTATACTCTCTCTCCCCTCTCCCATCCCCTAAACTCTCTCTTTTACAAATACACACTCCCATCCCCCCTCTCTCTCCCCCTCTCCCACTCCCTCTCCCACCGCCTACTCTCTCTCTCTCTCTCTCCCATCCCTTTCTCTCTCTCTCTCCCCCATCCCCAACTCTCTCTCACACTCTCTCTCATCCCCTACTCTCTCTCACACTCTCTCCCATCCTTTCACTGTCTCTCCCATCTCGTACTCTCTCTCTGCCACCCCCTACTCTCTCTCTCACTCTCTCCCATCCTTTCACTCTATCTCTCCCATCCCATGCTCTCTCTCTCTCTCTCTCTCTCTCTCTCTCTCTCTCTCTCTCTCTCTCTCTCTCTCTGTGCCACCCCTACTCTCTCACTCTCTCCCATCCTTTCACTCCATCTTTCCCATCTCTTACTCTCTCGCTGCCACCCCCTACTCTCTCTCTTTCACACACACACACACACACACACACCCATCCCCTTATCTCTCTTTTCTCCATCCCCTACTCTCTAGATCTATCACACACACTCCCATCCCCCTCTCTCTATTTCCCTCTCCCTACTCTCTCTCACACTCTCTCCCATCCCCTACTCTCTCTCACACTCTCTCCCATACTTTACTCTCACTCTCTCCCTCTCCCACCACCTACTTTCTATCATCCATCCCCTACTCTCTCTCTCATCTCCCATCCCCTACTCTCTCTCTTTCATAGACACACACTCTTATCCCCCCACTCTCTTCTCTCTCATCTCCTACTCTCTTGATCTGTCACACACACTCCCATCCCCCCTATATCTCTCCCTCTCCCTCTCCCACTCCCTCTCCTACTGCCTACTATCTCTCTCTCAAGTTTTCTCTCTCCCTCTCTACTCTCTCTCTCCCATCCCTTACTCTCTCTCTCCCATCCCCTACTCTCTCTCACACACTCTTATCCCCTACTCTCACTCTCTCTCTCTCTCTCCCATCCCATATGAGCTCTCTCTGCCACCACCTACTCTCTTTTACACTCTCACACTCTCTCCCATCCCCTACTCTATCTCTCTTACACACATTCCCATTCCCCCTCTCTCTCTCCCTCTCCCACCACCTACTCTCTCTCTCCCCATCCTCTACTCTCTCTCCCCTCTCCCATCCCCTACTCTCTCTCTTTCACAGACACACACACTCCCATCCCCCTTTCTCTCTCCTCTTCCATCCCCTACTCTCTAGATTTTTCACACACACTCCCATCCACCCTCTCTCCCTCTCCCACTCCCTCTTGCACCACCTACTATCTCTCTCTCTCAAGTACTCTCTCTCCCTCTCTACTTTCTCTCCCCCATCCCCTACTCTCACTCTCTCTTCTATCCCCTACTCTCTCTCACACTCTCTCACATCCCCTACTCTCTCTCTCTCTCTCTCTCTCTCATACGAGCTCTCTCTGCCACCCCTTACTCTCTCTCAAACTCTCACACTCTCTCTCATCCCCTACTCTATCTCTCTTACACACATTCCCATTCCCCCCCTCTCTCTCACATAGACACTCCCTCTAACACTCTCTCCCATCCCCTACTCTCTCTCTTACACACACTCCCATCCCCCTCTCTCTCCCTCTCCCATTGCCTACTCTCTTTCTCTCCCATCCCCTACTCTCTCTATCTCTCTCTCCCCTCTCCCATTCCCTACTCTCTCTTTCACACACACACACCCACCCCCACTCTCTCCTCTCATATTCCCTACTTTGTCTCTCACTTGCTCTCTCTCTCTCTCTCTCCCACTCTCTCTCCCATTTCCTACTCTCTCTCTCTCTCTCTCTCTCTCTCTCTCTCTCTCTCTCTCTCTCTCTCTCTCACACACACACACACACACATTTTTATCCCTCCTCTCTCTCCCTCACCCACTCCCTCTCCCATCACCTACTCTCTCTCCCATCCCCTAGGGTAAAAGCATAGATCTGTGTCACCGTTTGTGATACAAAAATCTGTTTTCGTCAAATCTCATTTCTCTATCAAAACTCAATTTTAAAAAAAAACTAAAAATACCCTTTTATAGATTTCAGATTCAATATCATCATTATATAAATTTTTGAGTGTTTTGATTAGTTATAATATGCTATAATCTAAAAATATTATAAGTCAATATTTCAACATTTCAGAAGATGCTCTCTCAAAAAATGAAAAAAAATAGTAAATCATATAAAAAATATATATTTATCACTAGAGGAGAGAATCTTCTTCATGAATATGTAATTTTTTTTCAAGAAGGTACAGATTTGATAGGGAAGTTTTGACAGGAGGAAAAAACTGTTGGATTCTGATAAGGTTGAACTTGAGTACTTATAACAAAGAAAATATACATCAAAAACAATTATTTCTTTTTTTGTGCACTAGCTATACATGTCAACTATAAAATATTTTCAAATCATAACAAAAAAAGATGATTTGCACATACTTGTTTGATGGGAACTACATCCTATATTTTTTACAGTTAAAAAAGGGACTTCAAAATAAAATAAAATGAATAAATTCTTAGTCAAAAGGATAATAAAAATTATAGGCATAAAATTCATACAATTCTACACATTTCATCAGTTTACATCATCTTCATATTTTAAATGCAAATACCATTTTTTTTGTCATTAATGTTGAACTGTCACATTCTGATATCACTTTTCTTTATAAAAGGTGACACATGTTTGTGCTTTTACCCCCTAATCTCTCTCAAGCTACTCTCTCTTGAGCTACTCTATTTCCCCCCTCTCCCATTCCCTACTCTCTCTCTTTCACACACATGCAATTCCATCCTCCTCTCTCTTGCTCTCCCTCTCCCACTTTGTCTCCCACCGCATACTCTCTCTCCCCCATCCCCTACTCTCAATCTCTCTCTCCCACCCTGTATTCTCTCTGTCACCCCTACTCTCTCTCTCTCTCTCTCTCTCTCTCACTTCCTCTCTCTCCCATCCCCTACTTTCACTCTCTCTCCCCCATCCCATACTCTCTCTTTCTCACCTCTACACTCTCTCACACTTCCTCTCTCTCCCATCCCGTACTCTCTCTACCACCCCTACTCTCTCTCACACTTCCTCTCTCTCCCATCCCGTACTCTCTTTTCCACCCCTACTCTTTCTCACTTCCTCTCTCCCATCTTGTACTCTCTCTGCCACCCTTACTCTTTCTCACTTCCTCTCTCTCCCATCCCCTACTCTCTCTCTCTCTCTCTCTCTCTCTCTCTCTCTCTCTCACACACACACACACACACAGCCATCCCTCCCGGTCTCTCTTTCTCTTGCTTTGCATATTCTATGCATTATTTAGGTCTCAATAGTGTGTGTGCACTATAGCATGCACATGCTATTGTGACCAAAATTCAAATCCTTTGAATAGTGTGTGCGTACTATAGGGCATACATGCTATTGAAAGGTTTGCATTAAAAAAAAGACTAAGGCTTGGTTTTCCCTTAGAGATCCAACCCAAAGGTTTGGATTTTATAAACAGGTCTGAGACATGTTTTCCAACAAATATACAAAAAATGATAAATTTTTCTTGTGTGCTCTCCTTCAAGATTCCTTTTGGTTGGGCACCGATAAGATCAAGTTACATGACATTGTAGGTCTCTGTGTTAGCTATATAACTATATAATTTATTTTTAATTTGAACTATTTCAAGCCTTTCATCTATAATTTCTTTTGAATGTATGTTTTTTTTTTGTCAAAAAGCACCATGTACTAATTGGGCTATAGATTTTAACTCGTTCATCAAATTTTGTAACAACTTAGTTTTTTAGAAACTAGACTCCATTCTACACACTTTGAAAAAAAAAAGTTTTGATTTTAGATTATTTTTCAATTATTTCTAAGGGGAGCACACAGATATTTCATGTTTTTGGGATGTGTCTACTTAAAAAATTCATTAAAAAAAAATACACATTATAAAATTACTCAAAAAATCTGGGATAAACTACATAGTGTTAAGTAACTTTTGACCAAAGCGATTAAAGCATTTCAAAAAAAAAAGTTATAATTTTAGGGGGGCCACACTTTGTACTGTGTTATGTTATTTGTAATAAACAGTACCACATTTTGTGGCCCCCTTTTGTGAGGACCTAAAACTAAACCATTTTGGAAAAAAATTAGTAGTTGAGAAACTAGATTCAAAGGACTGCGACTTCTTTTTTGTCATATCTTAAAATTTTGAGCGTATATATCCTCAAATTCTTGTTGAAGCTCATAAATTGTTGATTTTAGGAAAAAGGTGTCCACTTATACCCCTCTTTTGGCACCACAACTTGGTGCACTTAACCATATATAATTATATATAATAATAATCATATAATATTACTATATATATATTTAATAATAATATTTATCATATATATATTACTATATTATATTTATATCTATATTATATCTAATAATAATAATCATAATAATCCTCTAAAATTTCCCTCCAAAATTTTCAATGTGGGTGGTTTCCCTCCCAATTGTAAAATTTGGAATAATCAGATACCCAATTTCATATTGGGTATCCGATTAGGCTTTCTATTTACAAAACCTATTTGGTCAACCCAAAGAACATGTTTGAGAAGGGTTTCACTGACACTCAGACTTCGAGTAGCCATTTGACAATGTTAGTTTCATCGAAATTGAATGAAACGAAAATGATTTTTTTACAACACTCTCAAGATTCCATCGATATAATATCTATCAAATTCTGATTTCGATAAGTATTTATTAGTTAATTTTCAATGAAGCTGATTGTAAAGTGTTGATTGACATACTGATTGAAAAATAGCTATAACTTTCGAGCGATATAACATTTTTTAAATCCAAAAGTTCTGTCACATTCTATGCTTCGCCTAGTATAAGAAAAAAATAAAAATCAATTTGGTAAAATTTTCAATTAGTTAAGGTGCTCAAACATGGGAGTTTTTTTATTTTGAAAATTTTTTAGTAGAAAATTCATATTTAATTATTTATTTGGAATAAAAATACCCAAAAATATGTGTCACATCTGAGCATGAGTCTACTTTTTATATCTATAACTATATTAAAAAATATTAATATTTGATTTTGATTAAGATGGTATGACATACATCTACTTTTTATTTTCGCCCTGAAATTTTTCTAGTACTACATTAAAATCTAAATTTTTGACCAATCAAAAAATAAATTCTCTAGATAAGGCCTAGTAGTTTAGAAACTACATTCAATTTCTTACAGATTATTTTCTTACAACTTTTTGATATAAAGTCCAAAACCACTTTAAAAATTATGTGTCAAGTTGACATAACCCTGATTTGCTTTTTTTCACTACTACTTAAGGCCATAGTTTGGTTGACCATGATCCTACACATACCCTTCAACTTCTTCCAAAGTGTCCTCTAGAAATAATCAACAAACTTAGTATCTCTATCTAAAATTATAGTATTAGGTAAACCATGTAATCTGACTACTTCCTTAAATAATAATTCAACCACCTATAGTGCATCATATTTCTTCTTACAATGTATAAAATGAACCATCTTTGAAAATATGTCAACTACTACAAAAAATAGAAGCATTACCACTTTGAGATCTAAGAAAACCAAGAACAAAGTCCATACATATATCTTCCCAAAGCTTGCTAGGTACAAACAATGGTGAATACAATCCCAAATTCTAACCAATTCATTTTGATGTTTCACAAGTTTTGCAACTTCCTACCAATCTCTACAAAATTAGGATCAGTTTCATACAAGTACTTCAAATCATCAAAACCAAGTACCTCAACTCTCATCTCTGCCAATAAATTGCCTCTTTTGCTCCAAGAATCACCACCTTTATTTGAGTGTCTACTCTTATGCTTGAATGAGAAAGAAAAGTTTTGTAAATACTAAACCCACTTCATGCATCTCTGATTCAACTTATTCTTACTACCCAAAACTACAAATCTTTATGGTTAGTGTACAACACAAAATCTTTAGGCATCAAATAATGTCTCCATTTCTTCAAAGCTTGAAAAATGGCATAGCATTCCTGATCATAAATTCAATATTTTCTGTTAGCATTATTCAATATTTTTCTAAAGAAAGGTACATGTCTTCCTTCTTGATTAAAACAATTCCAATAGCACTTCTACTAGCATCACATTCAAATTGAAAAACTTTGCTAAAATAAGGAAAAGAATGTGTAGGAAATCTTGCAATATTTTGTTTCAATGTTTCAACACTCTTTTCTCCATGTTTCCATTTTAAATCCATTTAATCTCCTCTTATTGTTTTAGTTATAGCATTACAAATAGAAGTGAAGTTTCTGATCAACTTTATATAAAAACATGTTAAGCCATGAAATGATCCAACTTCTCCAACATTTGTGTATGCCAATCAAGAATAGCTTTTACCTTTTCAAGATCCATCTTTAAACCATCAGATAAAATTATGAAACAAAATAAAAAATATCTTCCTTCATGAATTAACATTTATCCAAGTTAATCATCAATTTCTCCTCCTTCAATTTCTATGCCATTTTATCCTTTAGATCCTTCATTGAATATACGCCAAATCAAGAATTAAATTTTTTGATTGATCTTTTCTTTTACGTGGTCTTTTAGTTTTTCCCTAGAATTTAAACCTAACTTTCACAAAAAAAAAAATCAATTCCCTATTGCAAGGATAGGACTAGAAAATAGGAGGTGTGGGTTATCTTCGTTTAACTATATTTTTACAGAGAAATATAAACTCATAAAGAATCCCCTATCTATAGATCTTAATTTTAATGTGTCTTGCATCTTCCACTTGTTGGTATATAAATATATTGCACTAGATGCTATTTAAGTGCATCCACAAGTCATCTAATTGAGAGAGACTTAGAATTTATGGTAATCATAATATCATAATTAAGTTCACATTTGAACTCTTTTCAATTAAGATGGTTATAATTATTGTAATTTAACACACTTTTAATTTGAAGAATCTATTTTGTATCATATAGGACCTCAATATATTATTGTTCTTATTAAAATAATAAGTTCTAGGTCATCAAATGAATATGTAGTAGTAAATTTGATTAAAATTCCTCATTTTTATATATTGAGTATTGGACAAGACTTATATCAAAAATTATTGTGGTCGTAATCATATACAAAGTTTAAACTATACTTTAAATTTCAAAAAATATATATTATTGTCTATTATCTCTATATGGAATTTCATATCTTTATAATATTAAGAATAACAGTTTTTCATAATCAATTAGATTTATTAATAATGTTTGTAGTATCGATTGTATATAATTTTTTAATCAATGTTTAGGATCACACTTTGTAATCCATCACAGAGATAGAGAAAGCTCAAGAATATAAACATGAACACCATCTTGATACTTGCAAAATATTATTAGTAAGCTTCTCCTTAGTAACAATGCTCATGTGGAATTCATTAAATGTGGAAAGTTCAAAATCCATCTTTTTAAAGTGTCAAAAAAATCCTTACTCCTCATATGCCATTACCTATTCTCAAACCACAAACCACAAAAAAAAAAAATTACACAATTAAAACAATACTTTAACACAAATACTCTAATAATCATAGTTATCAATGGTCTAGCCATTGCTAAACATATAAACCAACTCTATCTTACATGATGATTGCAAGAATTTAAACTATTGTTTAGAAGACATATTTGTATGTGCTTATGAATATGATTAATTCAAGAAATTATAATGACTTGTAGATTGTGGTTAATAAAGTTAAGGTTAAAATTATAAGAGAATTTATTTAATAAAAAAATAAATGAACTCTTTAAAACTTATAACTTATCAATATGAATGAAACATATAAATCACACACATTTATTGGCCTTCCTAACATTATTTTTCCTTCAAAAAAAATCCTTACTTTTTTCTTAAAATCATAGACATGACATGGTATATTATATAAAGATTATATTAAAAGTATTAAAAATGGACTATTATAACTCATCCATTGACCCACTCACATTCATAATATAAAATTCAATAGTCTATTTCAATCAGCTATGAACTTTATTAATATTCAAAGTCTTATAAAACATGATATACAACTTTAAATGTCACTTGATGTAGGTAACAAAAGTGCTCATATTCTACTGCACAGTTTAATCTTCAAACATACAAAAGATACCAATTGTTCAACGATGAAATTGAACAATAATCCAACGACCCATATGTGTGTGTAAATATAATTACAATCTTCAAACATACAAAAGATACCAATTATTCAACGATGAAATTGAACAATAATCCAAACACCCATATGTGTGAAACAATCTTCAAACATACAAAAGATACCAATTGTTCAACAATGAAATTGAACAATAATCCAACTACCCATATGTCTGTAAATACAACTACAATCTTCAAACATACAAAAGATACCAATTATTCAACGATAAAATTGAACAATAATCCAACCACCCATATGTGTAAATATGACTAAGAAAGACTACCTCTTAATTCTGTTGAACCACATATATAAACTTTGTGTTCAATAAATGACTGGACCGCACCGACTCCTTTGAACGTTTGGTATTGCTATCTATCAGAGGATGTAGACTACTGACCTAATCAATACACACATATCGCAAGCCTCACATTTGGAGTCGGGCTCTCCAAATCTATTCCCCCAAAAACTTCTTCCTTGTTTGGATTGCATATTCCAAAAATTTATCTGGAGTGGGAAGGGCTTTCTTGACGCTATCCCTCTGCATGCATCTCTTAATCCACGCATCAAGCAATGGAAACTCACTCTCCAACGGTATCTTGAACTTCCCAACAGTTTCGTAAGTATGAAACCACAAAGAAAAGGGAATGAATGCAATATCTAGGAAGCCGATCGAAATCATTCCCATTGAAGAAAGGCAGGGATCCCCCTGCTGACATATCTTTCAATGCACCTTCTAACAGTTGAAAGCACTCTAACATGTCACGCTTCGCCTGCTCTTGATCCTCGCCCTTCGTCCTCAATATACGAGCTCCCGCGTCATAAAACTGCACCCACATTTAAGAGTTTTTTTTTTTTTTTTTTTCCCTTTAAAGTGTCCCAATATATGTGAAGGAAATACACCATCAAACTAACTAGAAATGCATCAAATGAAGAAAAGCGGGCAAGGGCACGGTCATATGGCTTGGAGGGTAGAAATTGCGGAGAATCCCAAACCTCATCAATCTAGTGAACAATTATAAGAGACTCGCATACAGGCTGCCCATTGTGGATCAGAACAGGGACTTGCTTGTTTACGGGATTCATTTTCAGGAGTTCTTCGCTCTTATTGGTGAGCACCTCTTCTTGGTATTCATACTTCACGCCTTTCTCCTCCAAAGCAATTAAGACGCGCATGCCAAACATGCTGATCCCTGTATTCAGTACCTTCACTTGCGCCATCTCGGGTAGACCTACAGCCCAAAACCCCAAACTCATACAACTGTACATGATCTAACACGAAACTAAAATTTAAACAACCGTCGATATCCCACACAATGCATAGACGTCAAACGAAAAACAAATTAAAAAAAACCCTCAGGTTCAAATACCTGTAGATGATCACTGACCGCCCCAAAGCTTCAAATTCCTCTTGATCTTTGGCTATAAAACTTCCTTCCTGATCTTATGGTATCATGGATATGATGGCACAAGTATGTATAAGAAAGCCTAAATCGTATGGAGGATATGGATTTTCAGCCATTCGCTTAATTTCTAGAAAGTTCGGGGGTAAGTCAACATGAAGCACCACAAAGGCACCGATGTAGCCCCATTGGGGAAGCTCCCTGGCCAGTTAGACCAAAGCGCTGCGCTGACGTATGCTCTTACGTAAGGTCAGCAATAATTGATAAGTAGGAGACACCGCAAGTAGACTGTTTTATAGTTATTGAGTAAAATAGTATCTTTTTAATGATTTATTGGAAAATAATTTATTTTTAAGTTTATAGTTCCATGACATTAGCTCTCCTTATTTCACGAATATTAATTTACAATCTTCTTGGTTAAACTATTTAGTAAATGTTTAGAATGGTTGTAATTTTAGGTTGATTTTATAATATTATTAATAATTGCACTTTAACAAGGTACAAAGGTTATGTGGAAAGGAAGATATATTTGGGTAATTCCGCTAGATCTTTAAAAATATTTTGTATTTAATGGAAGATGAAAATCAACTTAAATATTATGAAATATTTTAATCATTAGTCTTATAGTAGTCATGTATGATATTTTTGTTGGTGTTCTTTGTCTTTAAGACCTAAAGATCAATAGTAAAATGACATTAAATTTTTGAAGAGCAAATAGTTCATCTAAACCATTCATATGAAAATGATGGTTGCAACTTTTGTGGCCATTCCCTAAACATTAATTACTTGGAGAGTAAAATCAATTTATTTGTATTCTTACAACCAAAATTTGAATCTAGGCACCATTATCAATACAATCTAATAACCAAACCTTTAAAAATGACAAACAAAAAACTCATTAGATGAAGTAAGAGAATATTTTTGTTATGGTAGAGAAAAACCAAGAATCTGCAACAAAAATAGCGAGTGTGAACTTTCTAAGACACAACATGCACAACTCAACCTAGGTATATTGGACATGTTACTTGGGTGGAGGGCTTTTTAACTAGGTTTTATATAATGAATGCCTCCTAGCTAGATCAAGGATGTGATCCAATGTTATTAAGATTAGGAAGCACTTAAGAGGGGTGGGAGAATAAGATGGAACATTGGGGATGGGAATTTTATTAGATTATGGGAAGATAGATGGCTTGGTGACTCTCTTCTAATTTATACTAAATTAGTAGTTCTAAAGAATCATGGGGTGGCTAACTATGGTACCAAGATAGTCAATTACATTGATAATAGAAAATGGAAAGAGCTTGTCATGGCCAATCTTAACCTAGTGGAGAAACTGTTATATGAGGAGCTGGAGAACCACCTAAAAGAACCTATATCCCTTCCTTCCTGGACGGAAAGTTGTTTGGGACAATAACTCCTAGGGGGACTTTAGTGTTAAGTTAGCCTATTTTATTATTATCGATGAGGGAGACTCTTTGGACAAGAGATATGTTTGCCAATTGCATCTCCTTCCCAAGATTAATTTCTTTTGGTAGTGTATTATGCATAATAGCATGCTCAATTGATAGTATTCAAAGGTGTGGCTTCCAGATGGTCAATTAGTGTGTGGTTTTAATTAAGTAAAATAGGTTTTAACAGGTGTCTAAAACCCAACAATAAACAAAATAAAATGACATTGTGTCATGAGCATAAAGAAAATTAACAAGAAACAATAGGCCATAGAAGGCCACTAGAACTTGAAAAAATAAAACACACCCTCTGAAGGAGTAAACAAGCCTAGCAAACTTAAAACCAAAGGAAAAATAGAAAATCCAAGAGAACCAATCAAAGCATTGTATCATTGACCAACTCTAAAACCTTGAGCTCTAGCTTTTCCATGGTCTATGTTGTTTCACTCATCAATTGTATGTCATCTGGAGATTCCTCCATGTCCCTCTTCTTCTTGTTTGATCTCATTTTATTGCTTGGATTCTCAACAAGGGGGTTGACATCCTCTTTTGTTACCATATTATCCTCATTTTCTATGTCTTCTTTCATCCCTATGCTAACCTCCATCATGGTATGCAGTTATTTGATATTATCATTTAAGCCTTTGATAATGTTGAGGCTCTAGTTTGTAGTGTTGTGGAGAGAGCTCTCCATCCTTTCCATTCTTTTTTCCACCTCAGTAACCCTGGTGTCTAGTTTGTTGATTTTGTCAATCTAGTCTTCCCCTTCCTTTCTTTCTAGATCTTGCAACTTGTTCTATATCTCCTTTGTTTCATGAAAAATCCATTTGATCGACTGGAAGTTGTCCATCATGCTATTACAAGCATTGTTAAGGAGATTCATCTCCACCTCCTTGGCATTATCATTGAGAGTCACCATGGCCGGAACAATAAGTTCCTCCAAATGAATTTTACCATCATTTCCCTGCAAGACCTTGGGTTGGATAGTTTCTCTCACAATGCCTATTTTCATAGTTTGAATTTCAAAGTTCCTTGAGATTGTTTTCCTTCCCTTCGAGCTAAAAGTATAGGTGGTTTTTTGTGTGCCATAATACTCATTGGTCTCCTCCTAGGTATGGAGAGGGGACGCTTGTCCCTTACCAAAATCTTGATCAATGTCCATTTCATTGCCCCTTCTCCTCTTGGTTGATTTTTCCACCTTCTCGCGAATCGAGACCTTGCTAGTACCCTCATCTTTCACATTATTCTCCTCCTTTGTTTCCATTCCCCCATCCTCTTCATTATATTCCTCGAGAAAATTAACCTCAAACTTAATAATTTTACCCATCGAGCCTTTCCCAACCTTGTTTATATTCTTTTTGGGTACACTTTTCTTCGTATTTTTACCTAGATCCTTTATAATCTTGGCCACCTCCTGTTCATCACCCAAATGAAGCCCATCACTATCCTCAGTATCAAATGAGAGATAGGAGATTTCTATGTCCTCCAAGGAATCCACTTTATGGGCTATGGATCTACCATAGGTGTGAGCCTTAAAGTGCTCATAAATAAGTAACAACATGCCCTTTTTGAAAATTGGGTTAGCATATGATTTATTCTTATATCCCATGATATTCTTATTTATAGAGAAAAAGAGGTAGTAGGGGATGGAGATCTTAGTGTCATACCTGAAGTGGTTAAGGATGAAAAAGTGATGGGTATGGACTTTATCATACCTAGTGTCCTGTGTAATGTAAGAGATGATTGCCCTAAGAAAAAACCTCCATAGTTTTTTTCTTAAAGTTGGTTCATGGTACACTCCTGTCTTCACCAAATCTTTCATCTCCTTGGCATTCTTGAAAAAGTCTTTAACAACATTGATGGAAACTTTCTTATCCCTAATGAATTTAATGCCCTCATAAAGGGAGTTAGTGACCTCCTCAATAACACCTTCATTAACCTAGAAATTAATTATGTCAATCTTTAATTTCCCTTCTCTCCAAGATGTGACCATAAGTTCAGTAATGTTAGGGTTACAACCATGCAATTTCACAATGTAATTTGACATGCCAACTTCCCTCATCTTCTCCCAAACCTGTGACCTCCTTTTCCATTCCACCACTTCATTCTCTGGCTCTTTGTGATGTCTTTCAACCACCATCATGTTGTTAAGATTAGGAAAAATTCTCTACAAACTCTGAGAGCAAAGAACAAAACTCTGGTAAATCTCACCGAAATAGAACTTTCTTTTGTCCTCGAAAATACAACAACAATTAAGAATACAAAACACCTAGAGAGCATGCCAAAAAGCCTCCAAATTAAGTTTACTCATGTTTGGACCATGCTTACCTTTTATTAAGTTATATTTGGAACTGATAGCATTACCTTTCATCATTACTCTTTATAATTCTAGTCCTCACTTGGATTCTTTCAATCTCAATCATGTTTTTAGCCGACACTCGGAGCTCTTCACCATTAATCTACCTATATGACTTGTCCCTTTTGACCACCTCATTAGCCATCCAGTCAACTATCAAACTTGCCTCTCTCTATATTCATGAGACATGCAGACCCGCTCAAAAGTTAGCAGGATTTGTTTGGTTTCTTCCACCAAATTCTTAATAGACCAGGCAGGAGGATGTTTACCTTTGAGGCATTTTATGATGTTATTAGAATACCCCTCAAGCTAGATGCATTTAACACCAATATGTTTTGCCAGCTTAGTTGTATGATGGGAAACACATGCCTCAATGAAGTGGTTAGTTTGGTTCCCTAGAGGGAAGGTTACTACCACTATGCCATAAATAAAACTATTTCTAATCACCCCACCATTGCCAACTTCACCTAGATTACCTTTTACTGCCCCATCAAAATTCACTTTGTGCCACCCCTGTGGGGGCAATGACCAATGACATTATTTTCTTCTTTTCTATGTGTCATTACCTATACTAGTGTCTCCTACAAATGGGTTAGAACCTTTCAAAAAAAAATTTCCATAAGGGCATTTAGAATTTTACTCGACACGATCTTGGTGGGAAGGTTGACATCCCTAAAGATTTGATTATTGTGTTATTTCCATATTCCTTAACCAAAGTGGGGAAGATCCCATTTGTTGATGGCATGAAGACCAAAACCCTTCTAAGAATTATCCCATTACATAAAGAAGTCAATATTCAAGGCAGGGGCACATCGGTCCAAACCAAAACCTTGACTAAAACTAGACCACACCTCTCTCATGAAAGAGCAATGAATAAAAAAGTGGTCCACAAACTCAGCCTGGTTTTTGCATAGAACACATCTGTTAGGAATATAGAGTCCCCTTTTGCTGAGATTATCATTAGTTAGAACCCTATTCTAGAGGAAAATCCAAAAGAAGATGTTGATTTTAGGAATAAGGCCATCGTACCAGGCGTTCACCCATAAAGATTTGGAATCCTACTTCATCAGAGCTTGGTACCCAGAAGCCATTGAGTAAATGCTACTAGAAGTATTCTCCCACACTAACTGGTCTTGATCAACAATCAAAATCATCGAGTGGAGGATGGTCATTAGAGGTTTCAGATCCTCAAAGATTAAAGAAAGGTCTCTCCATTCTAGGCCTAATATATAGTCACTGACTTTACTATCAAACCTTTGAATGCAAGTATTAGCCCATCTATCAAATGTAGGAAAATTAAGGAGAGGCCCCTAGGATAGCCAATTGTCTTGCCAGAAAAGAATGGCATTACCATTTCCCACTCTCCACTTTGCCTTGCATTTGGTTGTATCTTTGGCTTTGAGCATACCATTCTAAATATTTGAGTCATTGGGAATAGTGTCATGATTGAACATGTAGCTAATAGAGTGTCTCTAAAGGTATTTAACTTCCATGATATCTTGCCAATCCCCCTTGCTAAAAAAGATTCTCCAAATCTATTTTTCTTGAAGAGCTTTATTGAAAGGTCTTAGTTTTCTAATACCCAAAACCCCATAGTGTTTGGGGAGGCACACATTGTCCCAAGAAATGAGAGGATATCTCTTGTGATCTTCCAAACCAAACCATAGAAAATTCCTTTAGATATTCTCCATAAGGTTGGCAAACTTGTTGGGAAACCCAAAAAGACAATGCATAGGTTGGAAGATTCTGAAGGGTGGATTTGACAAACTGAATTTTTCCTGCTTGGCTTAGGGTGATACTCCCCCAGCCAACCAACTTCTTATTAAACCTATCAATAAGACTATTCCAGAAAGAACTAGGGGGTTTGAGGCCCATAGGGATACACAAATAGGTCAAGGGAAGGCTACCTATGCCACATCCCAGAATATTAGCCATCTTCCTCTATCTCATAGCCGAAGTATTGATGATGAAGACAAAGCTCTTGTTCCAATTGATAAGCCACCCTGATTCCCTAGTGTAAGAGCTCAAAATATTTTTGACCACCCTGGCTTCCCCTATTGAAGCTTCCCCCACCACCTTACCCTCATCCCCCATAATAGTGTCATCCACAATTCGTTGATGAGAGAAGACCAGGGGACCAAAAGAAGGTTCAATTCCTTTCAAAGCCCCTAAAATTTTGTTGGTTGAAATCATCCTTCCCAAACACAAAACGAAAATGATAAAGAGAATGGGTGATAGGGTGTCCCCTTGCCTTAACCTCCTTGAGGGTTTGAAGAATGATGATGGAGAACCATTGATCAAAACAACCAAAGAGGAAGTAGAAATCAGTTATTTTATAAGCTTGCAAACCTTAGAATCAAACCTAAAGGATCTAAGAGCCTTGAAGAGAAAAGACCAGTTAACCTGATCATAAGCCTTGGATAGGTCAAGCTTGAAGAGAAATCCTTCTCTCTTGCCTTCATCCAAAGAGTGGATGACTTCATGAACAGTCATGATAAAATCTAGGATTTACCTCCCTGTAACAAAACTAGATTGCTAAGGAGCAATAATAATAGAGAGGATCTTGATAATCCTATTAGCCATAACTTTGGAAATAATCTTGTAGAAATAGTTGCAGAGGTTGATAGGTCTGAAAAGATCCATAGAATCTACCCCTGAAGCTTTAGGGATAAGCACTAATAAATTAGCATTTATCTCCTTAAGCATACTCGTAGCTCCAAAAAACTCTTGAACCAGTTTGATAACATCCTATTGAACCACTTCCCAAAACATTTGAAAGAAGAAAGTAGGGAAACCATTTGGACCCAGAGATTTTTCCATAGGAAGGGAGAAAACTGCTTGCTCAATTTCTAGAGGGGAAGGAATAGTCTCAATCATAGAGTTTTGTTATGGCCAGATCAAAGCCAGGATACTAGAGATAATATCTTGTTGATCTTCTTCTGTAAGATTAAGATCTCTCATAAAAATATTAGAGAAGAAAGAGATGGCCTCTACCACTATATCTTTTTCTTCATCCAAAACAACAACCCCCATTTTGATTCTACTAATTTTGTTATGGAATTTGTGTTTCAAAGTAGAGTTATGGAAGAATCTTGTGTTTTGGTCCCCCTCTTTTAACTAGATAGCTCTTGATCTCTATTTCTAGTAAGCCTCCTCTTGACCAATAATATTATGAAGCTTAGAAAGAATAAATTTTTCCTCCTCCAACCTCACCTCATTATAGCCCTCCTTTTGAATAACTCCCTAAATAATGATGAGGTCCTCTAAGATCTTTTCTTTGGATTTGAAAATTTTACCAAAATCTGACTTGTTCCACTTTTTGATATTGATCTTGATATGTTTCAAATTCTTGGCCACCTTGAACTCGGTAGTGCCCTCTATGTGAATGCTCCACCACTCCAAGATACAAAGAGATATATATGGGTGGGAAGTCCACATTCTTTCAAATCTAAAGGGGAAGTTACGTTTGATGGAAATAGGGTCAATAGTGAGAGAAATGGGAGAGTGATCCGATCTACTATGAGCCAGTCAAGATAAATTGCAGTTGTTGAAATTCATCCAATCTAAAGATAAGAAAGCTTTGTCTAGCTGCACTTGGATGTAGTCTCTGTTGACTCTACTATTAGACTAGGTGAAGAAGCCTCCCTAAATTTCAACATTTAGTAAAGCCAAATCATTGATGAAGTCTAAAAGGTCATGCCTACTCTCTAGATCTAGAACCAAACCCCCCTATTTCTCATTGAGCCTTAAGGGGGTATTAAAGTCCTCCATAATGATACAATATCCCACTTGGTATCTAGATAAAATATTTCTAACATTTACCCAATTGTTCCTCCTACCAATCTTAGAGCTAGGAGCATAAATAATCAAAAGATACCAACTTTCATGATGTTTTATATCGAGTACTTGAATGAGAAGAATATTACCTTCACAATATAAGACTTAGGGCTTGAAAATGTTAGGATTTTTAGAGGGTAAGAAAACCCCCCAAAGCCCCATTAGAATTTGTAGCAAACCTCTCCAAACTATTACTAAAAGAGATTCTCTCCACAGACTCCTTTTTCACTTTAGTTTCTTGAATAAGCATAAAACCTAGTCTGTGATACCTAATCATATTTATAATTACCTCTTGTTTGTGGGCTCCATTTAACCCACATATATTCCAGGATCTGACCTTCATCTCTTCTTTACAACGCAGACCTCTTGGATGGTCTTTTGACTCCCATCCACTAGATTTCTTCTAGTTTCCTTTCTCTTGTTCTGGTCGTTACTGTTCCTTCTAGGGGTTTTAGGTTTTTCTCCAACATCAACTTTTCTTTTACTCCCAATAGCAACTGGGGAAACTAGAGAAGGGTCTCTACTTTTATTCTTCTTTCTAACCATAGTCCACTCCCCCTATTGCTTATCTGCATAGCTCACAAATAGAGCCTCCATTCTAGTTAATTGTCCTAGTGATGAGGATCTAACCATTTCCATCACTCTTGAAACTTTCCTAGGGGATGCTACCTATAGACTGAGGTTGATAGTAGATTCCCTAGGGGAGGGTCTACTCTTTTGAGCAACATCCTCATGTCCTTTAAGAGCCTAGGAGTTGAGAAATAGAGATATGGCTTCTTCTACTGCATAATTAGTGCTTACAATCACCAACTCCCTAGAAAAAAGATCCACATTGAAATTATTCTCTGTAGGATTAGAAATCTAAGGGATAGTATTATCCTTATATTAATTTCCATGTGAAACAACCTTATTACTAACCACATCTGTAGCCTGCTACTGAGCTACCAAAGGCTTAAGCATATCAAATTCCACAATGGAGATTCCTTCAAATTCTACCCCTTAAACCACTACAACTACCAAGGGTTGGGCTCCCACTTGGTCCTCCTATTGTTGTTTGGGCCCTCCTTCATGGTTCACAATTTCCTTCTGTTTCCATACCTTATCTCCCTCTTTGGTGTGTATGTGTGTGTGTTGTGTAGTAAGAATGGGAAACATATGAATACACACACATAGGACAAGGATCTAAGATAGGTCCTTGACATTATACCAACTACGCACAATTAGAAACCAAATGAATAAATGGTTACTTCGCAAACATTATACTAGTACAAAAAAAAAAAAAAAAACTTTTTTTTTTTTGATACAAGATTGCTCAAGGACCCAAGATGCTCCTCCATCAAACACTTGGGGTTGATAAAGATCTGATTTCCACATAATGCATTCCTAATATTGTTGCCTATATCAGAAAGATCAAACTCAGCTTTCCTAATCAATCAATTGTCTGCAACTGGTTTGTTTATCTGTTGAACTAGGCATTCCATGTAGTCTTTTTCTATGGTACTTTTTCTTGTTATGATATTCAAGATCATCTCAATGTTGTTTATTGTTTTCTTATGATAATGTAGGTTATATTTCAATTCATCATCTAATTCAAAATACTATAAGATATCTGCAATATTAAATATAAGTGAAATATCCATATATTCTAGTAATTTGACTCAAAAGCATTTCCATTGGCAAAATTTGTCAGAATCTTTTGAGGACCAAATTTTTTCATTTTCATCTTGATGTAGGTACAAACGAGAAATTTTTTCTTCTTCAAATGAATCATAACCTCATCTCCAATGTTAAAATATTTATGTCTCTTCCTTTTGTCTTCTCTCTATTTATAATGTAAATTATTATTTCCCAAATTCCTATACACTTCCTCATGCATAGCTTTCACAAAATTTACAAATTGCTTATATTCAACACTTCTTTTTACCTCAATGTTCAAATCCCTTAATTCAATAGTTCCCTTAGGATTGATTCCAATAACAATCTCAATAAATTTCTTTTTAGTGCTTTTGTTAATAGAATTGTTATATGTGGACTCTATTTGTGCCAAAACCAAATCCCAATTAGCAGGCTTGTCTCCAACCAAATATCTCAACATGTTACCTAAACTTTTGTTCACAAAATCAGTTTGTCCATCTATCTGTAGAACTAAACTTCAACTCTATATTCAGGGTATGTGCAGGATCATGGTGTGCCAAAAAGTAGTGATGTGAAAAAAATAGAGTTTGAAAACATCTAAAAGCATTTCAAAATCCACTATAACGTTTTTCCATCTATCCTAATACCAAAGGTAAAAAGTAGGCCCAAGCCTTATCGAGTATCCAATTTCATATCGGATATCCAATATATTATCAGATATTCGATATGAAATTAGATACCTGATACTTGTACTATGATTTTTTTTTAAAATAGCGAACCCGAGGGATATTTGTTCACATTGTATTTTTGATTTTGAGCTCGGATATCCGATCTGCAAATGGATACACGATATAGGTTAGTAATTTTTTGTTTTTGTTCTTTTATGTTTTCAATCAATTTTATTATAAATTTGTTAGTTTTAATTGAATTTCTTAAAATTTAGGTTTTTTTGATAGAAATTGTTGAAATTTATGATTTTTTTAATAGAAATTATGTTTTGCAAATTAATATGTATCACTGACCAAAATGATGATACTAAGGCAAGAAATATTATTCCTTGTAACCCCCCACAAAATGCTCTGGTGTCTCCTCAAAATCATCCATCAAATGATCCCCTACCCCCTCAAAACCCTCCTCGAATTGAGGATTTGATATTTGAAAATCCATTGAATTGAAGGCTTTGAAAACAACATATAATACTATACCCACATTGGCTCCTATGTTATCCATTTTAAACACCATAGTGGATAACATTGAAACACTTACTGAGGAACAAAATGATGCTCTTCACTGGCATGAAAAAATGTGTAATATGTTTGATGATGGGTTGGAATATGATGAGGTTGTGGCCCTCAATATAAATAAAGATGATTTGGTTACCCTTTCTACGAACCCAAAAACTGGTTTACTAGTCGATCACAAAAAGCCCAAACTATCGCTAAAATGGTGCACAAATGACACCATACATATGAACTTTTGGGATCATTGGTGGATGGTTTTTGACATCCCTCAACATAGCAATTTAGAGGTGTTGTTTTATTTCCTTAGAAAATTGTATGTAGAATTTGTGTTGGGCCTCAAGGTGAACTATTGGAGCATGAAGCCCAACATGGGTGTAGGAGGAGGAACTCCTCAGAATAGACCCGCTACCCAGCAGAAGAAAGCTAGCACTTTTGTCCCCCCTACTAATGTCTCCTCCCCTCCTCAAGTGCAACATATTGATATCATTGGAGAGGCTAGCTCTTATACTATTAGAGTGATCCATAGATTGAGAATCCTATTGATATTTAGGCTAGGTCAATGTTGCCTCCCCATATTGATTATGCTAGCATGAGTTCATCATCAGCGAGCTCATCACATGTTTGTGTACCCCATACTTGCATAACATGCAAGAATATTTTTCTGGGTCCCATAGGTGATCATTCTGAGTATCAATTTGTATTTGACGAGGATACACCAAACACACATGTAGAGGCTACAAACCCTAATGTGAGAGAGGAGGGGCATTTAGAGGCATGGACTCCTTCTATGTCGATACGTGTATACATTTTTTTGTTACGACATATGCAATTTAAAGTTAATCTTTATAATAGAGTAATTTTAATTTTTAAGCCATATTGACTTATACATGTATGTGATCTTCATTCATATTTAGTTGATGACTGAGGAGGAGCTCAGATAGGTTGATGATACCACGCTCTTGGCTATTTCATTTGGCCTTGAGACATCTATGGTACACTATGTTGTGTTCTCATTATTTTTTCTATTTGATATTGTAGTATATATGGTATCTAATCTTTCTTTTATCTTGCAAGTACCACCCGTCCTTGGGGGAAAAAGTGCAGGGGATGAGCTAGGACCCATTGATAAAGGAAAGGTAATTATGTGCTTTCTATTTGATTAAATATTGATGCGTTCTGGTAAAATGTTTGTGGTAAAAAAATTTAATTACATTCTTTATTGTATAGGGAATGGCTACCAGCAATGAGCACATGTAGATTTTGTGTCGTAGATGCTCAGGCATTTTCATTCACACTGAGAGCCCCATTGTATGTATAAGTATCATTTATTTTTTATTTTCCTTATTTTCATAAATAAATTTAAAAATAATTTCCTTAATATTAAAAAATAGTATTTTGTATCTCATAGGAAACTCCTAGTGCATACGAGGTTGGATGGGAGAGTTTTGTATCTTTGATGATGTTGCCACTATATCCTGACGAGGAGCAGACACTAGTAAGTTGTAGTTTGAATTCTTGATTATATGTTATAAATTTAGTATGCTATGAATTATAATGTTATACTTTAAGTTGTAGATTCATCTAAAAAATATAATTGAACATACATAGGCCACAATCAATGAGGTACAAGCATTGCCAAGGGCATACGAAAGGACTCTTGCCTAGTGCAAGAGGTCGACAAGAGAGGTATTTATGATGAAAGTTTAATAGTATAAATCTTCATTAAAAAAATATCATTATACATTTGAGTAATTCAATGTTAGATACAAAGAATCATATAAATTTAGTAGTCTAACTTTGGGTTTTCCTTTTTTGTTTATGTAGGAAGCTTCTGATCCACCTAGTGCAACAAACAGGCTGCATTTTGATCACCCACAAGCAGCCTTGGACAGTATAGTTTTCATAGGATGCATCATGAGACATTTGGAGATGGAATATGCCACATTATTTACAAAAACAATTATATTATACACATTCTGATGGCATGATTAGCCACATTTTGTATATGGATCTATGTATTTTGATATATATTTGTATAATTTGTCTATGGATACATGAACTTTGATATATATTTGTATAATTTATCTATGGATACATTTATTTTGATATATATTTTTTTCATTTACGTGCACAATGATATACATATTAAATTAGTATCTAGTATCATTCAATTTATCATGGATCATTTGTATTGTTCATGTTTATGGAATTTCATTAATTTTGATCATGCTTCTTATATTCGATTCAAATGCAATAATTTGTGAATAACATTTTAACAACCTTTATTATCAAATTTGGATGCAATGTTTAATTTGAAATGTTATCATGAGTTATATCTTTTTTCTATCAAAAATTCTATAGTGAACATATGAGAGTTCATTTTCTATAGTATACCTTTAATAAACAATAATTTAAGTAAGGTGATTTACAAAAGGATGGTAGTCCATCAAGGAATTGGGATGAACTCAAAGGCTTCAACAAAGATCCATGGCATTTTAGACAATAACATCAACACAATTTTTAACGTCCTACACAAGGTTCACATAACCCCAAATCTGATTTTAAACCACACCTTCAACCTTGAAACTAACTCTTGGCTTCAAATCTAATCTCAACACACTTAACAAAACTTAGGAACCAAATCATCCAAAATATACCTTCTTGTTGTCCTTTGTATAGACCCAAACACAATCATTCATAACTTTTGAACCATACTTCATTTCCTCAATCTAACCAGCAAGTAATTAGATCACTTGACCCTGCATAACATATCCAAAAATTAGGCCAATCGAATGGTGGAAAATTGTGACATGGCCCCCACAAAAGCACTAAAAATTCTATGACAAAACAATCTTCCATTGACAATCTCATTAAAAACATGTTACCAAGAAAGTGTAACAATGGAAAATGATACAAATTGTAGAAAGAAACTTTGTTTTATTAATTCTTATTAATCATACACCATACATCTTGTTTGTATTTGAACAATATACCTTAAAGGTACTCTCTAAGAGTTATAAACTGACCAACTTTCTCCACTAACTAACTTCTACTCCCTTTGAATCAATTGATGACAACTTATTGTCAAGTTTTAATTGTAATTTAAATTGTCATTACATTGTTTTCCCATTATTGATCTAATCAACATCTAAAGGCCCTAATAAGACATTTTCCACCCTATATAGTACTACAAACCCTATAATCCCTTACATTCCCATGATTAGCCTTATGAGTCATACTTTGCATATAATGCAACTTTTATGTAAACTGGCTTCATTAATGCATTCTATCATTTCACACCTTATATAGGTGTTTCTAACCTTGTATGGTCATGCTCAAACACTTAACTAACTCTTTGTACTCATTTTCACTTTGCAAGAAAAAGTTGCAAAAGTTGTAAAATTGCAATTTTGCAACTTTTGCAATTTTCAACAATTTTTGCTATAACTTTAAATTCTCAATTAGACGAGTTTACCAAATGTGGTAAGGGGCTATCAATAGCCCTCAAGAGCTTTGAGTTATGACCCTCAAAAGACTTACCTTGATACACACTTAGAGCATCTTGGAGACTCTTTAGTACGAGGTGGCCAGAGATGATAGAAGCTCTCCACAACTGGAACAAGGTGTCACTAGGGTTCACCTACCCATCTAGAGCTAATGGCATTGAAAAATCCATGCCAAGATCAGTAGTTTCAAAGTTACATTATGGTACACCTATGAACTGAGGCACACTACAAGTTTTGGCATCGAGCAAGATCGTTGTGCAGAATCCAAACAGAATGTGATTTCTTGAAAATGAGATTAGTTATTTTAGGCCTCAACATAACCATCCTATAGAATTTAACATTTCATCGATAGCTCTCACGAGCTCTGAGTTACAACCCTTAGAAGATCAACCTCGACACACACTTAGAGAACCTTAGAAACTCCTAGGTATGGGGTGGTGGTAGATAATGGAGGCTCTCCAAGATCGAAACAAGGGTGTCACCAGGGTTCACCCAACCCTCCAAAGCTAATAGCACTGATGATTCAATGCCAAAAGCAACACTTTCAAAGTTACGCTTTGGTGCGCCTATGAACTGAGGCACATTGCATGTTTTGGCATCGAGCTAGATTGTTGTGCCAAATCCAAATGAAATGTAATCTCTTGAAAATGAGATAGGTTATTCTAGGCCTTAGCATGATTATCCTGTAACATTTGATGTTTTATCGATAGCCCTCATGAGCTCCGAGTTACAACCCACAGAAGATCGACTTCAATATGCACTTAGAGCACCTTGGAGACTATTCGATACAAGGTTGCCACTGAGGATAGTGTCTCTTTGCGATTAGAACAACGGTGTCACTAGGGTTCACCCACCCATTTGAAGCTAATGGTGCTGACGATTCAATGCCAAGATCAACAATTTCAATGTTACATTGTGGTGCACCTATGAAATGAGGCACACTACAAGTTTTGGCATTGAATGAGATCGCTATGTTGAATCCAAATCGAATTTGATCTCTTGAAAATGAGATAGGTTATTTTAGGCCTTGGCATGACCGTCCTATAGTATTTGACATTTCATTGATAGCCTTCAGGAGCTTCGAGTTACAACCCTCGAAAGATCGACCTCGATACGCACTTAGTGCACCTTAGAGACTCTTCGGTACGGGGTGGCAGCGGATAATGGAGGCTCTCCATAGTCAAAACAAGGGTGTCAGTAAGGTTCACCCTCCCATCTAGAGCTAATGGAGCTGAAGATTTGATGCCAAGATCAGTAGTTACAAAGTTACGTTGTGGTGCACCTATGAATTGGGGCAGACTGCAAGTTTTGGCATCAAGCGAGATCATTGTGCTGAACCCAAAAAAAATGTGATCTCTTGAAAATAAGATAGGTTATTTTAGGCCTTGGCATGACTATCTTGTACCATTCAATGTTTCATCAATAGCTCTCACAAGCTTCGAGTTATGACCCTCGAAAGATTGATCTCAATACGCACTTAGAGAACCTTGGAGACTCTTTGGTACAGGGTGGTCGTGAACGATGGAGGCTCTTTGTAGCTGAAACAAGGATTTAACTTGGGTTCACCTGCCCATCCAGTTCTAATGGCACTAACGAATCAATGCCAAGATCAACGATTTCAAAGTTACACTATGGTGCACCTATGAACTGAGGCACACTACAAGTGTTGGCATTGAGCGAGATCATTGTGCCAAATCCATATGGAATGTGATCTCTCAAAAATGGGATAGGTTATTTTAGGCCTTGATATGACCGTCCTGTAGCATTCAATGTTTCATTGATAGCCCTCATGAGCACTAAGTAACAACCCTCAGAAGATCGACCTCGATACGCACTTAGAGCACCTTGGAGACTCTTTGGTACAGGGTGGCCACGGATAATGGAGGCTCTCTGACACTAGAGAAAGAGTGTCACTAGGGTTCACCCATCCATCTAAAGCTAATGGTACTGATGATTCAATGGCGGTTTCAAATTTACACTGTGGTGCACCTATGAACTGAGGTACACTACAAGTTTTGGCATCGAGCGAGCTCGATGTGCCAAATCCAAACAGAATGTGATCTCTAAAAAATGAGATAAGTTATTTTAGGCCTCGGCATGACCATCCTATAGCATTCGATGTTTCATTGATAGCCCCCATGAGCTCCGAGTTACGACCCTCTAATGATTGACCTGAACACGCACTTAGAGCACCTTGGAGACTCCTTGGTATGGGGTGGCCATGGATGATGGAGGCTCTTTGTAGCTAGAACAAGGGTGTCACTAGGGTTCACTCACCCATCTTGAGCTAATGGCACTAACGATTCGATGTCAAGATCAATGGTTTCAAAGTTATGTTGTGGTGCACCTATAAACTTAGGCACACTACAAGTTTTCCCATCGAGCAAGATCATTGTGCTGAATTTGAATGGAATGTGATCTCTCAAAAATGAGATAGGTTATTTTAGGCCTCGGCATGACCGTCATGTAGCATTTGATGTTTCATTGATAGCCCCCATGAGCTTTGAGTTATGACCCTCAGAAGATCGACCTCAATATGCACTTAGAGCACCTTGGAGACTTCTTGATATCAGGTGGCCACAGACGATGGAGGCTCTCCGTGGTTGGAATAAGTGTGTTACTTGGGTTAGTATTAAAAGAAAAAACATTATTTTTTTTCCTCTCTCAAGTTTTTGTCATTGGGCACAATGCAAGTTTGGTGTTAGTATGTATTAAAATCATCATTTTTTAGGTCCCTTCATAGAAATTGCATTAAATAAAATCATTTTTGTTTCTTAAATTAAATCAACAAGTTTACATTTACAATATATCAAGTGTTTTATCATTATTACATCAATACACAACTTCCAAAAATCATAGTGTCAAAAATAGAATAGATTTTTCTTCATTCTGCTCCTTATTTAGGTTTTTATCTTCATGCATGGCTACTCTTCATGATGTACCTACATTCCAATATCATAAAAAATATTAGTAACTTATTGTATTAAAAAAGATAATCATTGGTTCATTAAATCATTATGAAAAAAATAACATAAGAAGTAAATATACCTAGTTGAGTGTTCTAGTAGGGTCCTCTCTCTATTTTAGGGTCTCCAATAGGGCTTCATGATTAGCATTAGTAATAGTAAAAGGTTTTTCTACTTTTGGTCTTCCTTGATGCTTAAAATAATTTACATTTGTTGCTACAATAAGATGTGAATATATGAGAATTGTTTTGTGCTTCTGATAGTCTTTGAATAGAGGAATTCCATTCCTTCTAAGCATGCATGCTCATAGCCATGTTCCAACAACAACCATTGAACCAGTAGGATATGTGAATCCATCATCATCTGTGATCGGTTGTGCAAGCTTTTGTTTACCTCTTACACAACATGCTAACCAATAATCTAATTTCTCATCATTCCCTTGTGGTGCAGCCAATGCAAAGACATGTCCTAGCTGAAGAAGATCTGATAGATGGTTATGCTCAAGTGAACTTTCCATGTCATCATTTCTAATAGTGGGTATGATAGAAAATGTAGTAAGATAATGTGAAGCCCATGTGTCCACCCACTCACTTAACTCACAGTGATCCCAATCACATTGAAAACAACTAGGACAAAAGCAAGCTAGCTATTGTGTCCAAATGGTCCATGTACTAAAATCAGAGCTCCAAAATGAATGCATTTTTTATGAGTCTCTCATTGTAGCACAATTTGATCTATCACCTAGAGACCCTTCCTCAACCAACCAAAAGAACCTGCATACTACTAAATCAAGACTCCCCCTATGATAATGTTGAACTACACCAATCAACAATGCTATAAGCATAAAGAAGCTCTGCTCCTAAAATCTTCAATTGCTCCTTAACTAGAGCTCTCTTCACACATGCCCCTACTCCATCGTGTTCCCCTTTTCCATGGCAAAACTCAAAAAATCTCCAAATATGAGACACCCCCTCTCTATGTGCATCCTACACAAAGAATAAAATATGAAAGCATTCTTGAATTGATCTATACAGTTATCTAACCAAATGATATGTCGATTCATAGAGATTGCATGCTCCTGTAAGAAATCAAAATAATTCTTGAAACAATGTTGCACAAACTCATGAGAGTGAGATCTATCATCACTCGTATAAAAAGGATACTCTCTAATAATCTTTCGATTATCTTCTGCACTATCACCATGATCTATACCTTATGTGGACAAAAATAGCAATCTGAACGGAGTTGTAATACTAAGATTATGTCTCATTTTGAGGCTACAATGTGTAGTTTTCAGCAAAGTCGACAACTGATATAATAGTGCCAATGGGAAAAGTCTCCTTACACATTCTAAATTGTTGATCCAACCACTGAGACCTATGACTATGTCTTGCATACTTGTAGAAAATATTTGTCTTGAAATTTGAAATAAAACTAGCCACACTGATTTTTTCCCAACCAATTCACATCTAGAGCTCTCACCCCCACTCTTCAATGTGTATTTCACCATTTCATATTCCTTTTTTTACTATTTTCTTCCCAAGATCTTGTTCGCACTACTCATGGAAACATGTGTCAGACTTGGATAAGCCACCATATTCTGAACACTTTTAGTAGCTTAGTAGTAGAAGAAGGGAGAGCAACTCTTACCTCTAGGGTTTGGTCTTCCTCCTCTCTGCTCCTCTTAGTTGTATTACAATGATTTGGGAGTTTTTGGGGTGCTGTAAGACTTCTGACTATAGTTTCCAAAGTTAGATGTTGAGCTTTTCTTAGATACATGGTTGGAAGATATGTTCTATGTTTGTCACTTGGCTTGAGGTATAGTCTTGTTTGGTCTTACTTTTTTCTTGGGATTCTAATAGGTGTGAATGGCCCTAGATTATCTTTTTGTTGGTATGATGATGTTTAGTTTTTCTTCTCCCTATGATCAAGTGATTTTTGTTTGTTTTAAAGGGCACACCCTGGACCTTTGTTGTTGTTTTTGGTTTAAGTCTAAAGCTACTGTGGGGGCTTGTCCCAAGATTTTGAATGACAACACTAACCATGGCTAGTGGGTGAGTCGCTTGTGGACCTTTGTCTTTGACAAAGAAAGATATGATCTTATGGCATCCTTCATTACTAGGCACTAGTAATATTTTCATACTGGTGTCTAGAGGTCTAATTGTACTTTGGGTCAGGACCCACTAATTGCTTCTTTTCTTAATAAAAAACCATGTATTTGCATAGAAGAAACCATCCATTTGGAGATTCAAGTTGCCTCTTTATTACTCTATGCCACCCAAAGGGGAAAAAGAAAATTATGTTTCTCTAGAAAACATTACACTTGTATATGATTTTGAGAAAAAAGTGGGTTTGCTAGTTCAACACAAATAAAATGTGTTAAACTAGAAAAAACATAATGTTTCTGAAATGCTAACATATTGTGTTGACATTGAATAGAAGGGGAAAAAATCCCAGGGTCAATGCTAAAATCCAAAATATGTTTTCTAATTGGTCCAACTATTATGCTTTTATCAATAATATTAGCTATGATTCAACCTTGAGTTAAAAACTTATACTCATTTTTCTCCACATTCATTTTATACACTTTTTTTTTCTCATTTTTGAATATAATGGTAATTTTTTCAAATTTATATTTGAGATTACTGTTGGTATTAAAAATATAAATAAGCCCAATGAATGAAATGATTAATCTAGATAAGTTTCGGTAAGGAATGTAATTTTTGGTTACAGCCAAATGTAGATTTTTAGATTAAGTACCCTAATTAGGAAGGCCCTAAAGAGGAAATACTACTAAAAGCTCTCTCAAACTTGAGTTACTTACAAGTGGCCCTCTCTTAGACAACTATGAACACTAAGAATAAGACTACAAATGTTAAAAGAACACCTAGTCTCTTGGAAAGGAAAAACCCTCTTCTTTAAAGATGCTTTAACGGGAAAAAGTGTCAAGCAATTAGATAAGAAAACTCCCCTCTCTTCTATATCAATAGAAAAAACACTTCTTGACACTCCTACAAAAATAAAAAAATACTTTGTTAAAAAACGTAGTCTAGTCAATAAAAAAACAAAGTGTTGAGTTAAAATCATTCTTCATATTGAAAAAGTTGCCATTGAAGAAGGAAATGATTCTCAAAAAGGAAGAAAGTGGGAAGGCTTATTGAATAAAAGATATGAGATTAGATGAGGGGAGTGTACATCCCAAGATTAAGGAATAAGAAGGATAATAAAAAGAAAAAAGTGTAAGTGAAGGTAGTCTTAGAGACTGATGTAGAGTATGATCCTTAGGAGACCAAGGAAACTAAATAATATAAGGATGAATATTATGAGAAGCATAAAGAATCTAGGATGAGAATAATGAAGAAGAAAAATCCCCAAAGATAATTGTCAATATGAAAAACATTGAAAAAAAATCAATATAACATGTACCTCTCACATTTTTCTAGGTGAAGATTAAGTAAAAATAATTCACCTCTAAGGATAGAAAGGAGGAAGATAACACAGTGACCCAAATTTCAGACCTCCAACTTATAGTGTCTTCTCTTGAGGTTGTGAATGGTAATATTACTTCAAAGGTGGAGTTTATTTTTGGTTCTTATACTTTTTGTAGGTTAGTTTGTAGAAGTATGGAGAAAATGATCTTTGAAGCTTCTACTTTTTTCATTTTAATTTGTAGAATTATGGAGAAGATGATGTTTGAAGCTACTATGATGAACAAAAATCTAAGGAAAAGTTCCAAGTAAAGTAAGAAATAAGGAAAGGTTGGTGATTAAGTTGAGGATGTGAAAATTGAATACTGGAAGAAGCATTTGAATTCCGTCTTGAAGGTTTGGGAGGCTATATCTAGTGTTAGATGACCTCTTATTTTCTTTTCATCTATTTTATCTCATGTCTAGAAACTTAGTGAAAATTTATATGTTTTTGGTTACATTATTAGTTTTCTAAAATAGAATAATATGGTTCATACTATAAAGCACAAGAGGCTTAAGTAGTTAAGCTCAGATAGTACTAATAATAGTTTATTGATTAGCTAGCCAAGCTTTTTATATGTTTTCTTTTATAATTTTTTTCTTCTAATGAATCTTAGTATCTTCCTGTATTAATAGCCCAAATCTTCTTTTCTAGATATTTTAGTAATATGATTTCTACTATTATCTTGGTTTCAAACCCTCTCCCTTACATCTCAAAAAAATAAAATATGCACTCTTTCTTTTTGATAATTTGTTAATATTTTAGATGTTGAAGTTTTCTATAGTTATTCACTTAAAGAATTCAAACAATGTATGTAAATACATTAAGGAAAGAACCCAATGTTTATATTCAAATTAATCATGTATTAATGTAATATATCATAGAGTGACATAACCATAATTTATTTTCTTTAAATACAATAAAATAGGTTTGTAAGGAATGTTGAATCCCTTTACAATTAAAAAAAAGAAACCAAAAGGGTCTTGTTGGTTCCAAAAGAACTTTTATACTCTCCAAGCTATAAGTAAACTAGGAGCTTCAACATATTTTATAGAGAAGCCATCTTCAATTATTAAATTTTATAAGAGGACTAAACTAATGAATAATGATATTAAATTTCCTCTATATTTTGGGTTCTACGAAACCAAGGTAGGTACACCTAGATTTAGTATAAATAGACTTCAACTTAATCAATTTCATAGAAAGAAAAGAATAGATTTTAACAAGACTAACTACATAACTAACCATAGATAAGACTAGTGCCTTAAATTCCATTGGACATTTGAGATCAAGAGAAAAATAACCATGTATTATAGACTTTGACTGATAACATAAGATGTAAGAAATATTTCTTTACAATATTTCCCAAAATTAACTATAATAACCCAAAATACTTATTGAAATCCCTACACACTTTCAGCTAAATTATAACATTATCTATGCATAATTTATCTTTGATAGAAGCATAAGCAATAGATTACATATTTCATAATAAAATACTAAATGAAATGACCCATTGACTTATTCATTTAAAACTATATAGGAATGTACATTGGAGAGACTTGAACTTGAATCATATTTTTTTATCAAAAATCATACAAGTAACTTAATATGGGGATTGTTGTAATTAAATATTACTAATTACACTTTACCTAGATTTACTTAGGATAATGCATTTTCATATTATTTTTCATGTAGACACATAAAAGTTTGTACTTTATTTGAGCACATATTGTCTCAAACCTCATTTTATGTGATACACCTTTGTGTTCTTATCCTCCCATTGTTGCACATACTTTCATGCACAATGGAGGATAATCTACACTTTGTGGAGATGTGCTTAGTTTTTATGCTTCTCAATTCCATGATTCCTGATTATCATGCACTGCTTGAGGCATATCCACATTGTATCTCATTATCTCATTATCTATTATTGATCATCAATGAATTAATTCATTCGATGATCATATAATTTGTCTCTCTTGTCCTATCAAATGAGGTGCTAGATCTTTCATCTTCATTCTTCTCCTTAGGAAATCTTTTACATGGTATTATAGCCAAGGAGCATTCATTAGTTAGCCATTGGAGAACATTATTTGTCTCATATTTTAGAGGTCCATGATTTAGATTCAAGTTATAAATGGTTATTAGAAGCATCTTGAGCAAGATCTAACCCCACCCATTGCTTCTAGGTGGCTTCTATCATGAATTTTGACAATAAATTTTCCTATATTATGTAAAATTCAAAATTGAGGCAATTTTTTTTTTCAAACGAGGCTTGGCATCTTGATTTTAAATTTGGGAAATATTTTCAAAATTTTGTGTTTCATTTTTTCGATTTGGATTTCAGTTTATTTTTATCAGCATATATTTTTGATGCAAAATATGTAGTGCCAAATATCCTAAAATGGGGGAATAATCAAGTAATTATTAATAGGATTAATTCTCATTCATAGGCCTAGATTGCCATTCTAGAATTTTTAATTATTGACATATCTCCTTATCAAGGGATATTGTTAATTATTCAACCATTCTAAGGAGGGGAAGCAAAAACACTTCATCCTAATAACAAGAAAAATTGATGTGTCAATTATCCTGATATGAGGGAATAATCTAGTAATTATTAATGGAAAAGATTCTTATCCATAGATGTTGATTCCCATTATATAATTATTAATTATTAACATATCTCCTTAACAAGGGATACCATTAAAATTAAACCATTGTAGGGAGGTAAAGCAAAAGCACTTTAGGAATTAGATTAGGGGTGAGGGGAAATATAAACATGGGTGACATTTATACTCATATTAACCTGATAGTACATAGTTATTTATTGCCTTCCCTATAAATATGGGTGATTCTAAAATTTTCCAAGAAATATAGAAGTGCTAGTGCTCTATCTAATCTAGTTTTAAGGTACCAATTCAAAGTGTATCCTTTCCTAATAAAATTGAGCGTAATATGGAAACCCCCCTCAATCATAAGACTGATGATATTAAGTTGTTTATAGGTGATCAAACCTTCGACCAAAGCCTCAATTTTTGGAATATTATTGGTGAAAATAAAAATGGGTTTAGCAAACTTACCACACCCCTTCCCTTTCCAGTCATGCATAATGAATCCAATACCCACTTACCCTACTTTTTTTGGATTAAGGTAAAAAAAAAAATTAAAAAGGGAAACCAAAACCTTGAACAAAATATTACATAAAGATAATAATAAACAAATAAAGTTTTGAAACATTGTTATAACACATACAAAACTAGCAAACTGCACAACAAATGGAAGACAACCAAAAGACCTAAAACAACAAGCCAAAGAGAAATAAAAAAAGACCCACCAAGATCCTAAGCAATGTCCTCAAGAGGTTTGATTACTTGAATCCTAACCACCTTAACCTCCTCCATGACCTAGTGTACAACTTATTCATAACTTTTGAGGAGGCATCCACATTATTATTGAGGCTCACACTTGTTCTTTTGATAGCTTGATCCTTGATGGCCAACTCTTTCTCCTTGCTACCTAGATCCACATTCAGCTTGAGGTCATCTGAATCAATCATACTTTTGATGCCCATAAAATGCTAGAAAGAAGAATTAATATAGTCATCATTGTACTTCAAGATTTTCCTAAGCTTGTCCCTATACATATTAAGAAGATCTGAGATTTTAATGTAATTGTCTTGTAGAATCTTTCTATCTTTAGTTTCTTCCTCAAGATTCATCTGAATATAGAAAGCCTTGTTTTTGAGAGAATAAAGTTTATTATAATCCCAGTTGTCCATAGCAAGGGAGACATCAACTTTATCCTTGGCCTTATGAAGAAACACCATGGAGGAAAAGATGACACCAGGATATGGTTTCTTCTTCTAACACAATGGCATAAATATAAGGATCAAAATGATCCCCATAAAAAATTTCCATAGGTTAGTCCATTAAATTAATAAAAGGGGATCTATTGTTACCCTTTACAACTAGCTTCTTCTTTCTCCCATCCTTAAAATTAGAATGGATCTTCTTGTTTATAGGGGATAGGGAGAGAATTAGACTACTATCATTTAATTAAGGTTTAATTTTCTCCTATAAATCAACATTAGTCTCCATACCCTTAGTGTTGTCCTTCCAAATGTTTCCCTAATCCATAGTATCCATCAAACTCTCTAACGTATCTTTTGATTCCTTTTGCATCTCCATCTCATTTTTATCGTCATAGAACTCAAAATTTTGTTTCTTGATCTTGGAACCCTAAGTTTATTTTATTTTCACTTTGGTAGACATATTACTCTATCCTTTATTCATATTTTTATTGCTAGTTTTGGGGTACAAGCTTTACACTATTATGAGAAATATAGAATAAGACCTTTATGCAAAATAGTCTTAGAAGCCTTGTTCCTATGCTCTATAATGCTATTATTGAGGGCCTATTTGGTTCCTGGAACTAGATAGGAATGGACATAACTAATTCTATAAGATCTATAATCCATAGTTTGAATGTGCCAAATTAGAATCATAATTCAAATTAATTTGGATTTGTTATCTCCGTTCATCCCCAAAAATTGAAATTTAATCTTCCAACTAAATAGGTGGAATTGGACAAATTCTCATTGTAATTCCATTTCCACAAAAAATGAGCATTGGAGAAATTAATTTAATGAAAGTTTATTCAATTGCATCTTTAAAATTTTTGGGGAAAATCAAGATTGTCACCTTTGTTCTCAGCTCTTACGCTCTGATAATTTATGCTCCTATTGTTGCCAAACAAAGCTAATCCTACACGTATTGTTTGTTTGATTCTAGGATTGTTAGACATGTAATTCATGATAATTTTGAGTAGTTGCACGATCCTATCTTTACTAGAATGAGACTTATTTTGCACCGTGTTCTTATCAAATAGTTTAATAGTCCACTCTTCTCTCATGATAGAGTGCACCCACCTGGGTAAACCCAACACTTAACTATCCACTGGTTTTCTAGTAAGGATCTCTAACAGCATTATGCCAAATTTTTCGACATAATTTTTAGGTTGAATCTTTTTAAGTCTAGTTATATTCTAGTGCCTTGTAACCACTACATTGGTTGTAGGGGATTCTTGCTAGTTCATCCACGAGAAAGGATAGACCATTTTATGTGTTACACCCTAAATATGATTGTATATAGGGTTATGAATAGTCAACTTGTGTCTATCTTAATCCTTAATTAAGTCATGTTATCATTATTATATTATAATTTAGGTAGGTAGGTTGGCCTAGGTGTTATGAAGGGTTGTATCTATTCAAACTAAGCATAATTAGGTATATATAGGAGGTTGTGAGTCTTATTTCATCATCATATAGTGAAGTGTGTTCTCATTGGAGATATTTGGAGGTTTCCCCCTCGAAGTGGCCATTTAATCTAAGCTATTATCAAGTATTCATTCAATATTTCATATTATTTCTTCTATTGTGCAAGTCATTTCATTACAAGTGGTATTAGAGGATGATCTTGGCACCATAGAGGCAAGCTTTTTTTCTCAACATTGGAGCGGTTTTGGGAAGAGCATAACTCTAAGATTTTAGCAAAATATTAAAATATTTTTAGAGGGTTTTTGAAGAGCATATTAAAGAATATATAGTCCAAAATTTATAGGAATTAGAGAAAATTTGAGGAAATTATTATAGAATTACTATTTCTACATAATTTTTTGAGATCTTCATATCTCTCACATCCTGCTGAATTGGAGTATAACTTGTATTGGGTTTTCCAATACATAGTAGAGCATCCTAAATTAAAAGCTTGGAGAAATTGAAAAACAAAAATAAACAAGATATCATAAAATTAGGAAAATTCTCTCTCAAGGCAGCAAATTTGCTAATTTTTTTGGGGATTTTTTTCTAAGGATTTCTTGGTCCAAGTAAGTTATAGTAAAAAATAAATTAATTAAAGAATTTGCATTTCATTAGTGTGATTTATTTCAAAAACATTGGGTTCCATCATGATGGGGCCTCCAACAAGAGGCAAAAAGAATTCTACCACACTGGGGAAATCCTTTGATCAAGATTTGGAAGCAACAAAGGATAGTAAGCCCAATGAGAAACTTAGTAAGTTCAATGAAGAAGTTAAGAACGGTATATGTGACCTACAAGGAGATATATCAGATATATGTAGCATGTTAAGCACCTATATGAATGAAACAAGGAAGGAGCTCTCAAGAAATGAAGGTGAAACATTCAAGTCAAGGTCGACTAATAATGACACAAATTTTATTAATCCTACAGGATCTAGGGATTTTTTTCCAAAGGTGGATATGCGTAAATTTGATGTCAAGGATCCTCTAACATGGATAAATCAAATGGAGAATTTTTTTGAAATACATCAAATCCCATATGGACAAAAGGTTACGATGGCTTCCTTATATCTAGAATCAGATCAATTCATTTGGTATCATTGGCTTTGTACCCATAGGAGGCAAAAGGGTCTCACTGTATCATGGTCAATTTTTACAGAAGAACTCCAAGCACAATAAAGCAATAGTGTGATAGAAAACTTCTTTAGCCAACTTGTTGAGGTTCAACAAACAAGATCATTTAAGGATTATATTCAACAATTCCAAAATCTACCCTTAAGAGTGGATATAATTATAGAGGATAACTTGAATGATTTATTCTTGGGTGGTCTCAAGGATCACATTCAACATGAGGTATGTATGTTTTATACTAGTTTAGTAAATGAGTCTTTTATACTGACACGTAGGGTACAGGAGAAGTTCTTGATTTCTAGAAAGCAAGGGGATAATGTGACAAGAGACAAAGGATATTCAACACCTTATCTTCCCCAACCTACTAGGTTGACTCCACAACAAATTGAGGAGGAAAGAGAAAAAGGGTTGTGTTTCAATTGTGATAGCAAATATAGTCGAGGACATTAATTTAGTGAAAAGAAATTGTTCAGTATTAAAGGTTCAAGGGAGGAAGAAGAGGATGAGCCCATATCAAAGGAGGATAGGGAGTCAGGTGAGGAATCAAATGATTCTCTACCAATCATTTCTTGTCATGAAATTTCAAGTTTTTGTGCACCACAAACTCTCAAGGTAATGGGTTTCTTAAAGAAGAAAAAAGTAACAATGTTGATCAACTCAGGTAGTACTCATAATTTCATCAAAAAAAAGTTGGCAACTCTTCTAATTTTTTTTATATATCCAGCCCAAGAGTTTGAGGTTTTGATTATAGATGGAGGAACAATTAGTTGTTTAGGGAAGTGTCATAGCATCAAATTATCCACAGGAGGTTATCAACTTGATACCCCAATGTATGCAATATCCATGGGTACAACAGATATTGTTTTGGGAGTAAAATGGCTTACTACATTGGGAAAAATTGAGATGAACTTCCAAGAACTATTCATGCGATTTCAATCACAAGGAAAAGTAGTGGAGCTAAGGGTAATGAAGAAAAAATCCCCATAGATGGTAAGCTCTCATAAAATGCAAAAACTTCTCAAGAAAGGTGTGGATGGATTTGTAGCCCAGCTATGTTCATTAGAAGTCTCTCAATCTAATGCTCTTACTCATCCAAGTTTACAAGCAATAATTGATCATCATTCAGTGATTCTTGGAGATATGCCTAAAGGACTTCCTCCTAAGAAGGACCATGACCATGCCATACAACTAGTTCTAGGGAGTCAACCACCAAAAACTAGGCCTTATAGGTACCCACACATACAATAAAGTGAGATAGAAAAAATTGTGGAGGAAATGCTAGAGGTAAGAATTATCAGGAATAGCCAAAGTGCTTACTCCTCACCTATTGTGTTGGTGCATAAGAAGGATGAAACTTGGTGCATGTGTCTAGATTATAGAGTGCTCAACAAGTACAACATTAAAGATAAGTTTTATATTCCATTCATTGATGATCTTCTAGATGAATTAAATGGAGCTATGTATTTTACCAAGTTAGATCTTAGATTGGGTTATCACCAAATTCAGATCAAGGAGGAAAATGTTTGTAAGATAGGATTTCAAACTCATGAAGGTCATTATGAATTTTTGGTGATGCCATTTGGTCTTACCAATGCACCATCTACATTCCAAAGTTTGATGAATTCCATTTTTAAGAAGTTCTTGAGAAAGTTTGTGTTAGTGTTTTTTCATGATATATTAGTTTATAACAAGACTTGGGAAGAGCATTTGTAGCATGTAGATCAAGCACTAAAATTACTCGAAGATCATGAACTCTATGCTAAGCCATCCAAGTGTGCTTTGTGTCTTAAGGAGGTGGAGTATTTGGGACACAGTTTTACGTGAAGGAGTAAAGATGGACCCTAACAAAATTAAGGCTATCATGGAATGACCTATTCCAAAAACTATTAAGAAGTTGTGGGGTTTCTTGGGATTGATAGGATACTATAGAATATTTGTGAAGAATTATGGTTGTATAGAAACACCCCTTACAAATCTATTGAAGAAGGATTCTTTTCATTGGAATGAATATGCTAATGTATCATTTGAGCAATTGAAGAAGGCTATGTGTACAACTCCAGTGCTTTCCACTATAGACTTCACCAACGAATTCATTGTGGAATGTGATGATTCTCAAAATGGGATAGGAGCATTTCTCATACAAGAAGGTCGACCAATTGCTTTTAAGAGTTGTTAATTAAAAGGTAAAAATTAACTCAAACCTGTTTACGAGAAGGAAATGCTAGCAATCCTTTAAGCAGTTAAAAAAATGGAGGCCTTATTTAATGGTTCGACACTTCAAGGTTAAGATAGATCATGATTGCCTAAAATATTTTTTGGAACAAAGACTATCATCAAAAGAGCAACAATAGTGGGTCACTAAGATGTTGGGATATGACTTTGAAATTGTATACAAGAAAGGGAAGGAAAATATTGTGGCCGATGCACTTTCTAGGAAGGATGAAAAAGATGAAGCCTTATTGTGTTCCCTTTCCATATTACAAAAAATTTGGGTGGTAGAAGCCAAAGAAGAGTGGGAAATTGATGTTCAACAAGTAATCTCATCTAGCAAATAAAAGGTGACCCTAGTAGTTTAGATAAGTTTTGTTTAAAGGGGGATATTCTTTGGTATAAAGAGTGCTTTTATCTTTGCAAGAATTCCACTCTTAAACACAAGATTCTCAATGAACTACATGAGTCCCAAAATGGTGGTCATTCGGGATTTTTTAAGACATATCATAGGGTCAAGCAAGATTTTTTTTGGTAAAGACTAAAAGGTGATGTTCAAAAGTTTGTGGCTAGATGTTTGTTTTGTCAAAGAAATAAAGGAGAAACAATTAAGACACTAGATCTCTTGTAGCCTTTATCTATTCCTAACTAATGTTGGGAAAAAGTATCCATGGACTTCATCATAGGGCTCCCCAAATCTAAAGGTCATAATGTCATCATGGTAGTAGTTGATCACCTCACTAAATATGCACTTTTTATTGCATTATCACATCCTTTTATAGCCAGTGACAAAAGTTTTCTTGGAGAATATCCAAAAGCTACGTGATACACCTAAGGTTATTGTTAGTGATCGTGATCCTATCTTTACTAGTCACTTTTAGAAAGATTTATTCTCATGTTTGGGTGCTCAATTGGCTCATTGTTCTTCATACCATCTGTAATCAGATGGGCAAACTGAGGTGTTTAATAAATGTTTGGAAGGATATCTATGCTATTTCACTTTAGAAAATCAATCTCAATGGGTAGATTGGCTACCTATTGCAGAATGGTGGTACAATACTTCTTTTCATAGCTCATAAAAAATGTCTCCATTTTTGGCACTTTATGGATATCATCCTGCTTCCATCACATCATCATTAAAGGTGTCACCAAGAGTTCAAATAGTAGAGGATCATTTGCTTCATCAACAATAGGTACTTTCAAGACTCAAGGAGAATTTAGCAATGGCACAAAATCAAATGAAACAACAAATAGACGAACATCATAGTGAAAGAAATTTTGAAGTTGGGGATTGGGTCTTCTTGAGATTGCAGCCTTATAAACAAATCTCAATGAATCAACAAAAAAAGAATAATAAGTTGTCTCCAAGATATTATGGACCATAACAAATGATGCAAAAGATAGGTAGTGTTGCCTACAAGCATGAGTTGCTACCAACAACAAACATACATCTAGTTTTTCATGTTTCTTGTTTGAAGAAGGTAATTCGGTAGAATTATCCTACTCAAATATTACTACTAGAACTTGATGAAGAAGGAAGAATAATTTTGGAACCAGAGTGCATTCTTCAAACACAGATGAAGAAGCCGAGGAACAAAAGCCTGACTCAATATCTCATCCAATGGAAGAATTTACTAGTTGAAGAGGCCACATGGGAGGATGATGAGTTCATTCAAAAGAATCCACACTTGGTTAGCATTGAGGACAATACTTCATTCAAGAGAGGGGGCATGCTACGCCCTTAATATTATTGTATATAGGGTTATGAATAGTCAACTTGTGGCTATTTTAATCCTTAATTAAGTTATGTTATCATTATTATATTATAATTTTAGTAGGTAGGTCATCCTAGGTGTTATGAAGGGTTGTGTCTATTCAAACTAAGGATAATTAGGTATATATAGGAGGTTGCGAGTCTTATTTCATCATCATATTGTGAAGTGTGTTCTCATTGGAGATATTTGGAGGTTGCCCCCTCGAAGTGGCCATTTACTCTAAGCTATTATCAAGTATTTATCTAATATTTCATATTATTTCTTCTATTGTGCAATTTATTTCATTACATTCTGAAATGCAAGTCTCATAATAGTCATTGAGGAGGATGCTCGAATATTATGTGTTCATATTCGTAATAATTACTCCTCTGTACAATTCACATGGAAGGGCGAATAAAAACACCCTAACACCAATATTTTAGTCATAGCACATGCTATTCCTATCTTGTATGGCTATAATATTAAAACTAGACATGCCTTATTTTGTTCTTGAAAGTGTTGTTCTATAAGTGTCAACAATGTAAACATACTTAACAATGCTATCTTCTATTCTTTCGTACATATGTTTCAAATTGCTATCGATTTGAATATAACTTTGTTGCCATTTGACTATTCATATCTTTGTAAATAGTGATGCATCAACTAGAGCATGTTGAAGATCAACCAGTTGATGTAGTATTGACAATGACATATTGCAAATGAATCAGTACATGAGGTACATTAATATTTACTGAATATTGTCTTTAGCATGAGATTTCAAAGAGGTAGAAGTTTGCAGTCATATCTTGTAGAAATTTTATCACTTCAAGAGATGACAAAGAGGGAAATATCAAAGGTAGAAGGTTGTTGACAGAAGGAGAAGCTAAAGGAAGAGGAAGTTCACACTGATAGAGAAAGTTCTCATGGATGAGAATCAGAATGAAAGTAAGGATATGTTCCTTACTTCATTCTTGTTCTAAAATTTCATTGCATTATGACATGTTGTGCTACCATCAATGCCAAAGAGGGAGATTGTTGGGAAAAATTGATTAATTATGTATCATCTTTGTTGTTACACAAAATGTCATATCATTGCCAGTCAGTGTATGTCGAGATAACTTGGGCATTGAAGACAGTTTCCTATATCTGCCGAACATTCCAGAGTTTGCCTAGTTCAGAACTGTTGGTTCTAGCTGACTGAGAAAATAAATATTATTTATTATAAGTTGAATTCAAGATGACATAACAATTTCTAAGATATAAATATAAGGTCAAGTTGAGGATTGAATGTGTGGATAGTAATTGAAGATTTGATGATGCTGAGAAAAAGCGAATTTGAAGGATAAGCAAAATATCCTTATTCAAATGCAAAGAGACATTCGATCAAGGAGGATCAAGTATACAAGCCAGAATTGAGATCTATAATCATCAATTTAATTGCATTAAGAATCAAATCATCTCATTGTTACTTTATAACCATTGTAGTAGTGATCTAAATCTCTTAACAATGTTGGCTTAACAACTATTTGTAAATCTTCTAACAAGGTGGCACTTCTATTGAATTGTCTAAAGACCTCTAACAAGGCCACTCTTAATAGGGTGATTAAATCCTCTAATAGGATCACACCTAATAGTGTGTTTTGTAACCTTTAACAACATTGGCTCCTAACAGAGCTCACTTTAGAAGAGTGAAAATCAATAACTAGTTGCAATTGGTGGTTTTTTCCAAATTGGGTTTCCATGTTAAAATATTGTGTTCATGTTATTTTTTTATGTGTTTGCAACTAAGTTAAATTATATCAATCATAGATAATATCTTGTGATTTTCATGTTAAGCATTTGCCGAGCTATTTTAGTGTTTACCAACATTTCTCTTGTATGTTTAGCAAGTTACAACAGAGTTCAAGTTTGATTTATATTGACATCTAAGGGACTTGGGATTTTTTTTTGGTAACTGATTCACTCGTCCCCTCTCAATTACTCCTTTTATATTTCCAATAGTTATGTGTCAAATTAGTCTTTACTATTTCCTTAAGTTTACAACATAACTTATGATTATCTTGCAAAATAAAACTTTCTTAGCAAAGACTGTTGGGTTGGCTATTGGATCCGCTATCAAGTTTGCTTCTTGATAGGTACAAGTAATGATAACATAATCATTTAGGTATCAATAATGGATTTGACTTCTTTCATTATGTCACCAGTCATTACACAGAGGTCAATAAATTTGAGTTAAAAAAGAACCACATAATTGAATCTTAATAACAATATGGCAATCCACATATTTATTTATTATTTTAACAGAAATTTAAACATTTGATTTACATATGCCTTAATTTTTTACAATATATATTATTATTATATAAAAAGAATAATAATGTAAAAACAATTAAAAGATCCATAACAACCAACTTATATTCCTTTTTAAAAAGGACTGCTAATCTAGAGACAAAATGTACTAAAGACAAAACAAAGTCAGCTTTTATTTTTTATTGTTTTCGACTACAAACTATACCTGAAATTTTCCAAAAAAAATCCAGCAAATAATACTCCGCGTTTAACATTGTCGTTGTGAGTGATTTGAGATGGAAGTTCAAGTGAAGGTGCTCAGCACATGGTTCAGTCCTTTCGGCAATCGCGTCAAAATATGAATATCAGGAAGAGGATCTTAATTGCCAAGTGTGACATGCTGGAGAAAAGGATTTCGGCTTCCTGGATGTCGCCTTAGCCCCCTTCGTGTCGTGGTTCCACATTTTTGAAACTATTGGAAATCTCAAGATACCCTTCGAAACTTAATATCCTCTGCTGGAGGCGTGGGGCAAGAGATGTATGCAGAGGGAGAACGTCAAGAAAATTAGTCCCTCCTCTGACCGGCTTCTGGAGAGAGTCTTCCAATTCAGGAAGAAATTTGTGGCAGATTAAAATGCAAATAGTTGACGCACAATAAACTGGATTTATCAAGGACTATACGTTGCTAGCTTGTGTAAGAAATGCCCGGATGTTATCATGAATTATTGAACTGTTATATTGTAGTACCTATAACTAACATCAATAAAAGATCAAATTGTTTTCATAAAGATATCTTTATGCCTAATCACCAATGGGAAATGTAATCCTTCGATGTGTGTCTTCGATGTTTGTTTGAATTTTGAGCATATTATAGAAATGATTATGGTTTATATGTAGACTTATGAAATATGTTTATTATGTCAAATACTGATTAATATTAAAACTTTAATTGTAACTTGATAACACTATGATTTAATGTCGATTACCATTAAAATCAGATTATGATATCTAATTTGATATGTTATTCGATTATACATTCGATCAATCTATTACTAATATAATTTACAGTTTTATTTGAGTTATGCCTAAAGATAAAGATATGGCAGGTGTGTGTATCGAGTCATACATATAAATATATAGTCAATTTATGTTCTATAATGTAATTAATTATTGGGCAACTACAAATACTATCATAGGTATCAGTATCACTTTTACTTATACATAAATATATAATTTATATGATATAGGTACTCGTATTATTAATTTAGCACCATTAATATGATAATTGTTAAATTTTGGTTATGAGATAGAAGTATGCCTATTATTAGAATCATAATCGTTATTTTTATATAAAGATAATTGTTAGTAAATAATTAATAATGTTAAATTGAAGATATTTACTATCAATTCAATTATGATAAATGCATCTAAATAGGTTTGGCTATAACTCCCTCGTTCTTATAATAATTGGCATTTCCTATTTAATAGGAATGCCACTTTTGAAGAGGGTAGAACCTGAATGGACACTCTAAAAAAACTATGTTTTCTATTACAAAGATATTTTGTTGGAAGCATTCTTATGGACCAAGGAAGAAATAGATCACACAATAGATAATGGAGGGAATGACGTGAGAGGAAGATATATTCCTTTAATTCTTATAAGATCTGCAATAACAAGAAGAGACAATTAATTTTATTATTATTAATAGTCCATTTTCTATTATGTCTAATATTAAAGTTACATATTCACAAAAATGGTTTGTGATACAATGATCACCCCATGAAAGTTCACATGACAAAGCTATTCATAACGATCATCAAAACTCCATACATCAATGTGGTTGGTGGGTGGCTTAGGAGCAACAAACTTGTCATTAGCAACATCTTTTTCTTTCTCTTTTTCTCCCTCCACCCTAGGAGGCGAGATCTCCAAATCCAAGTAAGGGAATGACCAATTCTAATATTTGGAATGCCTTCACTAAGTCAATTAGATGTGAACAAGAGAAGATTTAAGAAAGAAAGGTTTGTTCCCTAATCACAATGAGAATATAATGCATCTCTTTGAGGCACGGTGTCATATTCTCCAGGTGTATTATCTATAATACTGCAATTGGTGTGCATCTTATTGCCAAAAATATTTAAGGAACTCCAAATTATTGTTAACTAATCAATTTTCTGCATACCTACTAATAATTACATTCTATGAGATTACATCTATGATAGACATTATATCAAGTAGATCAATATCACACATGTGCTTCTGATGAAAATTCTTAGCAAGACCTTTCATTGTGATTTGAGTTATGCAAACATCTTATTTCAGAGTATAAATTTTATCACAATGAGAAAGTTTTTTAAGGTCGTTGAGTCAAACATTACTCTTGCTAATGACCTTTGATTGAAATTTTATTATCTTCATGATTCTATTTCTTTTTGCACTTCTTAAACCTCACTCTTGTGTACCATTATTGTGAATTTGTTGCATGTTTTTCCTTTGAACTACTTAATCTAGAATGTTATAACCTATATATATTCTATTTTTAATACTAGAATCCTTGTTCTTGATAATTAGCATCTATGATTCAAGACTATTTCATTTTAACCATTCTTTCAAAAGTATAAGTTCAATAGTTGAGGAGATTAGTCGGCATTTTGTATTACTTTCCATTTCCTCTAGCATGTATAATCCCTAACTTATTCTTAAACCATTCAATTTTATTTTTAAAGGTATTATTTTCAAACTTAGTGACTCATCATGAACTAATTCTAATGATGTTCCTACTATCAGAAAATAATTCAAACTTCAAGTTTAGTTCCTAATTCTTATTGAGATATAAAAATTGAATCCCACCTTCGAATACTTATCCTCTTTTGCATACATATTTTAACTTATTGAGTTTTATAAATCACCAAACTTGATACTAAAGAGGTTTAAATAAAACTTATTAAATCTAGATTATTTCTCTATGCTAATTTTATGTAACTGTATGCTAAACTATCAATGGTTCATGCAATAATATGGTATAAAATGTTGAACTATATTGTGGAATAAACCCATCTAGATATATTGATAAGCCTTGTATAAATTTCCCATCTTTTTGTTTAACATTCCAATTGTAATCATTTCTTACAGCTTTCTTGAGAAGCTTTGGAATTCATTTTAGGATAATGGGATTTGAATAAAGAAGTGCATACCATCTTACATCTAAAACTTGTTGTTTTCTTTTTGAAGAAACAAAAAAATGCAAGAAAGAGCCTATTTTATAAGACTTAGACATTTGTGTGTGCTAAATAGGGGTTGGTAAAATTGCTTCATATGAAAAGAGAATTTATTATGTAATTCCTTATATTATTCAATACTCTTGCCCTTTTAGACTTATGTATAAGTTCAAACTTACTAAATTTTACTTTTGTTATTTCATCCTCATAATTTACCTTCTGAAATGCAACATATCTTTGGTTGGAAGAAAAATACAAATTTATTTTCTTTCTGTTAGAATTGAAAATTAGACTTGAGAGAATATTAGATAGGCACCTTTTTGTATTGCAAATTTGTTTGAATAGGCTAAACTCTATATTATAGTTTAGCTTATATGTTTTCTTTTTCATACATAGGTTTTAGTAATGGTTTGTATTTTGTTTAGTTTTGACTAAGGGTTAAAAAATGTTTTTTACAGGGGACCCTAAACTCTATAAGTCTTTAAGAAATAAGAGTTAGAGTTTAACAAAAAAATATTACTTGATCAAACAAACAGTAGCCCTAGACAACCAACAACAACAAAAGACTAGAAAATAGAGAGGGAGATGAATCAACACCAAAAACTAAATGACAAAACTATGTTCTTAAATACAAAAATCCTAAAAACCAAGGGGCAAACAAACCAAACCAACATTATACTAGCTCTAGTGTCATCTCCTCCTTCATTTCCTTAACCTTCTCAGAAGCCACTTCAACATCATCTTTAATCTATTCACTAGTCTTACCCTTTAGCTTCCTTGTAGAAGATATGGTTCTCTTCTTATCGGTGTCTCTTCAGTGCCCTTAGCATCGTCCAAGTCCAAAACCATAATGTTGTCCACCTACATATCCACATTTACAACAATTTTTTTTCATTTTTTCTACTAAGGCTTCCAATAACTTTTAATAAATTTTTAATAGAGTAGAGGTGTTTCTTTCCAAATACTCTATTCTATCAGCTAGTCCTTATATATTTTCCTTGATATTATTACTAGAATTACCAGTGTGTACCTCCTCATTAAGATTATTCTCAATTTCATCTATTTTTGCATTTAGGGTTGTCTAATTGATGTTCCATTTTTGGATGTAGTTGAAAGTCCATTACATTATTCTTAAAGTGTACATAGAGATTTATTTAGTTGTTTGGAGCACTCCTACGAAAGGCTTAATATCAATACCTTTTAGGGGTTCCTCTAATAATCTAACATGGACCTCTTCAACACTCAGATCATTGATGATAGGGAATAGTCTCTCTTTTTTTCCTTCAATCTTCTCCTCGGAGTCTTTAGGGTCCACATTGAGAGGGGAATTCTCAATCTCAATGTACACATCATGAGTCACATTATCCTCAAAATATTTATAACATGGGGCCTCTTTATTGTAATCATCCTCTTCTTCCTTTTTCTCCACATTTTTTTTTCCTCCTCTTCTTCACTAACTTCCATATTTTTGCCTCCCCTCTCCTCCTTTTTGTGGAAGTCAGCCTTCACTTCCTCTAAATGAATAGAAGGGGAAGGATAGGTGCATGCTGACCTAAGAATTTTTTCCACTGTCCCACCATAGAAATCACACTCTTCTTCCTCTATTTTTTAGCCTTTTAGCATTATCATCACTATCTTCTTAAGAATCTGAATCCATTTCTTTATAGTTCACATTCTTTGTATTTATGTTAGTAGAATCTCCTTTTACACCTCCCAACTTAGACCTAAATCTCTTTCCTCTATCTTTACTACTACTTGGGGGTTTAGGGCACTTCTCCTTTTCAAAAGAAATAGGAAAAGGAAGATTATACTTAACATGATCCATCATAAAATGAAAAATTAACTGCGCCAATTTTAAATTTGGGTACTTTCTACTTTAAGTAATGAGGTGCCTGATTCTTACAACAATTAAATTAGAATTGGGCACCCAATTTTTGAATTAAGAATCAATTGACTGATTCTAAAGTCATAGGCAAAAAATTCCCTTTGGCATTGGGTTTTGCCTTGGGAAAAGAAATGGTACAGGCTTTGTGGGACCAAGCCAATGTCTTTATCTATCAAATTTTGACTAAGGCAATTATTCAACAATTTCAGGCATTGTCATATATTTTATAAGGTCTTCCTGATCAAATTTTTTGACAAAGAAAAAATACATTATAGATCTTACAATTCTGATTTCAAAAATACAAATTTTATAGTGTTATGAGTTCATTTTCTATTTTTTCATTATTTATTAATTAAAAGTGTCACTTAAATTTTAAATAATGATATTCACTATAACATTAATAACTTTTTAATTTTTCATGTTTCTTAAATTAATTTACATGTCATCAATCTGTATAGAATTCTTTTGAAGTTACAAAAAATTAAATGAAAAAGTTAAATTTTGATTAAATTATGGTATCCGTACACAAGAGGTTTTAGAAATTAGCTTAATTATCAATTAAAAATTACTTTAAAAACATTAATTACAAAATTAACGAAAAATATTCTCATCAATTTTTGGTATCTCAAGTAACATCTTTTAAAATGATTTAGAAAAAAATATTTAGTTGTGTCAAATTATGGTATCTATCCACAGTTGTAGTATGGTCTTGCAATATGCATTTTGAAAAAGTGAGTTTTAAAGGTTCATACCAAAAAGATCTATGAAATGGCTATAAAAATAAATTACATATTCAAAACATAGATTCTGAGCATTGCAATATTTATTTTTGAATTTTTTTAAATATTTAATCTCTAAATTCTTCAAATTTTGACATCAATTTACAAGAAATTTCAAAAATAGGAAAAATACTTCTACTTTTTGCCCACAAGTGAGACCCAAATTCTTCCATTGTTCCATTTACAAAAAATATTAAAGCTTCATGGTCGATACAAGATATAATGTTGAATGTTTCTTTATTGTAAATACTCTTGATAAAGTAGTCTTAAGCTATATATATAGGGATGCAAAAAATGTGGTAGACATTCTTGCCAACATTGTAGTTGGAAGCTCGAAGTCCATAATGTGGAATGAGTAATTATTAGGGTATGGAAATCTCAAGGAAATTATTGATCATGACAATGTGTTTTGCAAAGTTAGGGATTTTAAAAATCTTGTTATTGATAAAAAGAATGTAATGGGACATGAAGTATAATAAAGATTGTACTTATATCAAGGCTATGCATCAAAACCAAAAACAATCTCATATTTTGTATGTGGTTTTCCTTCTAATATTTTATTTTGTCATTTCTCTATTAATAGAAAGTTTTATTATGAGTTTGTCTAGTATTGAAGAAAATTGTCAAGGTTTCACCATGGGTGGAGCTTTGAAAAGGTGGGATTTAGGGATACATTGGAAAAAAAGAAGCAAAAGTGTGGGAGAAGTTGGATAAAGGTGGTTTGGTGCCTTAAACGACTAGAATAAAGGATAAAAGGATGATAATTACTGAAGCATTTATCAATGGTTGGTACATGGGCATGATGACACTTGATGGGTGGTGCCTCAAATTGAATATCGATATTATGGGGCATGATAATGGATCTCAATAGGAAAGGTATTAATTTCTACCAAAACAAATAAATTGCAAAGGAAGCGATTAATAAATTTTCTAAGGCCAAGGATGGGGCTTTGGTTAGAGAAGGGTGGGGGGATGAGGAAGTTGTGGTAGCTTCTTTCGTTACAAAATTGTGGGAACTCATTCTTGGAGTTGTTATTCAATATGTGACCTATGATAGAAGGCATGATTGGGCTCGTAATTATCACTTTTTGCTACTTCATCACTGTCATCATAAAATTAGTGTTTGTTTCCCATTCTACCTACTCTATTCAGTTGGTCACAGTATCAAAGAATAGAAGGAGAAATCCAACAAACCCATACTTCATGAAGGGTTTTTGTATCCAATTATTTAAAATCTAGTGTCTTGTTTAAGAATAGGGCACCCAATTCTTCGATGCCCATTGGCTGCCAAAAGCTGACCCACAAAGCATTAAATAATCATTGCAATCATTGTTTGACAATCCTAAGCTGCAACAATGAATTTCTATCATATTATTCTAAGTTCCTGTCATCGTCTACATTTTGCAAGCTCTAATTGATTTGAACTCGAAGTTGGTGCAAACATGGGATCAAAAAAATGAAGAAATAAGAAAATGAAAATTCTAACAAATGAGAAGATTGCAACAAACAAAGAGAAGTAAGCACAACACCAACAAGAATATTATTTTAGAAGGGAAGGGCATTGAGGATACCATGATGGATGAAGAGGTTGACGAAGATAACCCAATACAAGGAGATTTGGGTGCACATTTTAATCAATCATTCAATACAGGCATGTCTCCAAACCCTCAAGTTTATTCTCATAATAAAATTGGCAATTTTATAGAAGCAGGTTTCGATTTAAATGATTTAGATTTCCTTCATGAGAATAGATTGTTAAATGATCATGCACAACAAACTCCAATGGACATGTAAGCCACAAAATAAATACTAGGAAAAAATTAAAATAACATTCAAATTCCAAATAACATTGAAAATGAAATGCCAATTGAAAATAACAATTATATGAATGTAGACATGAAAACACCAAGTACTAAAGAAACATATTTGGATGATACTGAAGTGTATGAGTATAATTTTCATTTTTCTAATGATGTGCTAGATAATATTCATGGATTGGTTTGGTGGAGATAGATTAGGACACATGTTAATATATTATATAATGGGTAAGTGCAAGAAGTTAGGTCTCACTTTTGGGCAAAACATGGAAGTGTTTTTCCTATTTTTGAAATTTCTTATAAATTGATGTCAAAATTTGATTTGATGCATTTAGAGATTGAATATAAAAAAAACTTGAAATTAAAATTGTAGTGTTTAGAATCTACTTTTTGAATATGTAATTTATTTGTGTACCCATATGATGAATTTTTTTTTCTTATAGATCTTTAAAAACCTTTTTTTTCAAAATGTTTGCTTCAAGACCATACCACACTCGTGTACGAACACCATAATTTGACACAAATAAATATCTTTTTGTAAATCTTCTTAAATGAAGTTATCTAGCACACCAAAGATTGATGATAATATTTTTTCTTAATTTTTTCATTGTGTAATTTTTTATTATAAATTTTTAATTGACTATAAAGGACCTCTCATGTACAAACACCATAATTTGATCAAAGTTTTATTTTTATCAATTTTTTTTTTAAAACATCAAAAGAATTGTATGTAGATTGATGACATATAAATTAATTTAACAAAAATTATAAAATTAAAAAGTTATTATAGTTTTAATGAACCTCAGTATTTTACATTTAGGTACCACCTTTGATTTTAAAAAATGCAAAAATAGTAAATAAAATCATAACACTATAAATTTTATTTTTCTGAAATCAAAACAGTGAGAGCTCTAATGGGTTTTTGTTTTGTAAAAAAATTTGGTTGGGAAGGCCCTCTAAAAATTATGGCAAGGCATGAATTTGTCAGTTGAATGCCTTAGCCAAATCTTGAGTAGTCAAGGCCTAGGCTTGGTCTCACCAAGCCTATCCCAAACCAAAATTTAAGGTAGGAAAAAAAAATTCCTACCCCATGTTGTAAGAAATAGGCACCCATTAGTTGAAATTCAAAAATTGGGTGCCTATTTTGAAAATTTAAAGCAGGATTTGAAATACATTTAAAATCACAAAAAAATAAAAATTTGAATTTTTTAGAAATGGGTATCCATTGTTTTAAAGTAAACAATGGGTACTTGATTTTAAAAAAATAAGTATCCATTTTTTACTTTTAAAAAATAGGTACCCATTTTTTACTTTTAAAAAATGAGTACCCATTCCTAAAAAAATCATTTTAAAGTTTTTTTACAAAAATGGGTAACCATTTTTTGAAAATAAAAAATGAGAACCTGATTTTGAAACAAACGGGTACTCATTTTAAAGTTTCTAAAAGAGCATGATCTCAATCTACGAACTTGTGCAGAATTGAGACCCAACTTCTTGCTTCTACGACAAATTTTTTATAATAAGAAATTTGGGTTTCAATATGAGTTAATGTTTTAACTAATTAAAATATCTAAAATAAGGGACGCACAATTTATTTTGTCAATAGTGCAAACAAGGAGGGAGACACAAAAGAACAATGTCATCAAGCTTAGAATAGAAGAAGTAGAACAAATAATGTTGGAATCAACACAAAAGAAGGACACAGGGTGAATAAAATCTCTATCAAGGTAGAGGGTGACAAATACATCGATCAAATTTGTACAAGGAAAGAAGAGGTTGATCAAACATTTGCAGGGGAAGTAAAGGCTAATGAGATCAATAGAGAGGATAGAGCCACAAATAAGTTTTTTGGAAATGTTTGTAAAATGGACACAATTTTTATTATCAAACACTGAAAAGTAAAATTGCAATAGGAATTGCGATTCCAATTCCACCTATTTAGGTGGTGAAATATCAAATTTTCATTTTGGGGCAAAAATGAGAAATACAAATTCCTATTATCAATTCTGATTTGGCACACACAAACAGAGGATTTGAAATTTTACGAATTCACAGATTCTTATTCTACTTCAAATTTTATAGCTAAATGGAAACAAAGATGCATTTTCAATTTATTTTTATTTAGGTTTTTCACACTATAAATTTTCTTTTCTCTTATTAAAAAATTAATCATAAATTTCTACTATGTATTTTTAATGTTGGTAATTGATATTCTTGTAAAGAGTTAATTTTTTTTTTTTTGAAGTAGTTGATAGTAGCCAAAATAATGGGGGGCTGGCCTTGGAGTACAAAAAGGCTAAGAATTCAGCCAAAAGTTACCTCCCAGTTATCTAACCTATACCAACTTTAATCATCAAAACCCATAATATGTTAAGAGCCAAATTGTCATTAGCCACATACCTTAAACTACTATGCATATGAAATTGAATAATAAACCAACAACATTTAAATACATTGCTACTATTGGTCCAATTAATGAACAAAATCTAGAAAAACCTGTGGGGTGTAAAGTTTAGAGACATGATCATAAAAATAGAAATAAAATACAATAGTTCCTAAGCTAGATGCCCTCTTCCTTCTCCTGGTTACCATTCTTCTACTCTTGAGGAGCTTCCCTACCACATCCTCCTCCTCCACTTTCATTGGTCTTTCCAGGATGGTTTTTAGCCAGTCCTCCACCAAGAACCCCTATATGGATCGGGGTTTCTCAATTGTCTTTCCTAGGTCCTTTTCCTCTTTGTTAGCATGTAGGAAGTAGAGGGTTGTGGCTGTGGAGTGTATAACCTTAGTGGAGAACTCAACCAAGGTTTTGAACCTATGACAGATAGCAGTATGATTATCAGCCAGGTCCCTCATGGCCTTCTCAAAACTCTCCATCCTCATCTTGGTCTGGCTATGTTTATCTCTCTTCCCAATAACCTTGGGGTTTTCCTTCCTAGGAGAAGTGATGTCTTCCACCCCACTACAAGTCGGGGTAGCTTCCATGGTATCAACGACATGGGATGGGCTGATAGATTTGGGGCTAGGTTTAATGTCCTGGTGGAGTCTATTCTTTTTAGCAAGTTTCTCCTCACTATCAAAGGAGTCAAAGCTAGAGTCGTACTTCAGGGTGGTCTTAAATTTCCCCATCTAGAGATGCTTGGTAGTTCTCCTAGTACATTGCTTTCCCTTCTTGGTGTCTGAGTCTGACTCAATAATGCTAACTTTAACCTCAGGGTTAGTTTTGACCTTGGTGGCATGGGTTTTCTTAGACCTCTTGAGAGTAGAGCTAGGGTTGGGGTCTAGGGAGGTCTGAGGGGTGATAGAGGCTAGGGGATTAATTAGGAGAGGGGGATTCTAAGCCAAGTGTTGGATGAAAAGTTTATTCATTAGGCCCTAGTGGATAAGGTAGAAGGGTTTTCCTGCTCATGTTTCCTTCTAGCCTTGAAGAGGCTATCCTCTAATGTGTTGGTGTAAATACGTATTTACTATTTACACTTACTTAAGTTTACTTAGGTTAATGTATTATTTTATTATTTTGCATTATTTTATTTTGTGAGACACTTAGGAGTTTGCACACCTTTTTGAGTTGTCATGTTGACAACACATAAGTATGCAACTTTATTTTAGCACATGTTGTCTACAACACTGATTTGCATGTTACACCTTTGTAGGCTTATCCTCTCATCATCACACTTACTTCCATGCTTAATGGAGGATAACCCATATTTGGTGGACATGTGCCTAGTTCTGTGACTTATCATGTAGCTAATTTTGAGGCAATCTAGATGAATCTCAGAGGCCTTTATATACAGGCACTCCTAGTGTACTCTCAAGGCATATTGAATGAATATATTGTCATTCTAATCATACGCTCTCTTTCTAGTCTACAGTTGTGCTTGTGTTTGAGTTCTTAGTTCTTGGGTGAATTTTTTCTTGAGGAAAATTCTTACATGGTACCAGAGCTTGGAGATTTTCTAATCACATAGCCATTTGAGACCATTTTTGCTTCAGTGCCTCGACCCAAATCCAGAGTACTGTAGAAATTGGGAGTGTCTAGAGCCAAATCTGACCTCACCATTGCATCTAAAATGCTAATTCGATGAAGATTGACAATAAACTCAACTACCTTAGCCCAAAGTCGACCATGAGCCAAATTATTTTTGCAGATCAGCACTCAGAGGCCCTGATTTGCAGTTTGGTTATGGTCATTTGCAGATCTCATTGATTAATTTTTTGCAATTTTATTTTCATCTATATTATTTCAATTTTTTTTTCCCTTCGGGCAGCCAACAGAGAATTTTTTTTTAGGTACCAGATTGTCAAATCTCAGCCTTGTGCAGTGGTATATTCTATCTGGCACGAGGAATTTTTTTTTTGCTATAAAAAATATTCCCTAAACTAGCCATGACCCTTACAAATCTAGCACACTCACCACAATTTGGTGCCAAGCTCAAAGTTCGAAGAATTTATACACCATCGGCGGGCTCTTTGGATTAACATCCAAGTGTTGTGTTTTTAATGTATGATGCCTTCACTTTCAAAGCCATACCTGCCAGCTATGCACACACACTGCACAGCCCTCACACACGTGGCCAAACACAATACTGCCATGTACCATGTGCACAAAGACTACCACATGTCCTCTTGCACAAGGCTCCATGTTTGTGTAGAGTAAGCAGCTAGTTGTACTGCCACCATACCTACACATTAGCATATCTGTATCACATCTATACCAACCATATAGTCTGTACAGTATAGACATCCTAGTCAATTGCTACGTCACCCTGGGCTGCTGATTTTTTCGCTAATGTTAGCATTTCACAAGAAATATTTGGTAGTCGTCTGACCATCATTCCTAGGCACTTTTGAACTACTATGACACCCATTTGATTGTCAAATGTTAAATAGTATTTTTTTTGCCAGACCCCTCTTTCGATTGCTTTTTGATTTGGCAGGCTGACTTTGCAAGCCCATAACTTGGTCATCCAAACTCTAATTCATGTGCAATTTTTTTTTGAAATTGGGTAGAATTTCTTGAACATTCTAGTGGTGTGTTCCTTTCTAGTTTTGGTGCAAGGGTTTTTCAAAAATTGCATCTTTTGGCTACTATACCTACTTAATCCTACATTTTGCAAATTCAAATCCTCTATATGGGCTCATCTGGTAACCTTTTCCAGTTCCATTTGTTTTGAAAGTGTGTTATTTTTTATCTACTTTCTAGATTTCTAGTTAGATTCTAGGGTTGTGTCAACAAAATTTTCACTTTTAGAACTAGAGCTTTTTATGCATTGTAAAGCTTTGATTACTTTTTAGAATTGTTGTACATCTAAGCTATAGTGCTTAGTGATAGATTTTGGCATCAAAAGACAGTTGTAAAAGAAAAATTAGAAAGTCCATTTTGTCCATTTTGACAAGTGGCCCATTGTACATTTACTACTTATAAAGTGCCAAAAGCTTTTTTTTTTTTTTTTTTTTTGGGGGGGGGGGGGTTCTTTTGATTAAGTGAAAAGGCACGGTGTGTACTGTGTTCTTGTGTCTATCTTTTGTGCTCTTTTCATTTTTTGCATCATGGGTTCATTTAAATGTCCACCTCTAACTTCACGCAATTATTCTACATGGAAAGATATTGCTTACAGTAGATTAATGGAAAAATATTACAGTTTTTATGTTGATGTTACAATTACCAAACCTACTAATGCTAAAGAACTCATTGAATGGATAAAACAAGACCAACAGGCTTTAGGAATTATCAGGAGTTATGTTCATAGAGATCTCTTCTTTCACATTGCCAATTTCATGGAATCCAAACTAGCTTGGGACAAACTTGAATCATTATATGGTAAGGTGGATGAAGAAAAGGGATTTTAGATTGAGGACAATCTACTTCTCTTGGATCCAAAGAACTTTGACACAATTCAAGATTACATCAACAAAGCCAATGAGTATAAGACACTACTTAAAGATTGTGGAAATCCCATGAAGGATGAAAAGTTGATTCATCACATCCTAAAGAGGCTACCTTCAGAGTATGCTTTCTTTGTTTCAAGTTTTAATAATTATAGGTTGACCATGGGAACTGCTTACCAGAAGCCTTCATTTGATGCATTTGCAGAGATGTTGATTATTGAACAATCTCACTTGATGGATTTAGGAATTCTCATGACATCAAAGACCAAAGCCTTGGTGGGTAGTGATGAGCACCAATCAAGTCACGGAGGGAAAAGTTCTAGCAACAAGAAGAAGAAGTAGTGGAAGTAGAAATCATAATATGAGACACAACAATCCTCCTCATAGTAAGGCAATTCTTCTTCCAACAAGAAGGGAAGTAATGAAAAGAAGGACCAACTTTTTTATGCATACTACAAAAAGCCAAATCACGATGAGCATCATTGCAAGACTAAAAGAATTGATGAGTTAGAAAATCTACTTAGGAAGAACAAGATTCAAGTTCTAGGTACTTGCAAGGATTCAACTCCAACCTCTTCAAAGGGAAAAGGGCAAGCACTTATGTCAAACACAAGTTCTTCTTCAGAATGAATACTTGACTCTAATGGCTCCTTTCATATGGGTTCTTCAAAGGGAGATTTTTCTTCATTTAAGTAGTCAAAGGTACCATACATCTTCGTGGGAGATGATACTAAAATGGAAGTTGAAGGAAAAGGACATGTGGAAATGGACAATGGGGAATTCAAAGATGTTCTCTACATTCCAAACCTTAGCTCCAATATCCTATCAGTTTATCAAATCACTCACCTTGGAGATGGTCATAAAGTTGAGTTCCTTCGAGATTTTGTGATGGTGTGAATTCTTAGAGATGATTCATTGGTTGTAGTGGGGAAAGTCAATGATGACAAGAGGCTTTATTCCTTCTCTCACTTTGTACCTAAGTCTCCTTTTCAAGCCTTGTTGAGTCATTCTGTTTCACACTTCAACTTATGGTATGAGCGGTTTGGTCATCTTGCCTTCCACTCTCTTTAGCAACTTTGCTCAAAACACATTGTCAAAGGTCTACCTACCATCAAATTTTCTAAGGGAGAGTGTTCATCATGTTCAGTGGATATGCATCTCAAAGAGAAGTATGATAAAGGGAAGTCTTCTAGAGCACTAGTTGTTCTCCAGTTGGTTCACATAGTTTTAGCAAGACGTTTTGTAGTGACTTTAGTTAGCTAAGGTTGCTACATCCTTACCTTTGTTGATGAATTTTCATAATTCACATGGTCTACTTTCTTCATCATAAGAATGAAGCAATTGATAGGCTTCAAGCCTTTAAGATTCATGTTGAACGCAAATCAAGAAAAGCCATCAAGGTGCTATGGGTGGACAATGAGAATAGAGATGTGGATAGAAGACTTAGGGACTTTTGTAAACATAAGGGAATTGATCTTTAGAATCCACCAGCATTTAGTCCACACAAGACAGATGTTGCAACACCGAGGATTAGGACTCTCAATTCCATGGCAAGTTGCATGATAAAAGCCAAGTCTCTTGATCCTACATTAGAAGTTGAAGCCATTAGTAGTGCTACTCACATACTTAATAGGTTTGCTCATAATGACCTAGATGGTAAGACTCCTTTTGAGGCATGGTGCGGCAAAAAACTAGTTGTGAGTCACTTCAGAGTCTTCGGTTGTCCCACATGGGAAAACCTATCTTCCAAGGGATGCAAGGCACAAGTACCTAGGCCTTGTACTTTCATCAGGTATGAAGATGATGGTAAAGCTTATAGACTTATGGATCCAGAGACTCATGAGATCTTTGTGGAGAAGGATGTTCACTTTGAGGAAAGTTTACCCAACTTATCCTCTAATCCTCTCTGCACTTCATATACTGTGGAAACAGATAGTGACACCAGTGATAGTGCTTCAACAGATTCAGACATGTGGGGTTCTATTGACAGTTGTAGTGAGAGGTCACAACATTAGTCCAGTCCATATGCTTATATTACCACAGTGAAAGGTCCAACATAGCAGGGTACATTTTTTCTAACTCTAGCTTTAGTTGATGACTACATGGCAGACATTGCAGGTTTGTTCGTGGAGTCAAACACCACAAACTTGGGAGATAGCCTTGATGATTTGCATCTTCTCTTTGATGAAGGTGATCCTTCTACAGTTGTTGTGAGGGCTCACTCTAACCCTCATGTCCATTCTCTACATGATCAATCTTTACAGGTTGGTGTGATTGTGGATCCTTATGAACAATAGTTGTCGAAGGTCACTTTATTAGTTGAGGAGATAGATGGTTCATTAGGATAGGTTCAATAGACTTCCTTGCCAGATCTGCATTCATTCTTTTTAGCACAATTGGAAGGGACGACCATTAGTATCAACATAGGGATACTTGAGCAGGTTTCACGACCACCATACATCTTCAGGATTACACCTTTGCCATTGTCTCTTCCAAAGGGGAGGAACATCATTCTGCACTCTTGGACTAGCTTCTTCCTTGGAGCGGCTTTCATTGACAAGCATTCTTCATTAGCTGGGGGGGACTACCTTGTCTCCCTTCTTTTGCTTTCTTATGGGGGGACTTTTTCCTCTTATGAGGTCTTGTTCTTCTCATTCTTCACTTATGTATATACTGGATGTATGTCGTAAATGTGGGGTTTTGATTACTCCATCCATCCATCCATCTCTATTTATAACTATTTTTGGGGGAGGGTTTTTCTCATGAGGTTTTCCCTCTTTCTTCACTTTATGAGAGACTGAATTTTCATTATGTACATGGGTACTTAACATGGCCTAGTAGTTGGGACCCATCTTTCATTTCATCCTAGTTTTCGTAAGTTTAAGGGCATTCCCCTAAGTTGCACTTAAGGGGGGGAGTTGGTGTAAATACGTATTTACTATCTACACTTACTTGAGTTTACTTAGGTAAATGCATTATTTTATTATTTTATTTTGTAAGACACTAAGGAGTTTGCACACCTTTTTGAGTTGTCATGTTGACAACACAAAAGTACACAACTTTATTTTAGCACATGTTGTCTACAACACTGATTTGTGTGTTACACCCTTGTAGGCTTATCCTCTCATCATCACACTTACTTCCATGCTTAATGGAGGATAACCCATATCTGGTGGACATGTGCTTGGTTGTATGACTTATAGTGTAGCTAATTTTGAAGCATTCTAGATGTATCTTAGAGGCCTTTATATATAGGCACTCCTAGTATACTCTCAAGGCATATTGAATGAATATATCATCATTCTAATCATACTCTCTCTCTCTAGTCTACAGTTGTGCTCATGTTTGAGTTCTTAGTTCTTGGGTTAATTTTTCCCTAAGGAAAATTCTTACACAACAAATGTAGTATCAGAAATAAAAAGGAAATAAGGTCAAGATTTTTGAAATGATCTAGGATAGGAAGATAACAATAATATAGTACATGAAATTGGTCCTCCAAGATAATGTATTTGACAATCACGTAGCAAAAGATATCACATGACTTAGGAAGGGCAACCCGCACAAACCCAACATGTAATCTTGCTAGTTCCTCCTTGGATCTAAAGAATTTTTGCAAGCTCGCCTCCTTATTGACATTCGCTTGCCTCTACCATTTCTTTCCATCTAATAAAAAATCCCTAGCCCTTGCAATGTTTTCTTTAGAAATTTCAAATCTCATGCCATTGACAGTAACTTTTCTATCCTTCCAAGTTTGAAAGAACTGCATTGAATGACCTCATTGCGTTTAACCATGCCCTCCATTTAAGGTAAAAGCCCCCCCTCCTGCAAGTAGACCATGACTGCTTCACTATTGCCGATACACTCCTCCAAACCCACTAGTTCAATATGGTCGCTAGTGCCCATGTCGTCACCTAGGTCCAAAATTAACTCTTCCAAAGACAACCTTACACTAGGTTTTGGAGTTGCAAAATATAAAATGCAAAGCCAAAATGGAGAAAATGATAAGGCATTGCATAATCATCGTGAATCCACAATGTTTCCCAAAAAAAAAAAAATCTCCCAACATAGTACATGCAGGTAGTTCCTTTCCATCTGCAAATAGTTGTCACCAGTTGTACCAATTGCGAGAATTAACCAACTTGTCTTTATGATCATTACAATATCATTCTCTAAATCTTGTTGAATCCCCCCTCTATGTCCTTTTACTATAGTAATAAATATTCACAGTAATTAGAACATTAATTTTAATCAACATTTAAATATGCCAAAAAAACCCTTTTCTGAGTGCCATATTCCTGTGACCACATGAGAAAAGAAGACCTACCACCTAGTTTGATAGTTCATGTGTCATTATTGAAGCTACACTTCCTTTCCATCATAATTTGAGTTGATGATGGCAATAAACTAAGGTCATGATCCCATTTCACTATCCACGTGACACTATGGCTAGCTTTGGCAAGGTCATATGCCACATTATTTCCTTTCCAAAATATATGTGCCACATGGATTCTGTGATTATTTTTCATCATCCTTTGCATTTCATTGATAATAATTTTAATCAATCAATTGCATTTGCCCTCTCACTTAGTGGCTTTGATGATTAGCATAGAGTCCCCCTCTATGACTAGCTTAGTGACTCCCCAGCTCTCACAATTCTCAAACCCTAGAGAAGTGCAAGCTCCTTGGATTTATTATTAGAGCCTTCATCATAGTTATCTGAATAAGCAGCCACCAAAATCACCGCATTGTTCCGAAGGATACCCTCCATAGTGGTGTTTCCCATCATGGCCGACCCATCAAAATTTAGCTTGATCTAGGACTCAAGGGTGGGGGTGTCTGCAAAACCATCTCCTTTCTTGCCTAGATTTTGGAATTGTCAAACTATGTCACAATCAGGCCCACATTCCAAGCCAAAGCCTAGTTCATATCTTTTCCACTCAGGGGATGAGAGGCAGTTTCCAGTGCCAGATCCCACTGCATTCTTTTAGGAGCCTAATAACTTGTTCAGCCACCCCCAAGATAGTTGTGGCTTGCTCCCTAAAAATCCTATTGTTCCTCTCATTAACATAAGGTGGGGGGATCAACCAAAGGTTTTTAAGATAAGGGTGGGCAATTGATCCATCTTAGTGGACAAATTTCTTCAACTCATTATCCATACCCCAACTGACCTCCCATAAAGAAAGAACCTCACTCCACACATCCATGCCAAAGGGACAGTGGATGAATATGTGCAGAATAGATTCAACATCTTTGAGGTATAAAATACAGTAGTTGGCAAGTTGGCAAACTCGACGCTAGAGGTTGTCAATAGTGATGATCAACCCATGTAGAGCTGACCAGAAAAAGAAGTTTATTTTTGGTAGTATCTAAGGGTCTAAAGTTTTTGGCCAATTAGCCTATCCCTATTCCCCTGCTAGCCCACAAAGATAAGTAAACTTGATAGTGAACTCCCCTGAGGGTGTGAGTTTCCACACTAAGGAGTCCTCAACTAGGATGAGGAAAATCCTATAGGTGTACAAGAGATCCTTCAGTTTATGAGCTAAACTCAATTCCCTTGGTTGAAGATTCTGGAAAGTAATTTATTGTCTATTAGGGTGATAAAGTCTTGAGTCTGAGGCCAATAAATTCTAGTATACATCTCACATAGAGAAAAAAAAACTTAGGTTGCCTGAGGGGGATCTCATGGATCCATAGATCTTCGAAGAAGTCAATTGAATTACCAATCCCCATGATCTAGTGACACCCCTTTCTTAGGATCCTACGAGTGTTAACAATGTTATTCCATATCTTAGAGCCTTTGGATAGAGCTTGTGCCCATATAAGTTGGTGGGAAGAAAATCCCCCAAAGTATTTAGCCATTATGATGTTACTCCAACTATACTGGAAATTAACCAACTTTCAACCAATTTTGGTTAATAGGGCCTCATTCAAATGTCCAATTCTTCTTAAATTCAATCCTCCATGAGCTTTAGGTTTGAAAACTTTCTCCCAACTAACCAAGCTCATTCTAGCCTTTTCTTTAGCTCTAGACCATAGAAAATTATGATAAATTTTCTCAATAATATCTCTAAATCTGCCTGGGAGTTTGAAAATAGATATAAAATACACCAGGATGCCTTGCAGAGAGCTTGAGAAGAGTTGGATTTTCCCAGCATTGATCAATATTTTTTCTTTCCATCCCATCAGCTTCCTTTGCAAACATTCTGCAAGACCATTCCAAAAATGGTTAGGGATCTCCTTAACAGTGAGTGGTAGAACAAGATAGGTTTTAGGGAGGGTCACCTCCTAGCATCCAAGGGTACTAGTAACAATTTCTCTCAAATTAGCACACATGTTAAAAAAATATACTTTACTTTTTTGGTAGTTTATGCATTGGCCAAAGACTAGTGCATATGTATTCAGGGTGTGTTTCCACTCACTAGCTTCATAGATGGAAGAGATGCCAAATAGGAAAGTATCATCTACAAACTTCTATAAGACTTGGGAGAGGCACTTAGAAGCAGGCTTGATGCCCTTAATTCTACTAGAGTTAGATAAAGAGACTAAATTTCCGCTTAATACTTCCACTACAACAATAAAGAGATAGGGGGATAAGGGGTCACCTTGATGAAGACCTTGAGAGGAAGAGAAGAAGTTTCCTAGGGAACCATTAAAAATCACCAAGAAGGTAACAAAAATCACAAAATTCTTTATAATTCTTAGAACCTTCTCATTAAAGCCAAGTTTGGCAAGAATAGGAAACAAGAAGTCATTACAGACCTTATCACAGGCTTTAGAAATATCAAGTTTAAGGCCATAACTAGGTTTTTAGATTTTTCCATTGAATGTATCAGCTTGTGGGTAGTTATGACCACATCAAGAATCTATCTCCTAGGAACAAAGCCATTCTAATGAGGACTAATGAATTTGTCCAAGAGAGGCCTTAAGTGATTCATCATAACTTTAGAAAATATCTTGTAGATAGTGTTACAAAGACTAATGGGTCTAAAGTCTTCCATCCCTCAAGGATCTTCAATCTTGGGAATGAGAACAATGAAGGTTTGATTGAGTTCCTTTAGTAGCTACCCCTTTCTTAAAAAGTCCCCTACAATATGAACAATCTCATACTTAATAGTGTCGTAGAATTCCTAGAAGAAGGTAGGGGGGAACCCATTGGGGCCAGGGGCTTTGTATTGATTCATACTGAAAACAACCACTATGAGTTCTTCCTCTTTAACCTTACACATGATCCCCTCATTCATCAAGTCATTTATCACTAGTTGAAAGGTCCATATGATATCACTCTATAAGTTACTATCAATCTGAGCCAGTGGGTGATTATATATTCCCTGGAAATAGGTGTTAACTCTTTCTTCTATTTGGTCCATTTGAGTGACCTCCTCATTATTATCATCCTCTGACATGTTTATAGTGTTTCTCTTTTTTCTTCTTGAGGTCAATCTATGGAAGAACACCATGATTTTGTCTCCCTCCTCCAACCATTGGTCCCTAGATCTCTATTTCTAGAAGACTTCCTCCTTATTTAGGAGGGAGTTCCATTTGTGTCATCACTCCCTCTCCTCCTACTGTTGCACCACCTAAGCTCCACTTTGCAAGATTTAATTTTGGAGTGCAACCAACTTCTTTTTCGTATCCTTCTTTTCTTTTTCTTAACTCCCAAATGACGATTTGCGCCATTCCTTAACCTCCTTATAGATTATTTCCAATTTTATTGAAATCTGGAACATGGTCATACCTTCCACTAGGTCCTTCCACCAATGTGTAATACAATCTTTGAAATCATTATGCAAGTGCCACATAATCTCGTATTTGAAAGGCCTCCATCTGGTTAAATTTTGTGTCTAGAAGAAAAGAAGCATGGAATGGTCCAAGATGGTCCTAGGATAAGCCTTTAGGTTAGTATACTAGAGAATGTTCCATCTAGCAGAGATGAGGGTCCTGTCAAGCCTAACCTAGATCAAGTTTTTTCCAATTGTGATGTTAGATCAGGTGAAGACTGAACCCTGGAGATCAATATCTATCAGATCATTTCTTCTCAAGAATTCCTCTAGATCTTGCATACGATCCGAGAAGTCCTCCTATCCCCTCATCTTCTCCGAGGGGTACAAAGGGGTGTTGAAATCCCCCATACATAAGATATTTCTTGGTCTTATGGAATTAGCCACAGTGGTGGCATCATCCCAAATAACAAGTCTTCCATTATGAGTATTAGGGGCATAACAATAAAAAACAAACCAACTACTAGATTGGTTGGTGAATTTCGTGGCAAAAAATCGGTGCTAGAAGATATATCCACTCCCAACACCTTATCAAGGTTCCACATCATGGAAATCCATCCAAACACACCATTAGCCTCACAATAGGTATAGCAAGCACCTAGCCAAACATAACTAGCCACTATCAAGAAGACCTACGACATCATTGTAAAGACTTATAATTATGTAGAGTTCATTTTAGAAATAGAGTAATTAGTATTAAGGTAACTTAGGTAAGAGGAAAAATATTTTTTTGATATCATAGACTACTTGTCTAACATGTTTAAAAGTTGAATTTGGTGTTATTCTAGTATGCTAGATATTAGTGATAAATGTGTATTTCTATATAAAGTGCAAGGTTTATTGATGGTCAAATGTGTTTTTTTTTTTTTTTTTTTTCCATGTTTTAAACTTCATAAAATCGAGTCCCTATTTGTATATATTCAAAAGTATACAGTTACCATGTTTTATGCCTTATTTATTTAGGATTTTGAGATAGGAATTTTGTAATAAATGGTAGGGCGAACACTGTGAGGACTCATGCCTTAAATTGTAGTGCTTATTTGACTCTTTGATATTTTTTCCTACATAAGGGTTCATTGAGCTGAAGAGCTCTTTGGTTGCAATTTTGTTCATTAACAACTCTAGTTTATAAATAAATTAGTGATTAAATTATCATTTAGATTAGATTTTCAAGATGGTATAACTTAATACATATCAAAGATTAAATTTATCAATATAGAGCTAATTTATAACCACGAGTCTAAACCGAATAAAAAAGTTGACCTTTAAAAAAATAAAAAATATATATATTCAAAATATAATCATGACATATTACTAAAATAATATTTTTTATTCCTATAATTGCACACATTAAGAGCACAATGTATTACAATTTGTTATTATTATTATTATTTTATCATATGACTACATTATAAATTTATTATTATTATTATTTAATCATAGAATTGCATTATAAATCCTATACATAATTCATTTGTATATGATTTGTATTAGTGGTTATTCATTATTTATTAGTGTTGACTAATCTATTTAATCATACAATCATTCATATATGATATATATGAATGATTATTCATTATTTAATATTGTTGACTAATCTATGCTCATAAAAATAAATTTTTAGTCAAAAGCCAAATAATTTTAGAACTATAAAACTATAATTAAATGAGTGATAGAAAACTAAAATTATGTAAGTTAGTGATAGACAACTATTTTTATTGGCATAAATATAGTTTTTACGTATAATAAGAATATTTGAATGTTCTTATCTCCATAAACAACAAGAGCTCTGCAGAGCTAGAGTTCCTCCCTTTGCAAGAAATGGAAGGTTGGTTGTGTGTAGTTAAGGCATAGTAATAGGAATGAGGAATAAAGACAACAAGACAACTTATGAACAACAAACAATAATAATTATGTGTAAATCTAATGTTTCAATACCAAACATTAGTTGTAAAATGAGGTTTTCATTGATGAGTGAAAATGACTTGTTAGAAAGTTATTTTAGATAAAATGCATTTACAAAGATTGAAATTAAAATATAACTTTTACTTTAGTAAAGATATTTTGATGTTAAATAATTTGCTTATAAAATTTTAAGAAAATCCATAATTTTGGTAAATTTTAAAACTAAATTAATAAGTTTATTTTATATTTATAATTTGGACATTACTAGCAAGGGGAAGATGTTATTTATTTTGAAAAAATATATATCTAGACTTCCTATTCTAAAATAATTAATTAACTTGTATTATTTAATTTGATTTTCTATTTTGTCTTGTATCATATTGAAAATCCAATTGATTATAGAAGTTTTTAATTTTCAAATATATATTTTACTTATTACTTAAAATTTCTATTATTATTATTTTTAAATCTGTATTCTATCATGTTATCAAATTTATGATTTCTGAAACTTTATTCAGTTAATTAAATAAGAACATGTATTGAATCCTTATTACAAAACATCATAAATGTCTATCCGTAAGACTTATTCTTTTGCTTTGCGACATCTTTATATGACATCATCCATATGACATTTGTCTTTCTTTACTCCACAAGATTTCAGTAAGTATTTTTAAACAAAGTTTTTTAAAGAAAGATCTTAACGTGTTAGGGATTGAATTGTTGACATTTGGGATATCGTTGAAATTAGAAAAGGAAGAGCAATTTTGAATGCATTGGAGCTTTTGTATGGAATTTTAGTTTCTATTTTAGCCAACACCTTCCCAGACATTAGAGGTTCGACTCTTTGTACTACTTATTTTATTGCTACAGGTGACATACCAAATTACTTCATACTCAAAATTTATGGTCCCTTCATTTTTTTATCTGGTCCCATTATTTGTTTTAATAGGTGAAAGTCAGAATATCTACATCAATTAAACATTTTCTCATAAAATCTTTGAACGAGTGGAGGCCTAGTATCAAGATTACATGTCTTTCGAACATGCTAGCAACCGACTTCTTTAAATGTTGTAGTCCCTTGTTGAACTTTTTCTCCTCGTCAATTTATTTTACAGAAGACGCTTTCCCATTTCTCTCTTTTTTGGAACTAATTCACAGTGACGCTTAAATTCTCAGTAGATAAGACAATAGTTTCTCGGATTAGAATATGTAAAGAAAGAAGTGTGCATCAATTTGTTGTATGCTTACTGGACATCAATATGTTGTGTCATAGAAAACAAAGTAGTATAATACAGATGTAAATTTTAAATGAGTAAGGGTAGGACGTATGGCGTAGGTGAATCCATCACGAAATATTTACACTGAAGACAAGACAATTTGCATGACTGGATGAATTTATATGAAATTTCATCTAGAAGGGATGCATAAGATTGTTTTACCACTCTACAACTACAACGTCTTAAATCTCCTTCCATTCTACTAAGAAATTTTTGTACAGTTACAGAGACTAGGTTTTGTAAATTTCGTGGCTCCCAAGTTTAATCATGCTTCGTGGCTTCAAACCCTCCATTAGATTTAGCATCAAAGGTCAAGAAGCAAGCATGGCAGAGAGTCACAGTGACCAAATTAGAGATATGGTGCTTGGATTGGAAGCCGATGGCAACCAGTTCATCTACGTGCTACGCGGCTGCAAGTTTGAGGCGTCGATTTTTTCTTTGCAAATGGAAAGAGGCGAGAGTTTAGAAGACACTGTCACACGAAGCTTCAGAATGAAGTTGGATGCTTGGAAGCTCGACCATTCAAGAGATTTAATTTCATAATTTTATATATCAGAAAATTAGTTTTACCCCTAGCAAAATTGTTGACAGCCAATCAAACAATAGAATTTAATGATTGAAAAATAATTTAAAACAAAATGATTTTTAGTCTTTAGAAATTTACTAAATTTGAACTCAAAAAAATTAATTGTGACCCTCATGCAAAACATTAGTTCGGTGCCTATAGCATGGGCAGGGACTAATAATAAACAGTATTTAGCTGTATCTGATAACCGTTTAACTCCGCGAGCAATTTACATATGTTTTAAACGTCCCATCAGGCTAACGTATTACAGTTTTCTTGGCCCGTACCCTTCGCAACAATATACGCCACGACGATGGCGGTGGTCAATACGAGCGGTGTGACGCAAAGGCCGACGTCCGCAGAACCCTAACAAGTTTACAACTCTTATCATTCTACGTGAAGGCGAGTTACGTTGACTCTACTATCTGCCTAAACCTACCGACCTTGTTTTTATTATATGTATGTGCTATCGAATGCCAAAAAATGAAAACGAAGAAAATATTATTCTTGTGTGATCATTTTGTGGAGTGCGTGATATAACATGGAGCAAGTGAAAGTGCTGGGCGAAGAGATAAGCATATTCGCCGTGCGCGTATTAATTGGCTTGCAAGAGAAAGGAGTGAAATATGAATACCGATTAGAAGATCTGCCCTCCAATAAGAGCCCCTCCTCCTGCAAATGAATCCCGTGTACAAGAAAGTACCCGTCCTGATCCACAATGGGAAGCCCGTATGCGAGTCTCTCGTTATTCTTCAGTACATTGATGACACATGGAGCTCTTTGAAATATTTGCCGGCCAAGCCATATGACCGTGCCCTTGCCCGCTTCTGGTATGAGCGTTTAATGAATGTATCAACTCCTTTCAAACAATCCGTTAATTGAAAAAGTTATAATGCATGCGTTATTTTGCTTTTGCAGTTTTTGACTCGGCGTTTCGTATAGTGCATTCGAAAGATGAAGATAAGGAGCAGGCCAAGCTTGCCATGCTGGGGAACTTACAATATTTAGAAGGTACGTTTAAAGAAATGACGGCGGGAGGATCTCTGCCTATCTTTGGAGGAGAGTGTTTCGGGTTCGTGGATCTCTGCCTTTATTTGGAGGAGAGTGTTTCAGAGTGAATATCCGCTGTTGGATGCATGGGTTAAGAGATGTATGGAGAGGAACAGTGTCAAGAAAGTCCTTCCCTCTCCTGATCGAGTTCTTCAAGTGCTCAAGACATTTTTTAAGTAATTTATGGGCTTTAGACTGTATTTGTTAAGTGGTTTAAGTAGCTACCGCGCGAAATAGTGTTAGGTTAACTTGCAAGTATTATTTAGATGTTTATGTAGCTAGTTTGACTTTGCTTAAGGGCGTTAAGGTGTATAAGCCGTCGAGAAGATATTCCATGGCATCGATGAAAATACTGTTCACTGTTGGATTACTTTTGCGTCAAAAAGGGATTTTGGTAATGTAAGGACTTAAGACTGAATGTCAAATAGAGCCAGGCTTCTGAGTTCCTATTATAAATTGTAAATTTTTCTGTGAGAATGATTTCTTAATATGCCTCTCGACTATTTATGGTGCGTGCTCCAATGTATTTTGATAGACTATTTTTTCGCACTTCTGGAATTTGATTAATGGGCAGCACCGCTACAGTTTTAAACTAAAAGAGAAATTCGTAAAAAGGTTTTCTTTACTCTCAAAATATGGCGACGTGGCAATATGGAACGCATTTATAAGTTATTAAAAATTCAAGCATCTCAGGAGAGTTGAAGATTTCCGCATTCGCAAGGTTTACCTTAGTTTGTGTCTTTTTCAGATAGTGATGCAAGAGGTGTCCCTACAGAAATTTTAATGATTTTATTTAGGTAAGTGTGGCCAATCTTATGTGGAAAGTATTATTTGTCCCTTATATTTTAATTATTTTTTATTATATATCTATTCTTAAATTTTGATTATTAAATTATATAATGGATCAATGACAGCTTATGTTATAATCTATTTTTGGAGTTGGTAATTCAATCAATTTTGAGGCTTTTATTAATAGCTTATGTTTATGAGAACAATTGCTCCAAAATATTGGATCATAATTCAATCAATTTTAAGGCTTTTTTAATAGCTTATGCTTATAAGAACATTCGCTCCTAAATATTTGATCATTAGGGAATTTTTTTGGTCCAGTAAAGTAAATGATGGGACAATACTGAACAAGCTTCAAATAATAGTTTGAGATGAAAATATTTTAATTCTTATGTGCATAATGGATTCCAAGTGTGGTTTGTAAAGTGATTAATGGGGCAATAAGGAACAAGCTTCAAATAATACTTTGAAAAGACAACATTTGAACTCTTATGGGCATAACGGATTCCAAGTGTTTGGAAAATAGCTATAGACAATTAAGTATATATATATATATATATAAATTCTAAAAAATCAACATTTGAAAAATGGCTATAAACAATTAAGTACATATGAAAACAATTTAAACATCATTTAAATTTTATGTGCTATTTAGAAACTTGTAATATGCAAAAGATTTTATAACAACTAACAACACTCTTCTTCTATATATCTTCTCCTACTTAATAATGTTTCCTAACTAAAAAAATAATTATATTTTTCAAATGATCTATGCTCATACCCTATTCAATGATCTTTTTTAGGTATAAATAGAGGATGCTAGCATTGCACTACCTGAAAGTTTTGAAAGGCTTTTCATCTAATCATTATCCACATATCCTTCATTTTTTACTGTCCACAAAGCCATATTTATTCAAAGCATTATGTCGAACATTTCAAATGCCTTGGTTATGGATCTACTATTGGAATCAATACTTACAAGAAATTGTGTAACGATAATATCTACCGGCATTCCTCATTTTATTTGTGCTTTGATGGATGTAAATTCCTTCTTCACAACCTCTTGTTCAAGCCAAAGATTCAAAGTCATATGAAAACATTGTAAAGCTTAGATTCACATGGGTTGATTGCATTTTTGTTTTTATTAAGGAATACTAAAAGGAGGATAAAAGGGTTCAAAACTTTTCAAATACATTAAATTGGTTGCATAAGCATAAAATAGTAGTAATAAGCGACAAGGTACCAAACTATAAAGTAAGAATTCATGAACTCGTGACACCATTATAAAGCATGGAAGTAGGTTAAAGGATGAATCGTGATGTGGATTAAACCCAAAAATATTCTACAAACATCCATAAATCATCTGTTCATACAATCTCAATTCAATATTTTAGTATAAAAGGGGTGAATGCTTAAGTATTAAAGCACACTACTCAAATATAAAATGAATTGGATACAACTAAATTGACTATAAAGATAGGGATATAACATCAAGACGGATAAGAATACAAAATTTGAATTCAAATGTAGTATCACCTAACACATGAATAGTTAGTTATAATTGCAATCTGATCAAATTAACCATATAAATCAACCTTTTTGTACACACACCATGTCAACAACACATTATCACATTTTCTCATTATGTGACTTCTAAGATGGATCACAAAAATATTCTCTTAGACTTTGATGCAAGAGCATCTTGGGTGTAAGAGCAATCTAGCATCATCGAAAAATGTTTCATTTTAGTTGTTTGAATAAGGGTTGTCTTAATGCAAAGTTGTTGTTTGTAGAAGATTTCTACTGAGTCAATTAGCCATATGCACTTGAAATGTCCTAATTTCAAAGCTAGAGGTTCATCTTAGACATATCAGCCTACCATTTCAGGGTCAGTGCCATATCATAAGTATTGGTGGAGTTATTGTGGACCTTTGATAGAAATATTTGGTACAAAAACTTTGGTATTACTTTTCAAGGCCTAAATGTGCCTAGATAAGGCCCAAAAACTTGATGGATGGGCACTTGCATGGATTCAAGTCTGTAGATTAGAAGACGAGGATTCTAAAAAGTGGTTTTAATATCCAATTGGAGAAACATTTTGAATGTTATGGCCTTCCAAAGTTGGGTCAACTAGAAGTTCCAGAATAAATGTCAAAAATGTATTTGACCAACTCTATACGTATTGTTAGGGTCTTTCAGCCCTAGGTATTAAGTTTGAGTGTCTAGAACCTTCTCAAGTGACATAAAATTGCACATTTAAGAAATGCATGTACATTGTCTAAGAAATTGTTGGGTGATAGTTCAACGCTATGCCTTTCACATTATTGTAATGAAGGTGCCCATGTGGGTTAACATATTGTAATTCTAAATTCTGCATTTCTACATTTGTGGTGATAGTAAAAAGCTCATATTTTGTTCTTCCAAATTGTTGTTGTTTGTTTCCTTTTGTTATTCTTTTTTTGCAGTAAGGGGAGCACCCTTCATCAAGTGGTATCAACGCAGTTATTTCTAAGTGTGTGGACAAAAAATTAACTGTGAGGCACTTCACACAAGGACTATGGTTTAGGCTAACCATGTAGACTGATCACCGACTATGAGGTTGTTTACACTAGGGTTTCAGTGGAAGTAGGAAAATTCCTCTAGAAAGAGAGCATGGTAGAAGAGTTGTAGGTGTTACACATGAGGTTTTTAGAGCCCTCTAAAGGAAAATGTAAGCATTGCAAGAAAAAAATGCACAGAGGAATGAATCTTATCATAGGAGATGATGAAAGAGAAGAAGAAGGAAACATACATTAAACACTAGTAGATGAAGTTCTTAACCAAGAGGAGGAAACTATTTTTAAGTCCATTTTCAAGATTGGAAAAAGACCTAAGTTTGATGTTTCTACATTTTTGGGAAATCTTAACATAGAGGAATTGATTGATTGGATCAATGAGTTGGAAGATACTATGCAGATATTGAAGTTTTAGACAGGGTCAAGTTTCCAAAGGCCAAACTAAAGGGTCATGCAAAGATCTAGCAGTAGGAGATCCAATTAGAGTAAAATAGAAGAGGGAAGGAAAAAATCACCAGATGGGATCAAATACTAGCTAAAATGAAGTGAAAATTCATTCCCATAGATCATGAGCTTGATCTACTAAAGAAAATGCAAGAGTTGAAGTGGGTGGGAAGATCTATTTAAGAGTATACTAAGGAGCTCTACTAAGTTCTCATTAGAATCATCCATGTAGAAGATGATACAAAGAAAGTAACCTATTATCTTAATGGGTTAAGGCCAAGAACTTAGGAGGAGTCAAGTTTATTTCAAATGACTACTATTGAGAAGGCATGTGAGTTTTCCCTAAGAGTTGAAAAGAAGCTAACAAAGAAATATGATAACAAGAATAATGGAAGAGGCCCCTGTGGAAGACCTAGCCAATGGTCTTATGGAGGCCGAGGGTGAAGCCTATACCAACTATTAGAACAAAAGGGGAAATAATTCTATTCATTTCCATGACTGGAACAATAGAGATCAAAGAGGAAGAGGAAGAGAAAAATGATCTAGAAGAGACAACTTTTGTGGAACATGTTTTCACTGAGGAGAAGAAGGGAATAGAGAATTTGAATGCTGCCAATGATAAGGAAGGACTATCAGATGAACTGAAGGCCTCGCTAGAGTTGTGCATGTTGATGAAGATACTAGATAATCAAATTCTTAAGATGATGTTGAAAGTGGAGAAGTCTTAGTTAATAGAAGAGCCCTGCTTAGTGGTGAGAATGAACCAAATCAAAGAAGGATCTTGTTTTGAAAAAGATGAAAATGTGAAGATAAGTATTCTGATTTGATCATTGATGGTGTAAGTACTAACAATATGGTGTGAAAAAATATGGTCACAAAGTTGAAGTTGAAGAGGCATAAACATCATGGCCATACCATATTGCCCAGGTACAAGATGAACACAAGGTCATGCTCAATGAGAAATGGTAAATGAAGTTTAAAATAAGGAGCTACCAGAATGAGATGTTATGTGATATCATACCTATGGAAATATGCCATATGTTGTTGGGTAGGCCATAGTAGTTTGATCGGTGTGGTGTACATGATGGGTGAGAAAATATCTACACTTTAACAGAGGATGGAATGAAACATAAGTTGAATTCATTGAAGGAGAAAGAGAAAAAGGTATGTAGCACTTCCAAAATATCTTTTACTAATGAAAAAGAGTTTATCAAAGGTATGAAGAATGAGCATATGTATTTTGTTGTACTCCTAGAAGATTCATTGAGAGAGTTTTTTGATATTGTCTTTGATAATGTACCTAATGGATTACCCCTAGAGAGGAAGATTAGTCAAGAGATGGATTTTATTCCAAGAGCTAGTTTTCCAAACAAGATAGCACATAGAATGCCACCAACAAAAAATGAAAAGTTGAACAGACAAGTTCATGAGTTGTTGCAAATAGGGTTGATTCTAGAGAGTCTAAGTCCATGTGTTGTACTAGTAGTATTAGCACCAAAACAAGAATTGATGATGGACAATATGCATGGATTCTCACACTACCATCAAGATCACAATCAAACTTGTACAAATTTCCAATTCCAAGAATGGATGATATCATGGATTGTTTGAATGACATGTATTTCACAAAAATAGATTTTAAGAGTGGATAACACCAAATTCACATAAGAGAAAATGACAATTGGAAGACTACTTTTAGAAAAGGGAAGGATTGTATGAGTGGTTAGTCATGCCTTTTTTGGCTAACCAATACACTGTGCACTTTCATGATGCTCATGAATGTGGTACTAAAGGAGTTTCTGGATAAGTTTGTCATTGTATAACTAATTGATATTTTTATCCTTAGTAAGATGTTGGAGGAGCATTTGATGCATATTCAAAAGGTGTTTGATGACTTGAGGAAAGAAAAATTGTTCTTAAATCTGAAGAAGTACAGTTTTCTAAAAAAGGAGTTGGAGTAATTGTGATTTGTAGTCTCATTAGAATGTCTAGAAATGGATATGGAGAAAGTGAAGGCTATCCTTGAATGGCCTACTCCAAAGAGTTCTACAAAGGTAAGATCTTTTCATGGACTAGCTAGATTTTGCAAAAAGTTCATAAGAAGTTTTAGCCATATTTGTGAACCCTTGACTAAAATAATGAGAGGAGATAATAAATACTTTAAGTGGACTCTAGGAGCTAAGAGTCTTGGTCAATTAAAACATAAAGTTACAAAAACCTATTCTACCACTTTTATATTTTCACAAGGTGTTTCGAGTATACTATAATGCTAGTGGTATGACAATAGGAGCATTTTGAGTGAAGAAGGTAGACCTATCACTCATTTCATTGAGAAGATGAATGATGGAAAAAAAAAATACTTTTATTTATGATAAGGAATTTTATGTTTTAGTTCAACCATAAAATAAGTGGAGACACTATATTCTTCCTAAGGATTTTATTCTATATACTGGTCATCAAGTTTTGTAATATAAGAATAGTCAAGGAAACTTAAACCAAAGGCATTTGAAGTGGGTTGAGTTTTTAAACAGTTGTACATTTCTTTTGAAACACAAGTTGTATCTAACAAAGTTACAAATGCTTTGAGTAGAAGATAACTTTACTGACAATGATGTAGATTAAGGTGGTTGGCCTCAAGGAACTCAATAATTTGTATCTAGAATATCCTTATTTCAGTGAAACTTGGAAGACTTGTATAGAACTTGTTACACTTGAAATGACAAAGTAGTTAGATTTCATAATCAAAGATAATATGATGTTCAAAGGAAGTTAGCTTTGCATTCCTAGAAGTTCCATGAGAAAGAATCTCATCTATGTGAACCATAGTGGAGGATTTGTTTGACATTTTGGGAGAGACAAGACCGTTTATTTGGTTGTTGAATTTCTTTCTAGCCATAGGTGTAACTAGATGTGAAGAAGTTTGTAAAGAGTTGTAGAGTATGTTAGATGATGAAATGAGTGAAGTAGGATATAGGGTTGTATCAACCATTACCTATACTAGAAAATTTTTAGAGGATGTCAACGTGCATTTTATTATTGGGTTATCAAGGACTCGAGGATGGTATAACTCTATTGTTGTGGTGGTTGATAGGTTTTCCATGATGCTATCTCTAAATCCCTATAGGAAGACTAGTGATGGCATTCATGTGGATGATTTTTTTTTTCAAAGAACTAGTGTGACTACATGATCTGCCAAAGATCATAGTTTCTAATTGCAATACCAAGTTTTATGGGTGTTTTTAGCATAAATTGTGGATGAAATTGAAGAAAATTTTGAATTTTAGTTCATCACAGTATTCACAAAATGATGGAAAAATAAAGGTGGTGAAAAAACATTTGGGGAATTTTCTAAGATACTTGATTTGCGATAAGGCAAAAGGATGGACTCTAATTTTACCATAAGAAGAATTTGTATATAATAATTATATCAATAGGATTATTGGAAAATCATCATTGTAGATTGTATATGATATTAGTCCCATAATGGCTTTTGAATTGAGGCAATTAGATAAACGAGAAATAAGTAGTGTTGAAGCATAAGAATTTTGTGAGCATTTAAAGAACATCCATGATGAGGTGAGGAAGCACATTATGAAGATGAATACACATTATGAAGCTAGGGCATATGTGACAAGGAGGCATAAGGGATTCTAAATTTGAGATGATGTCATAGTTCATTTAAGAAAGGAGCATTTTCCAGTAAGTACATATAATAAGATAAAAATGAAGTTTGGACCATGCAAGATAGTGAAAAGGCATGATTTTTGAAATGCCAATGAAGTAGAGTTTCCAAATGAACTAGATATTTCACTAGTATTTAAGATTTTCTATTCGATAGAGTGCTATGAAGGAGGTGATGGAAATGAAGTTTCAAAATAAAAATTGAGTATTCTAGCGGCTAGTTCATCTACAAAAGAGATTGAGGAGATACTAGATAGTCATGTTGGAACAAGTAAAAGGAATGAAACTTATGAAGAATAGCTAGTAAAATGGAAAGGGAGGGTAGTAGAAGATTAATCATTGCTAGAAAAGGAGAAGTTTAACCATTTTTATTTTCCTTTGAACACTTGAGACATAACATGGACACTTCTAAAAATTACCCTGGGTGTCTGATGTAGGAGAATCATAGGTTTAAGAGAATTCTTGCATCACTCAAAAATATTTTGTTTCAATTGTTTGAATAACAGTTGGCATAATACACATTGGTTGTCTATAGAGGATTGGAACTCAGTAAGTAAGTTATATTAGCTTGGAATGTCCTAATTTTAGAGGTGGAGGTTCATCACAGTCATATCATTCTGCGAATTGAGGCTCAGCGCCACTTCATAAGTATCAGTGGAGTTATTGTAGATTTTTGGTATATAAACTTTTGACTTAGTTTCAAAAGCCTAAACATGCCTAGATGAGGCCCAAAAACTTGATGGATGGGCACTTTTTCAGAACTAACTCTATAGATCAGAAGCTAAGGATTTTTAAAAGTGGTTATAATAGCTTTGTCTTGTAGATTACTCTAGTGAAGGCACCCATGTGGGTTAGTATTATTGTAATTATCAATTCTATAATTCCACATTTGTGGTGATTGTAAGAAGCTCATATTTTGTTCTCACAAATTTTTGTTATTTATTTGTTTCTTTTATGTGTTTATGGTATTAAGGGAAGCACCCTTCATCATACCCAATCCCAAAACTTGTTCAATCTAGCTCCAAAAAGTGGATAATGTGTAAAACATATCAAAATTCATTTCTTAAATCCTTATATTAACCAAAAGTATATATGATTTAGAATTTTTGTCTCGACTATAATAAAAAATAGAAATGTTTGGATCATTTATCTAATAGGATCACTAATAGGATCATTGACCAATCCAAAAAGGTTGTCTCTACATAAACAAAATTTTGTCAATATGATACTCAAATCAATATATCTTCCCTTAACTAAAACATCAAAATTCTAGATCATAGGAATGTATTGATAAAAATCTATATATTTATTATGTAACTATGAAATAGAAGATTTTCCACAATCTATTCATATTGATATACTCTCCTATATACTAATACTTAGTTTATTTCATCAAATGTCCTTTAGTATCATCATTTATTGATAGGAAGTCAAGGTAGTACAATGTAGTTTCCATTAATAATGTCATGAAAACTGCCTTCAACATTATCTCTTGCCAAATTTTTTTGCTTTTAGCATGGATGGAAAAACATATTAATAAATTAGTAAGTGCCAAAACAAACACCAAAATTTAACTATTATAGTGGGGTTTACATTGCACCAAAAGATAGACTTTTTTTGAAGTACATCAAACCCTATATGGAAAAAAGGTCACCATGGCTTCCCTATATCTAGAGCTAGATCAATTCATTTGGTATCACTGGCTTTGTACTCATAGAAGGAAAAAGGGACTCACCATATCATGGTCAATTTTTACAGAAGAAATCCAAGCACAATATAGCAATAGTGTGACATAAAACTTCTTTAGCCAACTTGCTAAGCTTCGACAAATAGGATCAATTAAGGACTATAATCCAAAATTTCAACATTAGGTAGACATGTTTAGTCCTAGCTCAATAAATGAGTCTTTTATATTGGCACACAAGGTAGAGGAAAAGTTCTTGATTCCTAGAAAGAAAGGGGTTGATGTGACAAGAGAAAGAGGTTATTCAACACCTTCTCTTCCTCAACCTACTCGGTTGACTTCATAACAAATTGAGGAGAAAAGAGAAAAAGGGTTGTGTTTCAATTGTGATAGAAAATACAGTCGAGGACATAAATGTAGTGAAAATAAATTGTTCTATATTCAAGGTCTAAGTGAAGAAGAAGAGGATAAACCATATTAGAGGAGGATAGGGAGTCAGTTGAGGAATCACATGATTCTCAACCAATCATTTCTTGTCATGCACTTTCATGTTTCAGTGCATCACAAACTCTCAATGTAGTGGGTTTCTTAAAGAAGAAGAAAGTAATAGTGTTGGCTGACCCAGGTTGTACTCATAATTTGATCAAAAAAAATGTTGACAACTCTTCTAATTTTTTTATATATCTAGCCCCAAAGTTTTAGGTCTCGATTGTAGATGAGGGTACAATTAGTTGTTTAGGGAAGTTTTATAGCATCAAATTATCCATGGGAGGTTATCAACTTGATACCCCAATGTATGCGATATCCATGGGTGTGGTAGATATTCTTTTGGGAGTACAATGGCTTACTATATTGGGAACGATTGAGATGAACTTCCAAGAACTATTCATGAGATTTCAATCAAAAGGAAAGGTAGTGGTGCTAATAGGGTTGAAGAAAAAATCCCCACAAATGGTAATCTCTCATCAAATGCAAAAGTTTCTAAAGAAATGAGCAGATGGATTTGTGGGCCACATGTGTTCATTAGAAGTCTCTTATTCTAATGCTCTTACTCATCCATATTTACAAGCAATAATTGATCGTCACTCAGTAATTCTTGGAGATATGCCTAAAGGACTTCCTCCTAAGAAGGATGATGACCATGCCATACAACTAGTTCTAGAGGACCAACCATAAAACATCAAGCCTTATAGGTACCTACACATACAAAAAAGTGAGATAGAACAAATTATTGAGGAAATGTTAGAAGCATGAATTATCAAGTATAGCCAAAGTGCTTGATCCTCACCTATGGTGATGGTGCATAAGAAGGATTAAACTTGGTGCATGTGTCTAGATTATAGAGTGCTTAACAAGTAAACTATTAAATATAAGTTTCCAGTTCCAATCAATAATGATTTTCAAGATGAATTAAATGGAGTTATGTGTTCTACCAAGTTAGATCTTAGATTGGATTATCACCAAACTTGGATTAAGGAGGAAGGTACTTGTAAGATGACATTTCAAAATCATGAAGGTCATTATGAATTTTTAGTGATGTCATTTGGTCTTACCAATGAACCATATACATTCCAAAGTTTGATGTATTCAATTTTTAAGAAGTTCTTGAGAAAAGTTTTGTTGGTATTTTTAAATTATATTGATTTATAGCAAGATTTGGGAAGAAATTTTTTAGCATGTAGATCAAGCATTACAATTACTCAAAGATCATCAACTCTATGTTAAGCCATCCAATTGTGCTTTTCATCTTAAGGAGGTGGAGTATTTGGGACACATAGTTTCACATGAAGGAGTAAAGGTGGACCCTACCAAAATTAAGGCTATCATGAAATGGCCTATTCCAAAAACCATTAAGAAGTTGAGTGGTTTCTTGGGATTTATAAGGTACTATAGAAGATTTTTGAAGAATTATGATCATAGAGAAACACCCCTCACCACTCTATTGAAGAAGGATTCCTTTCATTAAAATGAATCTACTAATGTATCATTTGAGCAATTGAAGGAGGCTATGTGTAAAACTCTAGCACTTGCCACTCAAGACTTTACCAATGAACTCATTGTGGAATGTGATGCTTCTAGAAATGGGGTAGGAGCAGTTCTCATGAAATAAGGTTGACCAAATGCTTTTAAGAGTCATCAATTAAAAGGTAAAAATCAACTCAAACCTATTTATGAGAAGGAAATGCTAGCAATCCTTCATGCAATTAAACAATGAAGGCCTTATTTAATGGGTTGACACTTCAATGTTAAGATAGATCATGATAGCCTAAAATATTTTTGGAACAAAGACTATCTTCACAAGATCAACCAAAATGGGTCACTATGATTTTGGCTTTGAAATTGTATACAAGAAAGGGAAGGAATACATTGTGGCTGATGCTCTTTCCAAGAATGACAAAAAAGATGAAGCCTTATTGTGTTCCCTTTCAATACTACAAGCAAATTTAGTGGTAGAAGCCAAAACAAAGTGGCGAAATGATGTTGCAACAAGTAATCTCATCTAGCAACTAAAAAGTTATCCTAGTAGTTTAGATAAAAAAAAATTGAAGGGTGATATTCTTTGGTATAAAGGGTTCTTGTGTCTCTACAATAATTCCATGCTTCAACAAAAGATTCTCACAAAGCTACATGAGTCCCTAGTTGGTGGTCATTTAGGATTTTTGAAGACATATCATCGAGTCAAGCAAGAATTTTTCTGGGAAGGTATAAAAGGTGATGTTCAAAATTTTGTGGTTGAATGTTTGGTTTGTCAAAGAAATAAGGGGGAAACAATTAAGACACCAGGAATCTTGCATCCTGTATCTATTACTAGCTAGCATTGGGAAGAGGTATCCACTGACTTCATCATGGGGCTTCCCAAATATAAAAGTCATAATGTCATCATGGTAGTAGTTGATCACCTCACTAATTATGCACATTTCATTTCATTATCACATCCTTTTACAAGAAGTATAGTAGAAATTTTTTTCTTAAAGAATATCCAAAAGCTACATGGTACACCAAAGGTTATTGTTAGTGATTGTAATCCTACATTTACTAGTAACTTTTGGAAAGATCTATTCTCATGTTTGAGTACTCAATTAACTCATTTTTCTTCATCCCATCCTTAATTAGATGGGAGAATAAGGTTGTTAATAAATGTTTGGAAGGATATCTATGTTGTTTCACTTTAGAGAAAAAATCTCAATGGGTAGTTTGGGTACCTCTTATAGAACAATAGTACAATACTTCTTTTCATAGCTCATAAAAAATGTCTCCATTTTTGGAATTTTATGGATATCATCCTCTTTCCATCACATCATCATTAAATGTGTCACCAAGAGTTCAAGCAATAGAGGACAACTTTCTTCATCAAAAATAGGTACTTTAAGAACTCAAGGAGAATTTAGCTATGCCACAAAATTGACTGAAACAATAGGTGGACCAACATTGTAGTGAAATAAATTTTGAAGTTGGGTATTGGGTATTCTTGAGATTGCAGCCTTATTAAAAAAATATCAATGAAGCCAAAAAAAAAGAAAAAAATGTCTCTGCAGTATTATGGACCATACCAAATCATGCAAATGATTGTTAGTGTTGCCCACAAGCTAGAGTTTCCAACAACAACAAAGATACATCTAGTTTTTAGTGTTTCTTATTTTAAGAAGGTAATTCGGCAGAATATTGCTACTCAAACAATACTACCAGAGCTTGATGAAGAAGGAAGAATAATTTTGGAACCAGAGTGCATTCTTCAAATAGACACGAAGATGTTGAAGAATAGAACCTTGACCCAGTATCTCATCCAATTGAATAATTTACTAGTTGAGGAGGCCACATGGGAGGATAAGGGGTTCATTCAAAAGAATCCACACTTGGATAACATTGAGGACAACACTTCTTTAAAGAGAGGGGCATGCTACATCTTTAATATTGGTGTATATAGGGTTATTAATAGTCAACTTGTGACTATCCTAATCCTTCATTAATTCATGTTATCATTATTAGATTATTATTTAGGTAGGTCAACCTTGATGTTATGTAGGGTTGTGTCTATTCATCCTAAGCATAATTAGGTATATATAGGAGGTTTTGAGTCTTATTTCAACAACAAATTGCGAAGTATGTTCTCATTAGAGATATTTTCAGGTTCCCCCCTCGAAGTATCCTATTACTCTCAGTTATTATCAAGTATTTATAGAATATTTCATATTATCTCTTCTATTGTGCAAATTATTTCATTATAAAATTTCTACATTGAAATGTTTAAAGACCTTTAACAAGGTCACTCTAAAAATGACGATTCAAATATTGTAATGGGGTCACAATAATTATGTGTTTCATAACCTTTACCAATGTTGGCTCCTAATAAGGCTCACTTCATAAGAGTGAAAAGTTGTAACTAGTTGCATTGGCAGTTTTTCCAAATTGGGTGTCCAAATTAAATCTTGGTGTCTCATGTGTTCATGTTATTAGCTTAATGTTTTATGTTTTTGTAACAAAGTTATTAAAGATTAATTCACATTATGATCTTAAGACTTTGTTAACTGAGTTATAATAATTATCTAGTTCTAATTGAGCAAAGAAAGGATTTGGTTTATTAAGTGAGAAGTCTAAATTGGCACCCCTCCCCTTTTAGTTTCTCCTTACATTTCCAAAATTATATATGTATAAATGTGTGTGTGTGTGTGTGTGTGTGTGTGTGTGTGTGTGTGTGTGTGTGTGTGTGTATGTGTGTGTGTGTGTGCGCGCATGTGCGTGTGCGTGTGCACGCACGCACGCGCGCATGTGTGTGTGTGTGTGTGTGTTAATTCACACTATATGCATATGTACATATGTATGAATATATTTTACACACATATTCACATATATACATAAATCCATACAAACATGCATGCAAGCACATACATACATACATACATACATTTTCATGTATGATTCTGTGATGAGTGAGTGTCACATCATCATATAGTAGCTAATTTTAACAAGATATGCAGACTATGAAATAAGGAATAAGGTAAGACACTTGGGTTCTAGATGAATAATATATAAAACTATGTATTTGTCACTTTCATTATAAAATGAGTGTTTCTAATATTACATTTTAGGGAGAAAAAGAATGAAATATTTAAGTGATATAATATGCCAATGGGTTGTATATGCTACATCATACTTACTAAAGTATTGGTATCCAGATAAATATAATTAACACACACAAACATAGTGGAATCATACAATCATAATAAGGGTGGACCTTGAATTCTTTGAGAATGTGAGAAACCTTCTACAATAGGAAAGATAATTTATGAGATTTTGAATTCCTCCGTTTTTCAGTTGTGTCATGTAGTGCCTACCCCTAGTTCACATTTTGTTTTAATTGCCAAACTCTTTTAGGCCAGTTTTATACTTGATGTTTAGTAGCATTACTTTCAGATTATCAGATGTTGTTTTACACTCAATTTATTATATGATGAGATGACTTGGTACTCTATATTTCATGCATGTATGATGATTATTCAATGTTTTCAATTATCGATGATGATTAGTTAGATGGTTTATTCTCACATGTGCTTTCTTATGGATACTTACCCCATACTGCATGTGTATGGTGTGCGTGTTTGTTTTCTTTATGTATGGTGTTTCTGATGTGGTTAAGGAAGGGAGTCATAGTCACCTGCTAGTCGGGATCTACACGATGCACCACTTCCTGCCATTGTCTGTTTAGCTTAGAATATTGTGTCTGTACATGCGTGGATTTTATGCAGGTTGCAGGTACCGGGTATCGACTTCCCTGAATTGTCAGGATGAGCGTACCCTATCGAATTATCTCAATGGTAAGAGAGGGGAGATAAACTCTTAAGTCCAATTCCTAAACCCTTTAGCCAATTGTCCTAATTGATAATTAGGGCAAGTATCTAAGTTAAGTACCCTCCGAATGCATCAAATGATGTTATTTCGTGATTATAACCCTTTTGTTTGATTTAGTATGTATTTTTCTATGATGGGTTTTCGTATGTTGCTTTATGAGTCCTTGATGTATTTTCTATTAATTAAGTTTAATTAAAAGGATTAATTAATGATTTAATTTAATAGAAAATTATTATGATATTTTAATAATTGATTATATTTAATTAATTGAGAAATTAATTAAATAAAAAGAATTAAATTTGGAAATATAAATTTTAAGTATAATTTTAGAATGTGATAATATTTATTTAATTTAATAATAATATATATTTAGAGTTCATTTTTTTAAATAAATGCTAAATATTATTATAAATTGAATTAATAAATATTTTATCAATTAAAGTTTCTTAAATAAATTAAAAGTGGGAAAGATATTAAATTATTAAAGGTTTCTAGATCGCATGATCTAAGCATGAGTTTAAATATAAAAGAAATTAATTAAAATGATTAATTAATGATTTAATTTAATAGAAGATTATTATGATATTTTAATATTTAATTATATTTAATTAATTCAGAAAGTAACTAAATAAAAAGAATTAAATTTGGAGATAAAAGTTTAAGGATAATTTAGAACATTATAATATTTATTTAATTTAATAATAATATATTTAGAGTTCATTTTTAAATAAATGCTAAATATTATTGTTATTTAAGTTAATTAAATATTTTATCAATTAAGTTCTAAAATAAAGTAAAAAGTGAAAATATATTAATTATTAAAAGTTGTAAGATTGCATGATGCGAGCATGTGTTGAAAATAAAGAAATTAATTAAAAAGATAAAATAAGAGGAAATTATAATATTATTTTAATCTCATAAAGTGCACATGGGATTAAAAGTAATAAAGATTAAAAATAGAAGTCAAGTGGAATATTAAATAAAGTTATTTAATGATTCATTTAATATGCATTAAAAAGATAAAGCAAAGATTAATAAAAAGATAATTTTGAGTTAACTCAGTTGAGCAAAGAGTCCTCTTGGGTGAACGCACAATTAGTGTCCCGATTTGAGGAGAAAACTCTTTATCACAACTTGGGGGTTCATTTTTTTGGGAGAGCAGATATTGGACACGGGATTTGGGAACAAAGGTTGGAGACGAATTTTGGAAGTGAATCTTCTCTCAATTCTCGAAAGGTTGCGTGTTAGCATCAGGTTCAGGTAGGGTCTTGTGTTTTGATCACTAATTGAATTAAGCAAGATGGTGTTCCAGTCTTCTTTGTGATTGTTAAAATCAAGTCTCTGGGCTTCATGACATGAATCTCTTGTTCTTGGTTCTGAATCTTCGATAATTGTATTGTTAAAATATGTCTAGAAAGAAAATATATATATATATATATATATATATATAGAAATTAGAAAATTTGAATGGATTGAAAATATTTCTCTTATCAGATCAATATTGTAAATGTTATTAAAAGTAATTAAAATAATAAAATATGTGTATATAAATTTGTTTTATTAAATTTTGTTAATTACAAAATTATAATAAAGTAAATTAGATTTTATTAAGTAGGAAAGCTTTGTTTATTTTTAAATTTATATTTGAAAAGAATTGGTTATAAAATGTAGTATCTATATAAAATTTATAAAATAAATTTATTTATTTAAAAATTTTATTTTACAAACATAATAATTATGATAAAATATTTTATAATAATAATAATAATAAAAGGAAGTAATTTAAAATTTATATTTATATGGGGGTGGGGGGGGGTCGTTGACCCACACCCCCACCCGTCCTTTCACTGCCTGCTGTCGCAGTAGATACTACTGCGGCAGCAGTACTGCTGCGACAGCAGGTACTGCTGACGCAGTAGTACCTAGCTGCGACAGCAGCCGGTAGCGATTTAATATCGCTTGTTCATATTTTGTTCTGATTTATTAGTTAGGTTATGATAAAGTTTTATATATTCAGTTTAATTATATATATATATATATTTATTTATTTATTTATGCATTATTAATATTTATTAAATATTATTTAATAAATGAATGTTTATCATAGTTGTTATTATTGAATTAATTAATGATTATGAATATTATTTATTAGAGAATTTTGTTAATAGACATTGTTTATTAATTATTTATTTATTATTAAATAAATTATTATTATTAATTTAGTAAGGTAAATTGGTTTTGGGATTAACTAAGTTAATAAGAAATATCATAATTATGTTATTATTAAAATAAAAAAATTTGATTATTAATGAAATTGAGATTTTTATTATTAATTTAATAATCAATTATTATTATTTTAATAATTAATAAATGATTATTATTTAGTCAAGATTTATCTAAGACAAGAATGAGTAAACTCGTAAAGTAAACTATGAAAACTTATTACTTAAAATATATATGAAACTGGGAATAGAGACCTTACATTGGCTCAATAGTATATTATCAACCAATTTGAAATACGAGATTATTTACTTGAACTCTACACTGAAACTGAAACCCTCTTGTTTAACTCAAACTATGTGTTTTCTAATTCAACCAAACTGTAGATTGTCCTTTTTATGTGTTCTTTGTACTGCTTATGTTTGGGGGTGTTGGGGGTTGTTCTAGTACTGACCAGTTTAGGTTGTTACTAGAGGCTCGGGGTTGTGAATGTGATGTTATGATGATTTGGTCTCGATCTTTCTTAACCCGACCATGGTAATGTGATGGAGTGCTCTATGACATGATTGCATTTACTAGTTGTTATTGCTTTTAGTCTTCTTGTGTGAAGCTGAGGTGTATTTTTATGAGATACCTGACTTAACCATTTTGGAGTCTCGATCAGTTATATTTGATAACCATTTTTGAGTCATCGATCAGTTATACTTGGATTGCTTTTCGGTCGCTTGAGAGGACTGAAGTGTTTGTTATGTTCTTGATGATGTCATGTGTTGACTTGACCATTTTGGAGTCTTTGATCAGTATTGTGATTTATTATTGGGATACTTTCTGGTTGCTCATTGGAGAACCATTGGATTTTTGTGATTTATCATTGATGCCTTCAGTTGCTGATAGAGAACTGTTGTGATCATATGATTATTATTTGATGCTTACCTGTTGCTCATGAAGAACTGATGTAAATTTTGTGGATTATCTTTTATGATGTTTTTCAGTTGCTTGTATAGGACTGAGGTGATTTTATTATGATTCTTTGATTTGTGACTTCATGAGCCTAGGGTAGGTTATCTATGTGTAGTGTCGAGAAGTGGCTTGCAATGGGGATCGGGGCCCTAAGAGGCTGCCTGGAGTAACCCATTGTAAGTTGTGTTAACAAGTGAAAACATCTCACCTAAATACTGACTTAAATGAACCTAATAAGATAATTGTATGTTCTCTCCCATGCCATGAGTGCTAGTACAGGCTAGGATGGGGTAGAGAGAACGCTTGGTTACGACCTTGCATTCCGCAGTATGCCTTGTCAGTACGAGAGGATACTAGTGGCCGCAGGAATCACTAGGGACCCGGGATTGCTCGGGTAACTTCTACGTGACTTTTGTGATGACACTTTCCCGCTTGCATAGCAGGTTTCCTACATGTCTTTGTGGTGCCTCTGGGTCTAGATGTCTATCTATGTTGGAGCCTTTGCGTTAGTGTACTTTTAGGATTTCCCAGACTTAGCGAGTACTTGTGTTTTGTGTTTGATACCTTGTTTGGGACTTGAGACTATCTCCTCAGCATGGTGGGAGTGGACCATTTAGGTTCCACGCGGTCGAGTGGTAGTGCTTTTTACTCTTACCATTGAGATCCATCCGTGGTCACCGTGGCTGGAGCTTTCTTGGTTGGCATTTACCTTCACTATGTTCTTGGATTATTATGATGGATGGTTAGATTTTATGATAGATGTTTTATCATTATGGATGTATGGATGTATCAGGTATGTTATTAGTTTCATTTATTTTACTATACTTTGTATCATGGATTTGAGGATGATGTATCTTTATCTTTACATATGTATATTCTTTTAAGCCTTTCATACCCTGTGACATGTACAGTGGATGATTGAGCATTCCGAATTAATTTGCCAAGAGGCATTCAGAGAAAATGTATATTATGGACATTGGACTTTCTGATTATTCTTTCATGTGGAGGTAGTAGTTGTTAGACTTAGAATTAATTAAATTTAAATGTGACTCAACGTCTTGGGATCCTTAAGGAATGTAACTGGTTATGTATGTTTGTTGATGATTACATGTTATTGCTTCCGCTACTAGGTGTTTGATGTGTATGTTATACATTCTTACTTTTTTTTTAAAAAAAAAATGTTTAGCAAACTTAGTAAAACTTTAGGTTAATTCTTTTGGATCCCTTGGTGGGGCGTTACATGTCAACACCCAAGTTGATATATTCAAGAATTGAAGTCATGGTAGGAGGGAGGCTTGGTTCACCAAAAAGTTTTCATTCCACTAGTTAGGCCTAAGATAAGATTTTTTTTTTTGGTATCCAAACTGGATAGCTTTCACCATTACTTAACATCTTAATAACACCCTTCAATTCCACATACTTCTAATCATTGTAGGAACTACCTTCTAAATCCCCTAGATAAGGGGCACCAATAATCATGAGATAACTCTATGAACATCCTACACACACCACTTTGATTTTTCTTTACATCTAGGTTCTTGAATAAAATTTCATTGATACAACATGAACAATGGATTATATGATAACTAGTACTAAAAATATAAAGGAAATATTTTCCCACATTGTCTCTATTTTAAAATATCTATTAAGTGTGGAAATTTTTCAAATATGATATGTAATCATTCAAGGATCTCAACTATGGAGACATAGAATGAAAATATGAATCTCACAAATTAATATAGATGCAACTTTTGAATGTTTCATTCACTATCCATATTTTTGTCCTTTCAACTCATTGTAGAGGTTTTCCAACTGGAAAATCACTCAAGATGAGGAAACTCTAATTGAATTGATTGATATATTTCACAAGTATAATGTCTTGTATACTACTTTCCAAACTATTCTTTATACTATTCTAAATGTGAGGTATTGAAGTACCATAAAGGAAAAATCTTATTTAAATTAAACTAATCTTCCATAAAGTATTAAAAATTAATAAATTTGTACACACTATTTTTGTGATGACTTAACACAAATAGAAAGAGAAAAATCTTCAATTCACACACTAAAATTTTTGGGAATTATATTGATTCTAACATTGCAACAACATTGAATCTATGCTCACCTCCTTCTAATATTACTTTTTAACATATGCTAGTGTATGAGGAACACAAGATATAGGATAGACATTGCAGTCAATTTATGTTTACATTATTGGTGATCTAGATAAATAAGTGTCATGAAGTAGCAACAATTTCTTTTTGATTTAGAGCTTAATTTATAATTATTGTTTTAATTTTAAATATAACATATCAATTGTTGGTTAGAGTTAATAGAGTATTTTTTTGAATTTTTTTTAACTTTTGTTAAATTTATATGTGAAAATGATTTGGAAAAAGAATTATAAATAATTGATCTCTGTTTTATGAAATTTATTTTAAAGCATTTTTTAAATTTATTTAACATTGTATAAGATGGAAAATAAAATAGACCACAACTAATATTGGAAATCTTGAAAGTATTGGGGTAACAAAATGTTTGTTGAACAAAATAATAAAAAACTAAATATTAGGATATCTATGAAAATAGCTCAAAAATCCAAAAATAGTGTACCTATATTACAAGGCTTTTCAACCAATGATATTGCAAATAAAAAATATATTTTATTTAAAAAATTAACATTAATGAAATTGAGCCTTGTAAAACTGTGGTTATTGTAAAAACTCAAGAAAGTGTTATCATACTCATTGAACTCAAGCAAGTAGAATAAAATCTTGCAATCACTACTTTCCTTCCTACTTTTCTCACTTTGGAAAATACTCAAGAACATTAGTGTTGTATACATAAGTCTTCTTCATATAGAGAGGAGCAAGGATCACAACAATAATGAACAATATACCGTGTCTATATAATTTGGAGAGGAAAATGTTTATTTTCATTGTAAATTCAACACACACAAAAATGATCTTAAAAGTTATAAACTATTCACATCCATCACTCCTCATTTATTTTATTTTGAAATAAATAAACTCCATTGACTTAATTTCTACCTCAAAAAATTATATATTGGCTAGGTATGGAGCTTATTTAATGGAATGCAAAAGATTTGAAAGTCCCTCAAGCAACAAAAGACATGCCTTTTGCAATCTTGTTTTCTTTATCATCAACTATTCTCAAATTTATCACAAAATAGATCTAGAAATTTTACACTAAAGATCAAGAAAACTCAAGTAGCAATAATGTGCATACAAAATAAATCTAGAACATCAATCATCTCATAGTGTATCTTATACATTTTTCTAGTTTGATACCAAGTGATAGTTAGATAGTGAATGTCCAACCATAACTTATTCATAAAACTTTATGTTTTATACATAACAAGTTGAAATAATTGTACAATACTATTGGTACAATTCTTAATATAAACATAATTAATATTTGTGTTAATAACTAAGAATCTATGATAACATTTTTAGTAAGAATATATTAAAAATATTACTGAAGTAAAATATTTCAGTCCTAAAATGATACAACTTAACACCATCATAAATTTGAAAATGCTATTAATTACATCACTAAATTATCACATTTTATAAAATGTTAATTAATGTTCAATATTCATCTATATAGACTAATATATATTCGTATATTAGTAAATAAAGCTTGAAATAAATATCTCAAAGGACTGTTAAATTATGTAATCAAGTTATCATGTTCTAGGAGGTTTAGACTAAGGATGTGCACACTCCTATCCCCGTTGACTAATGTGCTTAAATATTACATGACGCGAGTTATGTAAATTAAAAAACTTTGAAAAGCTTTTGTATTCATTTAAAAAAATAAATTACTGCCCAATTTAAATATGGTAAAGTTGTCACATAACTAAAACTATGATATAATCATTAAACTAACAACTTCGGATATTTCTTGGGCCGTACTCTTCGCGGGAATATACGCCACAGCTAATGGCGTTGTCAATACTCCACAATGACATTGCTACGCAACGGCCGACGTCAGCACAGTCCTGAGGAGCCAACACCTGGATCATTCTACGAAGACGAGAGCGGTGTTGTTTCTCCCATCCTCTTAAATTTGCCGGCCTTGTTTTTCTTATATATATCTGGAATCCAATGCCAAGAGAATGCAACACAACAAAACATTATTCTCGAGTGATCATTGTGTGGAGTGCGTAATATAAAATGGAGCAAGTGAAAGTGTTGGGCACAGGGACAAGTCCATTCGGCATGCGCGTATTAATTGCCTTGGAAGAGAAGGGTGTTAATTATGAATACCAATTAGAGGATCTGCCCAACAATAAGAGCCCCCTCCTCCTGCAAATGAATCCCGTGCACAAGAAAGTACCTGTTCTAATCCACAATGGGAAGCCCGTATGCGAGTCTCTCATTATTCTTGAATATATTGACGAGACCTGGGGTTCAGAAAAGCATTCGCCATATGACCGTGCCCTTGCCCGCTTCTGGGCTGACTTCGTTGATAAGAAGGTAATGCTTACTTCATTCTCGTTGGCAAAACCATTGTTATTGAATCAGCGCCCTTTCGATTAGTACGTTGGAGGCTGAAAATGTATTAAGAAATGTGTGTTGGGTTCTTTTGCATTTTCTGGAGTCTGGGATGCGTACTGTTAAATCGAAGGATGAAGTGGTCAATTGTCTCCAAAAACAATGTGTTAAATAATGTGTCAATTGTCTCCAAAAACAAAAAACACTGGGCTATTTAAGCCACCTCAACTTTAAGTACTTCAATCAAATTTAGCAAGCACTTCAATAAAGGATTCACCCATACAAGTCTTATAACATGGAGTTCTGCAATAGAAAAACTTATAAATAGTGATTGTTGTCCTGCTAAATTACAATTTACCACAAACAAAGTATTCTTAAGTCTTCAAAAAAAATAGAGATCATACTCAAATCAAATCTAACAAAATGGCGATAAATCACTGATCGTTTTCTCAAATAAAAGATCCCCACATGAGAAGAATAGATAAGACCAGAATCGTGTGCATAAAATAATGTTTCAGCTCATTCTCTTGCATCTGAATAGACAATATTATCCTAGATTTGATATCAAACCCTCAAGAAATCGCAATTATTTATCATCTTAATTACAGAACCCAACAGCACATTAATTAAAAGAAATTAACCTGCTTTCGAAAAGGCAGTTATTCAAAAATTTCAAATTACCAAAGCGTTGAGAGCCCCAGCTTTGAAATGATGTGGATATCCAGGACGCTTTTCACGTGCTACGTATACCAGATTCGGCAAACCATGCCCCTCTCTGTCAACCTCCTTTTCATTCATCATTAAAATCTGTAGCAATAATCAGTACCCCTCAGAATATGGTATTCTTTCCAATTTCTTTCCTTACATAAAGAATAAAGTTTTGGACCTGAAAAATACTAGGATGATCTCGCGAATTGCTTCCAACAAACCATTCTTTGAAGCCGTTTTGCTCTTTCAATCTGTCTTCTGGAATGCTTCCTCTCTCCACAGTACTATTGATACAATCCTCCATGTCCTCGTACATTTTCTATAATAAAACATAACATTATATGCGTTGGAACAATACTTTTAGAGAAAAAGATCAATCTACTTTACCCTACCCTCACCTTGATATCTTCCCGTTCCTTTCTATAGGATGAATTCTGAGTTTCCTGCTCAGAAATTTCAGAGAAATATGCATCTGGGCACTTCTGTTGAATGGAATACTTGTGACAGAAAGGAATCCAAATTTTTGCGAAGCGTGAGGCTTCAAACAAAGCGTAAAATGTGAGAATTGATCCTGCATCATCAGATACATAGCAAGAGAGTTTTTCCACGGGATAATCAAAAGCAAGAGTGGACAACACAGTGTTAACAACACTGATTGGGTGTTCTTTAACTGGATCCGCAGTGCATATAAATATATCCACAGCCGGTAGTTTCTTCTCAAACCTGACCATTCATAAACCAATATAAATTAAGAATATAAATTTTCCAGTCTGTACCCTATCATAATGTCTTAATAGTTTATGCATCACAGAGTGTTAGTAATTTCTTAAAATGTTTGGAGAGCATGTTGCATAATTGATTATAGAATTGACAAAGTTAGAAAAGAAAGTAGGAAAAATTACTTACGCGGTTAATTCAGAAGCTATTAAGAATAAAGTTTATATTAAAGTATAGAAGCCTGAATCGTAATGAATCAAGCTATGTTCATATATTTTCCATGAAAACTACTATTATAATCCAACCTAGAGACATTCGAGCTGGCTCCTTAAGTCTTCCCAACACTGTCAATGAAACTGAAAGGCCTATCTACATCTATTACCTCTCACTTAGCCTTTCCGGGAAAGTGTATCGATCAACAGGTTGCCATCTGGAGGCCTGATCTAATACCCAAATGAAGGCAAAGCCTAGCTCTGAACAAAATGCCAAAATCCAAGGAACAAATCCTTCACCTGGCATATACACTACCCGATAATATATCAGTCCCAGAATTGCAGTAAAATAAATGCAAGCGTAAGCTCTATAAATCTTTCTGAAGGGCCTCTTTACTGTAATGTAAAGAGGGGAATCTTCACACTTCATAGTCGTTTCTTTTTTCAAGTAAATAAGTGTTTTCGTGTAACGAGGGTTCTAGTACAGGAAGGGCTCTATTTAGATCGAAAGCACATATGTTATGCGTACCATGTCAACTTAGAACTATTAAATTTAATTTAATATCGAGGTGGGAGGCCCCACACCATCGATATATCAAAAAATGACGAGTCGGATGGATTGTGATGGCCACCACAAATCTTGTCTGCGATTGGGCCATAAATTGGGAGAGGACAAAAGTGTCATACTTTGTGGCATATGGACACAAAACAGAAAAGTTATACTTACGATGCTCCAATTCAAATATTGTAGTCACAACGCAAGGGAAGGTTGAGGGTTATCTGTTGTGCTAATACAGACATCCACAAATTTCGATATGTCAAATCAGCCATTACGGGTTTACGTGAAAGACACGTTAAGACCAAGGATTAAATGACATAGTGCTTATGCTTTTCAGAATGGTAGAGCTGGGTCAATTCTTCTTTACTATGGGTGTTTATTCCACATTTCAATGAGGACGATTAGAACAAACAAAGGAGACTACAAGCAAGCATGTGACTTGGTTTTTCGTTATAGAATTTATTTCCTCCTATTCCATATAGTTAACCTTGATAAGGAGAACACTTTCATCGCTGTGTATGTTCTTTAGAAGGTTTTCCTCTGGCGCAGTGCTTTGTGGTAAGCTAAAATATTTACTATGAACGCCTACAGGAAAATTAACGAGGACAATCACAAAGGTAGGTTGAACAGCAGCCTACAGCGACAAGAAATGAACTAAATACGTTACAAGAGCTATATATACTGCACAGAGGCTCATTAGAGTATGAGTAGTTTAGATCCACTAAGACAAAACGCAAACAGCACATACTAATCGCTGAAAATTTGAGCAGCCAAATTCCTCTAGTTCATGCATCGGCTCTTTCTTTCGCATGAGAAAACAGTATATAATCCTTGGAGTAGTCCTACAGAGATTTAAATCTTCCTCAAAATATGCACGCCTCGTGGAACAAAATTATGCCCTTCGTGGTGATATCTATCTTGTCTATAAAGAATTTCCATCAATAATGGATGGTTCAGGTAATAGCCGAAATTGCTTTGTCAAAGTGAAACTTTTTTCTTTAGCTGAGTAAGAAGGAGATCATTGGATGGTTTAAACATCACACATTAAAGTTTGGATGGTTTAAATATCACACTAAAGCTTAATTGTAACGAAAAGGTTAAATAGTAGTCAAAATTGACTTATTTTTTGAAGATTAATTTCTTCCTTAATGTATGATATTTAAGGTGCCCTGCCTTAACTAACTATTACTCTTATACTTTGAATTTTAGTTGCCATTTTCTTTGATCTCTACAAAACCATGCCTATTTCTATTCTAGAGATAGGTACATCTTATTGGATATGCAAGAGAACTTGGTGAGTGGAACTGGAAATCTTACATCTAGGATTTTGGTTTCCATTTTCTTTAATATTTGGGGAAGCATTCCTATTTTTTTCTTGGAGATATGCAAACCTTCTTGGATATGCCAAAAAATTAACTTAATAATATGGTTGATCAATCCACCCAATTTATATTAATTCTTAGTTGGAGAAAGTTATAAACCTAAAAGAAAAGAAATTATGAAATACACGAAACATCAAATTTATGTGAACAATCTTATTAGAGGAAAAAATGCATAAAATATTATTCTCAAATATAAGAACACTAATTATAGCACCTTTTTAACACATAAAGGTTCACTGCCAAGGAGTCAAAACCAAAAGACTAATTGCATGAAGAGAGACAACTCATTGTCACAAAAGTATGATAAAAGAGAATAAATCCACCACTAACAAATTGCAACAACTCAATCTAGTGATCTTCACTATATGAATAGATAATTCATGAATGTGCATTTAGTTTGCCAATACTCATCCTAGAAACTCAATAAACAAAAGAGACAAATCCTTTTCCACATATCTTCTTTACATAACTTCACACTTGCCCATGAGTCTGCAAAAGTATAAGTACCACTGTGTACTCTCAGAACCACACAAAATTTATTATGTTTTCTTCCTTTATTTATATCAAAATATAACATACAATGTCTCCCAAAGTTCATCAGGCATATAGCAAAATATTATTTTGAAATAAGTTCATGCTAAACATTCCCATAGAAAGGAGGAATGAGAAGTGGGCCATAAAATATTATATCTAGGACCAAAATGCCATTGTACATATTATTGTTCCATTGCCACTAGAAGAGATAAAATAAAATTGAATGCAAAAGAGGGCTTTACACCTTGCAATTAGTAGAGCTCTCATTAATTCCCCTATACCACCATTGATGACTTTGACCTCGCCTAGGGAAAGGAGGAGAGCTCATTTAAAGACCCTCATTCTGACTGCATTCAATGGAAAAGAAACATCTACCTCACCATTGGAAGAAAATCACCCACCTCTACTTCACTCAACCTTGGATTGACATGGACAACAAAAAGCCTGCATAGGAAGATAAACTAGTCAAGCTACTAGGGCTTCATTCAAACAAGCCCTGCAAGGACTTCCCACTATCCCAACCAAAGCCAGGTTCCTCAAAGAACCTACATTTGATGCCAAACAAACCACCTTTGTAGGAGGTGGAGGTTAGGATATATCTACTCCTTGCATCGTTATCAATCCTAACGACTAGATGGGTCTAGAAATAGATAAAGAAGTTAATAGATTAAGGAACATTGTTGATTTCTTTGTTGCTACAGACTCCCTAAACCTACCATCAAGGAATTATCATAATGGTTGGTTTCAAAGGGTTAAAGGAAATAAACTTGGTCATCATTTTCCTTTCTGTCAAATGATCCAAAATTGGCTCTTCATTAATATTTTTTGCTACCCTAATGCCTAAAAATTTGTTGTGGAGAAGCAATTTTGGAAAGTGGGAAACATAGAATTTAGGGCCCTTTTGTGGTCATTGGATTCTATCAATGATGAGGTTTTGGTTCTTGCAAGCCCTAGATGGATTAATATTAGTAATCTCCCCCCTATGTCTGGAATTTTGTTTCCTAGGTTTTGGAAATAAGTTTAGACAATTTTCTAAGTACAAATATCATAACTGATTCTTCACAATCTACCCTCTTCACACAAAGATGTGTTTCCATAAATGAAAATACCTAATCTCTACCTTAGCCAAATTTTAAATAAAGATATGTATGGAAATTTTCCATAAATTGATTAATCTTACAATAGTTCCTAACACCACATGCATGTAAATCCACATCATTATTATTTTTGGTTCCAAGTTAAAAATATGGTAAACTAGAGTGCCAGTACTTGAGTCTAGTCAAGACTGAGTTGTAGTATGTGTCGAATTGTAGACTATTACGTTGAGGTAGATGTTAGTATGAACCAAGTTGTGATACTAACCAAGTAAAGTATAAGGAAGTTTCTATGTCAACTTTCACTAAGATGGACAAGTTAATTGGTATGTACCTAACACATGTATGGAACATTTACGGAGACCTAATTTGACCATTTAAACCTATATAGCAGATTTCAAAGCTCATTTTATTCACTAAGAAAACATTGTTAAGGTGATTATAGAGAGAATTTTTGCATGGATGCTAGAGGTTTAGTGCATTCCATCAGCATCCTAAGTAAGTTATGTACACTTGTATTTAGACCCAGTAGTAAAGTTATTTTTATTTTAAACCCTAACCTAAAGAGATAGGATTGACTACATCTACAAGAAAGAAGAATGATGTATTAAAGGATAGAAATGCATAGATTGTTCAAAATGAAATATGTCCTTCACCAAAATTCAAGGCATACCTAGATATTACATTAACTAGAGACTATTTTGGAGCATTGTCAACGATTCCACCAAGGGTTATTATGATTTAATTTGATAGATTGTATTACATGTGTAATATTGGAGAGATTGGAGACTTTAAGTTGAGGAGCACATATGACATGGGAGCATAACACACTGACAAATGAGGATAAGGTAGTATCTGAGAAAGGGTTGACTCTTTCCCTAAATTTTCCAATGGTTTTCAAGTTAAAGTGGATCAAGATTGTGTTAAGATAAACTTTTAACATGAAACTCTAGTTTGATATTAGACTACTAAAGATCACAAAGTCAATTATTCATCATATTATAAGATATTGTATTATGGATAGGGTAAGGTCCATTCTCTATCAAGGTAGGGATGAGATACAAATAGAAGAGTGTGATGGCATGGCAATTTCTTTATCACCTTGTGCTAATAGAGAAACAAGGGTTGTTTAATGAAATCTAAAAATACATTTAGAAAACAAGATATAGGGGAAGCACAAAATAAACAGAAAACATAGAAAAGGTTACTATGCTAGAGCACTCACTTCAAGCATGCTTCCCTCCTCCCCTATCTTAGTTGGTAGTATTAAGATAAGTTGGGTAACTTTCAAGAGGATCTATATCCAAGATGGCATGAACAATAGCTAAATGCAAAGAAGGAATCTTGGGAGAGTCACTATGCTCAGGAGTAGATGCAAGTGTAAGCTATACAAAAAGCATGTTAAGTAAATCAACATCAATATCAATAATCTTATGCTCAACATCTAATATATCTTCCTCATATGAATTAAAAGTGGGAGAATATAAAATAGGAATATGCATATTATTAATCTCTTTAGTAGGCATAGACTGATGAGAAGAATTCATACAAGATTTAGCATGATCTTGATGAATTTTTTGACACTCTTAAGCTTGTTGGTTATGCTTAATTTTATTGGAAATTTATTGTAAAGATGAATGAGGACCAACAACCATATGGTCCTTTCCTTTTGAAAATGCAAGAGGTGGAACAAAAGAAGGCTGATATATAGAAGAAAGAAGCACCATAGGAGGAACCTTACTTGAAGAAGGAGCATCACTAGGAGTGTCATGAGATACATGTAGTGGTAGACTATTAGAAATAGAAAAATCAAAAGAAATAGGTGATGGAGTTATAGAAAAAAGACCACAAGGCTTACTTAACTCAGAAACATTTCAACATTTATATTCTTGATAGGAAGGGAACATAAATTTTAGATTAGTAGGAGGTGTAATAGGAAGAGAATGCCAAATGAAGTCAAGATTAGCACAATGTTAAGTTCTCAAAGGATGATAGAGACTATGAGTCATCTTCTTAATCTCACCATCATAAGGAAATTTAATGCTTGATGAATGGTAGAAGCAATAACTTGCTTAGTACTTAACCTAGGTAAGTTAAGCCTCACTTGAAACCAATGATCATAGGTAGGATTAACAACAAAGGTAGTATTAACCACTTTACCATAGAGATCAATAAGAAAAGAGATGGAACCTTTGGAGGATACAAGAAACCATTATAAGTTTGAATCCAAGTATTAGTTGAGTAATAGGAGTTAGATTTTTCTTCTTATTATAAAGATTTTTTTCAATGATGATGTTAGCCATAGAAGTTGGATCAATGAGACACCCATAAGAAGGGTATTTAGCAATTTGGGTAGCAATATAGAAAGAGGATCATCCAAAGCCTTAAACTTATCAACATCTATAAATGAGATAGTAATGACTCTAGTGCTCTTACATTTCACTTTAGGTTGATCATTAAATATAGAGGGAACATCTTCCTTAGGTGGAGTTGGAGGTTGAACTACACATTCCACATCATTAGTAGTGCTACCATTCTCTTGTCTTATATTATTATAAGAAACATGCAGTTTAGGAGGAATAGAAAAGGAAGGATGCTAAACAATAGTGTTCATAGTATGTTGAGGTAAATGATTAGTGTAAATTTGGAGATTTTGATTAGGAGTCTCCAAAGATTTATTCCCATTATCTTAAACCTCAAAAAATAAACAATTAACATCAATCAAATGATGAATCTTATGTTTCAAAGAATAATAGGTTTCAGTATCATGTCAGCATTGTTGATCGTATTGAAAAAAAATGAGGATTGAAATGTGGGTTTGATGTAGTAGAAGGGAAAAGTGGTTAACTAGACAGAACCATAATCATATTAGCATTAGCCAACCTAGTCATAATGGAATTCAAAGACTCAAAGAGAGGAATAAATTTATGATTTAGCTAAAAACAATGCAAGAAGTAGTGGCACTCTGAGAAGTAGCAACTACTTGATCATTTACTATATTCATGGATTTTTGGATCTTTTCATAGTTGTTAGATTTTTTGAATTTTTTAGCAGTAGGTATGACATCTCTCTTATCAATGAATATAAGATCCATTGGACTAGTGCTCCCAAAATGGCCCACTTGTAGTTGATAATGATGATGTGCTACAAAAAGTTGTGAAAAGGATGTAAAATCAGTAAGCATAATCTTAACTCCAATTTCCTTTTGTAAATCTTCAATGAACATATGTTGTATATCAATATTAGGCACACGATAAGAAATTTGAGCATGCAAATGCTTAAATCTATAATTTTTTTAAACTTAAATTTTCCTTTAGGGACTTGTTTACAATGCATAAAATTAGTCAAATAAATAGAAGGATTAATATTATTCTAAAATTGTTGTATGAAGGCATTAGCAAGTTTGTGAAATTAATCAATAGGATAAGGTTGAAAAGAGCAATACTATTACAAATCTTTGTCACAAAAAGTGTGAGAAAACAAATTAGGTAAAATCTTATGGTCATGAAACTAGTAGCTAGGGTACACTTTTTTGCCTAAACTGACACTAAACTATGAATTTTCAAGAAAACTTTCACATTTAGATGCGAATTGCCATTTAACGGTAAGGAATTTGAAGATGAAGTAAACTAAAGTCCTTTAGGATTTTCTATGTAGATTCTAAATATTTTTTTTTAATTGATTTGATTGAATTAATTTTTCTCCCAAGAAAATTGCTATGTTATCAAAAACCTGATTTTTAAAAAGCGACATTGTTTTTGACCCACATAACTTTTTTTCTACAATAGATATCAATATAATTCTTTCAAATTTAATTTTTTAACATCCATACCAAAACTAAAAAGTTGATTTGATGTCTTTATCATTAGTATTTCATATTTTATCAGAGTTTAAAGTTGACCTAACACTAATTTGGACATACATGGCTTTTGACACATGTAACTTATTATATATTTATCCAATTTCAAAAAAAAAAAAATATTGAAAGAGGACTCAAATACAGAGACCATAGTTATTTTTCAGAATTTTTATTCTCTTATTTACTATTTTTCCATGAGCATTCAATATATAGGTTTATTTTTTATAATGAACCTCTGTTCAATTAACGTAAAAAAATGTATACTGAAAAAATTCAAAGTTTATAAAATCCATATTCATTAGAAAGCTCATTCTAAGTACTTGAGTCATGGAAAATGGCATGTCTTTAGTGCTCCATCTGAACCTAGAAATTGAGCCTGGAAGCCATGAAAACAACTAAGAATGTTATAGGCTTTTTAAAAGCTATCTACTTTACTAGTTTCGATAGAAACTAACTTTCTATCTAAAATTTTTTAATACTTTCAATAGAAACTATTTTTAGTTAGTTTCTATCAAAACTAATAAGGCCGAGTTTTCATGTAAAAAATAGTTTTGATAGAAACTAAATAGTTTCTATCGAAACTATTTAGGATAAAAAAATTTGCATAGTTAGTTTCGATAGAAACTTTTATAGTTTCTATCGAAACTAGATGATTACATTCTATCGAAAGTTTTTCGGCAAAAAATCTGACTTTCGCGATTTTGGAGGAATTTCTTCCTCCAAAAAAGTGTAACCCACTATTGTGGGTTCACCCGCTACATAGAACTTGGAAAGTCTTAAGATGTGTAACATGACCACCTTTACCATTATAAGTATCAAGGCGAGGCATATCAACTTGTAAAGGAGCAGTAGTATAGATAATATCAAAATTTAAAGGACTACATGTATAAGGGGGAAATGTATATTCACGAGACCTTGGTGTGGAATGTAGTGAGAATAGTAACAAGCTTAGCTAGACCCAAAATATGACTATTAAATAAACTATCCACAAATGTGACCTCATGTTTCCCTAATTATAATTGGTAAAATAGCTCTCACACCAGCTTCTTAGTGATAGTTCTAGAATGAGATTATGTTATTTGTGCAGATCCATGAAAGACTATATGCAATTTATATGAAGTGAAAGATATATCAAGCTGAGAACATGAAAATGTTATCGATATATGTATATACAAGACTAAACAATGCTAGATAATGCTAAAATGATGCTAAAAGCCTCTATAATAATGATGCTAAATAGGTTATCGAATTCTACTCTAATATGCCTATAGTAGGGATGCATAAAACTTGGGGTCCCTTTTCTCTTGATTTTCCCTTATATTTATAAGATTTCAAAAATAGGTTGGGGTAAAGATTAGGGATTTAGCTTTTACTAGGGGTAAGGGTGAAACTGAAAATGTCTTAGAAAAGCCTAAGAGAAATAGTCGAATAGAATTGGTATGTTAGGATAAATAGATATTTTTAATTCTTTTAAATAACAAAATGGGTGGATTTCACTTTTGAGAGGATAATGATTTTAACTGATTTATTAAATGTTGCATTTCTTTTAAACTTTTGTCTTTATATTTTTCCCTTTTATTCTATTTTTTTATTTATTTTATGATTTGATTTTCCTCTTTGAAAGTGATTTTGGTTTTTGAATTTCGAGAAGAATAAAGGTTTTAAGAAATTAGTTGAGTAATTACTTAAACAACTTGAAGTTGTAATTGATTTGAAAGTCTATTATTTTTCTTGTTTCTCTGATTTTCCCTCAATTTTCATTTTTTGATTCAAATTCATGTTGTTTAGGTCTTTGTAAATTTTATGGTGTCTATAGATGCCCCTCTTTGAGCTAATATGTGAAGCATATTAGTTCAAAGAATGTTTTGATTTTGTGATTTTAAACCTAGTTTTTGATGGTTGAGTATCTGATCATTGATGTTTTTCCATTTTGAAGTTAATATGATGTCTAATCATTAATGATTTGACATTTAATCCTAATATTGTGATGTTTAAAATCCATTTTTTAGAAAAGTTTGCTTGGATGCCCCAATTAATTTGATTGATGTTGAAGTTTGGTAGGGGTAGAATGTTTTTAATGTTTGAAAAACTTTGATTCATTATATTACCCCCTCAGAAATTAAATTGGAAAATTTTATTTGCAATATATGGAGAGTCCAATTTTTTTTTTGAAAAGGTATGATGAAAAAGGTAAAGATGAATTGGATAGGAGGGATATCATTGAATTTGATGGAAAAAATACCCATGTTGAGAAAATATGTCAAAATTCATTAAATAAGATGAAAGATGTTAAAATATGCAAAAAAATGTGCCTAGTGAGGGTTAAATACGTCAAAAGACCTTTTACCCTTTTCATTTTTACATTCCCCATTCACTCTCATGCATTTTGAGCTTTGATCTGATGAAGATGTTGGTCCCATTAAGAGAGCAAAAATTTGAGAGAAGCCATATATACAAGTGTCCAACCAACTATGGAGAATTGATAAGTCGTTGAGAACCTCTGTGATTTCAAATTTTTTGGATGTTGTAGGGATTTTTGAACTTTGCATGATTTTAACATCTAAATTCTTGGATTGCACATTCAAATTTTTTTAGCGCATATATGCTATATAATAGTGCATCTGTACTATGAAATAGTGCATTTAGATATGCCCTAGGGTAGAAAAATAGTGCATAACATGAAACTATAGCCCATATGCATCTTAGTGTAGCACATCCATTTGTTTTAGTGCATAAGTATTTTTTATAGTGCATCCATAGCTTAGAATAACGCATATAATATTTTCATGAATTGCACGAGTGTTATGATCACAGGCCTGTAATGTTGTAGCACATATGCAATGTATTAGAGCACATCGATAGCTTGTAGCACTTTAGTACAATGAAATAGTGCATATGTTGACATAAATAATGCTTATAAATTATTTAACACATTTGTGATAGATAATAACACCTTTTTTTGTAAATAGAGTGTCCATTATATTTTATAGCACATTTGAATTTGATAGCACATTCAGGCTCTAATGGAGCACTTTTAAATAGTAAATAAAGTTTGTAAGGTTTAATGGATGTCACAATGTACAACATAGGGTTTGCCAAATAGAAAAGGGTCCAGATAGGGGAATGTGAATATGATGAGTATTCAATAATAGTTGAAATGGATAATGAGAATGTTGATGTTGACCCATCAACTTGTTCACACAATAACCTAAATAATATAGTAGTTTAATCACAAAGTGATATGTAGGATGAATCAAATATGATAGATAGATAGATAAAAAAAGGTTCCAACCTTAGGATATAGAGTAGGGAAAACTAACGTGTCCATCTCGAGATAGAGAGTGGGACAAATAATTGGTTCAAGATTGAACCATTAGCTAGATAGCTAGATGCTGACTTAGACTAATCTATGATAATCACTTGTAATGAAAAACTAATGTCATTGTTAGGTTATTTTGTTAAATAGGTATGTGGTAAAATTCTCATGGTTTAGGGATTATATCCATGGCCATTAGAGTACATTGGTATAATGTCGTTCACAGTTGATTGACAGATCATTGATAGATGTGGATACTCATATTTGGTCCAATGTCATAATTTTGGGTGAATTGAAGATTATTTAAAGTTGTCACTGAGGAGTGACACTTGGACCGCAACATCTTTCATGTGTCACTTAGGGAGATCATGATTACCCTTGAGGATGTGTATAGGATTCTCAGGGTCCTAACATTAGGGGATATGATTGTATGACCATGGATATTTTTGTGGAGTAGTTAACTTCTATCCCATTTGTATCATAATTTACATCAAGTGGTGTTTTCAAGAGCCACATTACTATTAGCTAGCGTGGTGCTTTTATATATATGGACATGGGAGAATCTTCCCATCACCTAACCTATAAGTTTTCAATGGTGACCAGAAGACATACCCTTCATATATATGTATTCAGGTTTCATTGTCCAACCCTATATGGGCAAGAAAGAGTATTGGATACATGTGTTGGATGATATGGATGAGATTGTGCAAAGGCCCTACAAGTATACACAACCATGGGAAGAGAATGATGATGAGATGTTTTATTTCTTTTATCGGCATTATTTTCTTGGTTGTATCCCTTTGGTGATTGAGATATTTTTCTTCATGAGGGTAGTTAGGTAGTTTTCTCAATGACATGGGATGCCACAAAGAGTAGCACATTATGCCCATGTTCATGCAAAGAGGCTAGTATGGGGTCCCACATTAGCCTTGGAGGCATGCTAAAAGGCCTATATTTAGATGATAGTGATGCCATAGAGATGGTCATTGAGAGATTATGTGGTTGATGCCAGGATAGAGGGGGACTATGTGTGATGGTTCCTTGAGCATCCATTTCCTAGATATACAGATCCAGGAGATCTGATACCAGGCATTGAGGAGTAGTTGAGTGAGGGTGTGGATGATGATGGTGAGGGTGGTTGGGGAGAGGGAGGGCTAGAGGAAGAGGCTAAGGAGCAAGAGGTTGAGAGAGGTACTAATGAAGAGGTAGGGTCGTGATGATGCTCCAATGGAGAGTGCTACCGGAGGTTCTAATATAGAGACAGATGCTGGTGTAGAGGGTAGGTGATAGAGACAAAGATAGACCTAGAGAGGTCCATGGGCATGGGGATATTGTAGTGAGATTAGGCACAGGAGCCAGCATGAGTTGTGTATCAGTTGTTAGGATTGTTGGGGGAGGTTCAAAAAGTGGTGCAGGGCCCAGCAAGAGGGTTGACAATATTGATCAAGGGAGGACACCACAACATAGGGCGAGGCTACTAGAGGATATCTATTTTGTGAGGAGGTAGAGGCATCGAGTGCAAGATCCCTCTATATGGGTAAAAAGCTCCCTATCATAAGTATAGCATAAGGTTTTTGTAGCTCTAGTGCAACTGACAGTGGTACCAAGTTTTTTGTCAAACCCATTTGCTTGTGTGAGTACCATATAGGAATGAATTGTAGTGCTTGGCTTGGAGATTAGTTAGTTGGAAAGTACAATTAGGTATTCATAGCATTAATTATTTCAAGGCCTCCATTGAGCACAAATGGAGAAATGATGACTCAGGTAGCCCTAGTCATACCAAATACATAGGGTATAAGTGCATCAAGTCGGGCTTAGTCAGATGGGATGAGTGCCTCCAGTGATCAAGAACCTTCCGATCAAACACAGATAGATGGTGCAGGTAGCCTAAGTGATGAGACCCATAGATGAGCCTTGATGTAATTTTTTAATATTTTTTGGCTATTAGATATATCACATATATATTGAGGATGACCTTTTGATATATGAGCATTCTAACTGAGAGTTTTGTGTTATGTTGGATTTTTTGGTTTTTGTATTACGGACTTTAGATGGTTTATGGTGGTATGAAATGATGCAATAATATCATATGTGATATGCATATGTTTTTGTATTTATGATGTTATTGTATGTGGATGTTTAATGTGTTTGATGTATAGATGAATAAATGTTTAGTGTAAAGGAAAAATATGTAGTAGATGAATGGATATGGGATAAATGAAATGGATGAATGAAAAAAATCAAATTTTATAAGATGGATGAATAAAATATGATGACAGAATAGATGAAAATGAAATGGTAATGTAAGGAAATAAAAGTAAATGGAGTGGAAATGGAAATGGATATAGTTTGATGAATTGGAAAAATGGAATGAAATGATCTAAAAATAGAAGTGAAGTGCAATGGTTTCTTCAACAAAATAAAATGATGTGAATGGAAAATGAGATGAAGTGATATAATGATGAAATGAAGATGAATGGAATAAAATTAAAATGGTTTGATGCATGAAAGATTAATACGATGGAACAAAACTGAAATAGAATGGATATAGGTTAATGAAATGTGGGAAATGGAATGAAATGATCTAAAACTAAAAATGAAATGAAATGATTTAATTAATGAAATCAAAAGAAGATGAATTGGTTAATGAAAATGATGAAATAAAGATTAAATAATTTAAGGAAATGAAATGGAAATGGGTTAATGAATGAAAGAAAATGATTGAAAATGAATATTGATTGATAAAACTTGAATGTGATGATATGAAATGAAAATGATGTAACATGATGACAAAGAAAAATGAGTTGATCAAAATGAATTTAATGAAATATAAGAAATGAAAAAGAGATGAAATGATTTTTAAAAATGAAATGAAGATGTGAAGAAATGAAATGATTAATACGATAGAATGAAAATGAGTTAATGAAATAAAAATGAAATGAAGATGTGATGGAAATGAAATAAAATGGATATAGTTGAATGAAATGTGAAAAATAGAATGAAATGATCTAAAAATAAAAAATGAAATGAAATGACATGATGTAACATGATGATATTTGATGAAATGGAAATAATATAGAATGGATATAGTTTAATGAAAGGTGAAAAATGAAATAAAATGAAAAAACAAAAAGTGAAATGAAATGGTTTTTAATGCATGAAAAGAAATGATGTAATATGATGAAATTAAGATGATTGGATTAAATGAAAGTGAAAAAATGGTTTAATGTATGAAATGATTAATATGATGGGATTTAAATGAGATAATGAACTTAACATAAATATAGTTAATATGATGAAATAAAGATGTAATGGAATAGAATGTATGTGAAAAATGGAATGAAATGAAAAAATAAAAGTGAAATGTAATGATTTAAGAATGAAATGAAATGATTTGATGTAATCTGATGAAGTGAAGATGATTGAATTAAAGGAAAGTGAAACAAAATGGTTTAATGTATGAAATGATCAATATAATGAAATGAGTTATTTATGATGAAATAAAAATGAAATGAAAATGAGATAATGAAATGACAATGAAAGATTTAAGGAAATGAAATGGATTGATGAAAAGAAAAATGAAATGATTAATATGATGGAATGAAGATGATTGTGAGATGAAGATATAAAAAATGAAAGGATGAATGAAATGATATGAGATGATGTAAGGGACAGTGGAAAATGATTGTAATGAGATGAAAGTACAACTCAAATGTTTGAGAATCAAAGGCTACAAGGAGTTGGCCTTGATGATGACAATGATGTTTAATGTGAAGTAATGAGTGAATGGATTGTAACGAAATATAATGATGTGTAAGGATGATGAAATTTGAAATACATTGTGGAAATAAGGACATGAATGATGATGAAAAATGATGTTGATGAGAGGAAAGTGTGACCTAAACTTTTGAGATTCAGAGGTCATAAAATGGTGCTTGGAATAACATAATGTAATTGATGGAATGAGTATTGTGAGATAATGATGCAATGACATGTGACTAAATGTGATGATGTGTTAGTGAAAAATAAAGTCCACAATACTTAAGCAATAAAAAAATATTGTGAAGGTGGTGTTGTTGTTGTTGTCGATTATTTTTTTTTTTCCCAGTTTGTGCTACTAATCCTTTGGACAATTATGAGTAATATTCCTCGTTTATTCCCTAGTTGTGTACTAACCATTATTTGTAAGTGACCCCATATGGAATAAAATCTACATGGATGTAGCTAAGTGCCACATTTTGTAAAGAGAAGTATATTAGTATTCATGATTGAGAACCTAAAAAAAGTATATAGTACAATTACGACTAGCTCAACTATGGTAATATGAATACTCTATCATTCTAAAAATTGACAAATATATATGTGTGTGTGTGTGTGTGTGTGTGTGTGGAAAATATGGTAACCAGTAACCAAAGTCTGTCACAATAAAAAAAAAATAGAGATAAGCTTGGTATAAATGAAGATATACAAATGTCAGATAGGAGAACTCACCTGAGATTTTATGTAAAATTAGTCGAGGTACATATGACCTTCCAATCTAGAGGAGGCATTTATAGGTGGATGCCAATAATAATAAAATCAAAGGATCAGTGGATCAAACTAGTGAAATTAGAAGGCAAATAAAATGTCATTGTTTCATCTCGGTACCTCTAGTCAAATACATCAACGAGGTACTAGAAACTCATGATTGTGAAAAAACTAATATTTTGTGGATAATTATGCTAGCATTTGTGTAAAAAAATTTCAATATTGATTCATTTCTATAGATGAAATTTGTTGTATGATGCTCATAATGAGCCATAGAGTGTAAGAGTGTTAATTTTGTAGTGGGGTTCATGGTGGATGTGTTGGAAGACATGTGTAAGTGGTGCGTGAGCAAATATTAGTAGTAGTTTGGTGAGGCTAAAGTTGATGTGGAGCTCTCAAAGATGATAGTTGAATAGATGCAATAGGAGTGTGATGTGGTTCAATGGGAAATTATTGCACCAGGTATAAATAAATAGGTGGACAATGTGTTCATGATAATGAAAATGAATATGAAAGTGCATCAACAAGACGCATATTACATGGGACCATATTATTAATAAATCCCTTTGGAGTGGTGATAAGAGACCCAGTTTGTGGACAAGTAATATAATCAATTGTTGAATGCTCAAATGCATAGTGAGAAGTTCTTGATCTGCTAATGGATTTTGTTTGGGTGTGATGGGGATCAACACCAAAAGCTTTGTCTTTTGGGGTGATGCCAAGGGAAATGACCCCAGCTGATAATCTCACCATTCCAATGCCATGAGGAAGGCCATAATGAGTGTCCTACTAGGTTTTGAATTGGTTATAATTGTACTTGTGCCCCCATGATAAATAAGAAAAGGTGTTTTTATTGCAAAACAAAAGGGTAGCTTCTATTCTCTTATGTGTCTATGTACAATATTTGTAACCCAACAAGAATAGAATTGTAGGTAGCTTTGTTGGACATAATGTTGAAAATTTCTAATATTTTTGCTAATTTTAGGAGTTTTTTTATTTTTATGGTATGTTTGGTGGCTATTTTAGATGTTATTGGTATTTTGTGGACTGTTTTGGATGCTTTTTTGTATGTTTATTGATTTTTTTGGCATTTTGCAAGATAAATGAACAAGAATGAGATAGAAAGCCATTCAAATTGATAAAAATGCATAAACATGGGACTTCTAGAGGAAGACTCATTTTCACTTATGTGGTATAACCTATTGTTGCCAAGAGTTTATTTAAATGCCAAAAAAAACTAGAAGTGGAATCTTGTGCAACATTTAGAAGCATGGAGTCCACTAGGTTGAGAAAGAAGAAAGTGCTAGCTCATGAATTATGGGCAAAATTTGATTTACAAAATCTTGCATATATTGATAGCCTTTACAAACAAGTTAGAGCCAAAATAGTGATTTTTCTCTAGGTGTGGGCTGAGATAGACATTTTTGAGCTAGTAAAGGGCACATGGGCCCAAAAGGGAAGTATGGGGTTTGAAAAGGGCATTGTGGCCTTGAACAATGTGTTGGAGGGCCTAAAAAGGTCCTATGTGGCCCGAAAAGGGCATTGTGGCCTTGAAACCAAAGGGAATAACATTCCAACAGAATACTCCCCATGCACAAGTGAAGGTTTTCTTCTCTTGATCTTTAGGTGTTATACATATTTGGTTGTCATCTGAGAACACATCCATGGGAGAGAACATGGAATGACTGTTTGTTAGGTCTACGATGACATCTATGCTTGGTAGTGGGAAGTCATCCTTTGGACATGCCTTATTAACATCATGGAATTTAATGCTAATTCATATGCTTCCATTATTTTTTGAAATTGGTACTATATTTGAAATCCATGAAGCATATGCCAATGGTCTAATGAAGTTGGCTTGGAGTAGTTTTTCCATCTCTGATTTGACTAAAAATTATATGTGCAGATGCATCTTTCCAAGATTCTATTTGACCGATTTAGCCTCTAGGGTAATATTAAGATGATGGAGAATTAAATCAAGATATAAACCTAACATGTCTACACAAGAGTAGGAAAATTTAATTTAATTTTCCTTGGAGAATTGAATGAATTCACTCCTTTCTTTTGATGTTAGTAACTAGGGTAGATGAATGATCTTGGGCTCTATCTCTACTTGAAGGTTAACCTTTTCTATTGGCTTGATCAAAATGGATGACCTCTCTTCTGAATATTCTGGTAAAGTATCAATTATCTCATTTTTGGGTACTATAGTTGAGGTTTCACCCATAGATACATCACTTCTAATTTCTTGTATTTTTACATCTAGATCCACCACAACATTGTTTGGGTCATGTAACCTTTGATATGCTTTATTTTTATCATGTAAATGAGATAATTGATATTTAACCCGCTCATAGGTTCTTTCCTTGGTTCTAGTTTATGAGATGGTTCAACACATTGAGGTATATAAAATTGTCTCTATCAATGTCAAAATTATGGATGCCATGAGGCTTGGTTGTGTCCTAGATGATAAGCTTAGGATGGGTCAAGGGCAATGAATCAAAATGTGGATATAGTTTGGTTGGATTAAAAGACACAACCTAATTTGATAATTCATACATTTTATCTTCTAAGTCTATGACATGTACCTCCTCTAAACTATCTAGTAAACTACAGTCTTCAAGCTACTCACTATTGTTATTCTCAACTTCTATTGGAAATAAATATGGAAAAAGGGTCTAGAAGTGGAATGGATTATTAGGTTCATTATCATCATGTGACATAAGATCATGTGGCTATTCCACACTAGTTTCTAAACCACACTGGTGTAAAGTGGCTCTTTGTGGTAAAGTAGAATCTAAGTTGGAAGAAGATTATTGTTCTGTAACAATTCTCTATGTGGAAATGCAAATAACATCACATTTTTTTGTCATGGGTAGATTCCTCAAATAAGAAATCATGTTCACACTTGGTGGAGTCATCCTCATTCTCATTATTGATGTACCATGAGTGGATCTTCTATAAGGTGGAGATAATGGAAGGATAGGTTTACATTCTCTATATTGGATACCCCTTGATCTATGGTTTCTTTATGCTTAGGTACCCAAACTAAGGTGGAGGAGGAGAAACCCCTATGTTTTGGTCATGGTTTATCAAGAGGTGGTGACCTAGGATAGAGTGGTAAGCTTTCATGTTCTTGCTCTAAATATCCTACTTCTATTTCATATTTGTCTGGCCTAAAATGTGCTTCTAATGATTCAACAATGCATGTGCCTCTTCCCAAAGGACCTTCACTAGGGTAACCCATTATTTTTATAAAGTTATAACCTTTACCAAAAACATGGGGAAAAATATCAATATTTTGTATCCCCTTGCTTTCCTCTTCTTTTATGCTGGGAGATACATCACTACATTCAGCGACCATAAGACAAATGTTTGTTAGATCTAACTAAAATTACTCAAGGACAAACTAAAACATTTACCTCTAGATCGCTGGCACCTATAGAGAATATATAAATTATTACAAATGCCATTCATTGAGAATATATAAGGAGAAGAGCCAGGTACGATCTGCACCCTTAGACCTGTGGATTATCTAGGTTAGATCCTTAACAGAACACTTCTAATTAGAAGGACGTAATATCACACCCCAACCATGCCTAAATCACCTAATCCCATGTGCATCCGAAAAATAGGAAACCTGCTTAGAAAGATTAGGTAAATGCCAAAGTGTTCATTGTAGAGTTGAGGAGGAGAAGTTGAAGTTAGTCTACCATGAGACTTAGGAGATAGTGGTAAGTCAAATAAATAAATTGAGTACTGTGCCACCCCTTACATTGAAACTTTCACTTTTTTTCAAACTCCTTCATTAAACAACTCATCTCTCCATAATGTTTGTGTTTGGAGTCTTTTGGCAGGAGAGGTGACAGGATAGAGAAAATAGAACAAACCACTTTCTCTTTTCTCTTAGTTGTTGTGGAAGAGTGGTTTTTACATTGACTTATGGAATTTGAAGCCTATGTTGGCATAGATTGATCAATGTTTCTTGTGGTGATGATGATTTCTTCCCTATTATGAGGAATAAGGGAATTGCAATATTATCTATAATTTTGGTTCTTGGGAATGGTTACCTCTTGACCCAAATATGAAAAATTCAAACACTAATGGTAAGTATAAGGAACAACTTGCATGTCATGGATTCATAATCTTCCCAACAAGATATTGTAGGTTAACTTCAATTCTAGAACTTGGCAAATAGTTTCCTTCACAATTAGGCAAACCCTTATTGGCAAGATGATCATCCCTTTAGAGGATCTTTCCTCATCATCGCAATCCTTGATTTTGATTTTTTTCTTAGGGTCAACAATGTCTTCCGTGTATCCCAGTGCCCTTACCAAGTTTAGGGTGCAAATGCTTAAACTGACCCCACCATCAACCAATGCTCTCTTTATTTTGTTTCTATGCACAAAAACCTCAATATTAAAAGTTAAATTTTGGGGATGAGTGAAGGAAATGTCATCTTGTTTATAAAAACATACATAGTGGGGTGTAACAAGGTTTCTCACCATATTTTGGAACCAATGGACATCTAGATCATTGAGTACTAGGGATTTTGTTAGGATCTCTTTATGTTCTAGGGATATTTTTAACAACTCAAAAATGGATATATGAGATAGATTTTTTAGTAGTTGATTGACAAAACTATATTCGGAGATGGTTGAGCTTGTGGTTGCTTGATCTAAACTAGTGGTTGCCCTTGACAAGACCACTTAAGAGGCTTAACCTTGGGTGATGGCATTCAAGGGATATTTTTGTGTTTATCTTTGAAAAAAATTATGTTGATGACATCGTTGAATCCAAATATCATGTTGATTGTGTTATCATAATTATGGGTAAAATTGACCTTTTCATCAGAAGGTTTGTTCTGGTTATTCTTGGAAGACTCTCCCTTTTCATGGCCCAAGAAGTAATTTTTGAATGCAACATGGTCTTTATTGATATGAAGACTATGGGCTTCAACAGTTTCATCATCAATCAATTTTTTGATAGCTCTATTAAGGGCATAGCAATTATTGGTGAGATGCCCTTGATTTCGATGATAGGCACAAAAATGTTTTTCATTCCACCATGAAGGTTTAAATTTTGGTTCATATGGCTTAGCTTATGGTAGTGTGATAAGCTCATCAACCAAGAGTAATGAAAATATCTCTCATATATTTCACCTATAGGAGTATATATTCTAGGTGAGTTGGTAGACTTATACCCTTTTGGTGGAGGGGCTTGATTATATGCCACTTGTTGATTAGGAGTATTTTGTGCTAGTGAAGTAGTTTTATTTTGTTGATAGAATGGATGAATGTTTATTTTCATTGTGTGTTTTGGTGGGTAGGCATGTCAATGTTGGTTTTGGGAGGGGTAAAGTTGCAGTTTAACATTGTGTGCTTCTACCACTCCATCATTTACCATGTTATTGTTCTTATTTCTCAACCAAGATTATTATTTATCATTTGATGAATTGGATGAGTTATTTTTTTGTGAGGAGTTATTGGAAAATCCTTTCCCATCCTTTGATATTTTAATGATATAATTGTTCAACGAGGTTTTTTCTACTTTGGCTACATTTTCCAATGTGGTTTTGAAATCTTTAGGGCCTTGAAGTTGAAACCAGTAGCTCATATGTTTAGAGAGGCTATTGAAAAATATATTAGTTTTCTCTTTATAATGCCACCATCTTTGCAGGAAAATTTTGAAATATTCTCCTAGAATTTTCTTTGTGTTGCATAAGTCTATCATGGTAAGTTATATTTCAATGTTGTAGAAGTATTGTATAATAAAAATAGTGACTATTGTGTCAAATGATCAAATATTTGAGGGGAGTTTAGAAAAGTGTTCCATGGCTTGCCCTCCCAAACTTTGAGGGAATAGCCACATGAGGTAGGTTTTGTCATGTACAAATTCCATACTTAGTGTATAGAATTCACAAAGGTGATCTTGAAGGTCCAGTGTACCAAAGAACTTGTCATACTTTGGCATTTGCATGTTTTGAGGAAATGGTGTCAAGATGCCACTTTTTTCAAATGGGAGTGGACATATATTTTCTAGATTGAATTCTACTGGTTGGAATTTTCCTCTCTTCATCTTTTTGCCATTTCTATTTTCATATCTTGGACTTTCTAGGTAATGACATCTAAGGGTGAATCCTCTTGATCCTTCTTGAGGATAGATATATCAAAATCAGAGGGTATTTTGGCACCTTGTTTTTCCAACAACAATATGTCACACTCTTTAATTATCTCTAGTATTTTATCCATTATGTCTATGAGATGTGGATTCTATTGGAACTCTTTTATTCTCAACTCAATACTACCCTCACTCTAGAGTCAAGGTGTACGCATTTTGTTGATTGGTTCTAAATTCAGTTTTTTTCATGGGAGTGAGTCTTCATCAATGGTAGATGATGAGAAGATAATGGGTAGTGTAGGATCAATATAATTTTATGATTACTTAGATTTTTAAGCTTTCTTTGCTATCCTTAAACTTACTCATCTAGCTACTCTTTTCAATTCTTTTTCCTTCGCACTTATACTAGCTTTGCACAATGTCATAAGATGTGAATAAAAATAGTTTAATCCTTTAACATTTTCATAACTTGGGAATGAATTTTAGACCAAATCATAATAACGTATCAAGCTATCTTGAAAATCATTCTAACAATACCAAAGGTTATGAAACATTGGCAATAGGATTTAGCTTTGTGATGTTAGGGGATGAAATGATGTGTGTGTCCTTTGATATTTGACTGACAAGAATGGATCAATGATGTTTGTTAAATAAAACACTAGGTAGGATTGTTTAAATGACTTGGATGATATAAATTTTCTTATTTTATTTTAAAGTTATTGGTCATGTTTAACATTCCTCAAACCTATAGAGTGTTAACATAAAAATGATATTCAAATGTGCTCTCAAATTTGGGATAGTTTTTGTGCAAGTAGCTACTATTTTAAAAATTCTCTCAATATCACCATAGGAATAATCATATGCATTATTTTATGATTTCAATGCATTATTTTTTCCTTTATCAATCACTCATATATAGGATGGAAGCATTGTTTTCAATGCAGATGCACTATTTTAGACTTTAAATGTATTGTTATGTGTTTCAAATATGTTTTAGAAGAGTGTAAATGTGTTGTTTTAAGTTTCAAAAGCATTATAAAAGAGCATAAATATTTCCTTCTAGGTTGTACTTGCAATACTGCAAGGTATATAATAGTGTTTTGTTGTAGTCTTATCTGATTTTTCTTGAAAGTTTTACAATTTTGAGTGCTTTATCTTCTCCCAAATTAAGCATATTTAGTCATAACAATAGTAAAAATGAAATACTCCAAGTACAAACCTAGAATGGGAAATGAGTTCTTAACAATGGTTTTTCTAAGCCTAGTGACTACAAGGTTTTAGTATTACCCAATTATGTTCAAATTGACCTCTCTATGAATGAGAGCTTCCCACCAACATGGGGGAAGTTTGGAATAATTTCTTTCAAGACTACTAGAGGAAGGCTATATTTCAAACACATTTTTCTTGCACTCTGCTAAAAACACAAGTTGGAAGGCTTTCCCTCTCACCGACCCTGCTAAGGAAAATCTTGGGAGGTATGCCTTTCTATGGCCTTTTAATCTACTTATGAAATAACAGGAAAGATCAAAATCATAAATATGTTTGGGAGTGTAATCACCCTATAAGAATGAGAGCCTCTCCCTACTACCTTGACTTCTAAACACACTAGACATAAACTATTTAGTTCCATAGCCTTTAATATATGGAAGGCAAGAGGCTCTTAATTAAGATAGGTTTTCTATTCATTTCTTAGCTAATCTTCATAACAAACTAGGCATATTTGGCATTCTGGTTCACTCCTACATATGAAGAGCATAGGCCTAATACTATGTCTAAGATGTGAAATAACTTTCTCTAACTTAAACTAGATTTGGATATGGAAATACTATAGTTTAAGTACTAGATGCCAAGAGGGTTTAGGCTTACTTGATTTGGAGCTAGCAAAAGGGTTGGGCATATTTTTGAGTTGTCTTCACTCCTTTTTTGCAATGTTGATGATCTTGATGCCCCTATTTAGTTCTGAAGAGACCTGTAAGCACCATAAACCAATTTTTTAAGTTAGGTATGAAAAATTTCATATCTAATCAAATGCATTACACAAATACTCATATGTGTTACATAATAAAGTAGATGTGCTATAGAATCTTGTAAAATACACTATTAAAGGTTATAAATATGCTATAGAAAAATGTGTGTGTATGTGTGTGTGTTATGGAACACTTCAAATGCATGATAAAATAATTCAAAAGTGCTAAAATAGTGTTCAAAAGCACTAAAATGTTTGAAAGATCCCAAATTTGATATTTTCTAGTTCAGAAACATCTTAGAAAGGTTTCTAAGTGTGTTATGAGTCTTCCTAAATTCTATTAAGGCTACAATAAGTTAGATGTGCACAAGAAATAAGAGCAACACATAGATCTACAAAGAAATTCAAATATTAGCACCAAAAGTTAAATGAGAATGAGGCTTTAAAATGAGACCCCACAGTTGGCACCAATTTGTACATGGGGGAAACACATATTCATGAGACCTCGGTGTGCAATGTAGTGAGAATAGTAATGATCTAAGATAAAAACAAGAAAAAAATATTATGTAAACTATCCACAAATGTCTCATGTTTCCCTAACTACAACTGCTAATATCACTCTCATACTAGCATCTTAATGATAGTTCTAGAATGATATTATGTCATTTGTGTAGATTTATGAAAGACATCATGACATCTATGTAAAGTATGAGATATATTAAGATGAGAACCTAAAAATTCTATATATATATGAGACTAAACAATGCTAAATAGTGTTATATAATCCTTAAATGATGCTAGAATGATGCTAAAAACCTCTATAATAATGATGCCAAATAGATTATGAAATGCTAGCTCTAATATGCCTATAGTAAGGATGCATAGAACTTGGGGTCCCTTTTCTCTTAACTTTCCCTTCTATTTGTAGGATTTCAAAAGTTGATTTTGGGTAAAGATCTAGGATTTACCTTCTATTGGGGTAAGGGTGAAACTGAAAATATCTCACAAAATGCCAAGAGGAACAATCCAATAGACTTGGTTTTTGAAAATAATGATTTTAATTCATTTAATTTTGTTACATTTCTTTAAACTGTCTTTATCATTTTCCTTTTTATTTTACTTTTTTTATTTTAAGAATTGAATTTCCTCTTTGAAATTTATTTTTGTTTTTTGTTTTTTAGAAGAATCAAGGTTTTAAGCAATAAATTGATTAATTACTCAAACAACTTGATGTTGAAATTAATTTTAAAATCTGATAATTTCCTTGTTTCTCTAACTTTGTCCTTAATTATTGTTGTTTGGTTGAAATTCATGTTGTTTAGGTCTTTTCCAATTTGATGGTGTCTAATGCAGGAGCATCCTAGGGTAGTTGGCAATCCTCCATGTTGGAGGAATTTTGGCTTGATTGTGGACTCGGTCAACAAAAGAGTGGTGCTTGGTTGTTATTGGGTGTAGTGTCAGTCGAGTTGCTCATTCATTGAATGTGCTCTACTTAATCTATTTTTTGGCCTAGACCTTTTTTCTTAGTAATACTTGTGGGACCTCAGTGATGCTTATGGTGGTTGGTGATGCTCAGCGGTGTGGCTTGCAGGATGGTATTCTCATATATTGGTTTAGATGATTTTGTGCATTTATTACATGAGGATTGAGACTGTGGCATGGATCAATTTTTGGAGTTTTTTTTGACCTATTATTGGTCTTGGTTAATTGTTCTTGATGTATTTAATATGTGTTGTAAGAATTTTAAGGCATTTGGTTTTTAATATATGTTGGAGGCTGACTTGTGGCTCAACGTGTATTTAATGTAAGGGTTTTATTTAGTTTGTAACTTAATTGGATGACTTTTGGCTTATTTGGGTATAAGTAGGGGGTCTTGTGGAGTCTTATGTCTTAATCATCCATCTTGGAGAAGAGGATGTGGTAGAGGAGAAAACTTTGAAAACCTAGTAGTTGAGGCTTCAAGAAACAAGGATATTATTTGGTGGGCTTGTGAGCACAAGTTTAGATCTTCCTTGGAGGTTTTCTACAAGAGTGTGGATTTGGATTAGCTAGTGGGTAGAAGCACAAACTTGTGTCACCCTTTTGTAAAGGAAAAGGTTAACAAAATTATAAATGTTCAACTTCAATAACATAAAATAGGTATTATTATTTAGAATTTGGAAATTAAGTAAACTAATGAAATGTGTAGAAATGGAAGAATTTTAGGACTCTAATTTTCAATAATTATTTGTAATAAGGATTGATGTATTTTCCTAATCTTTATAGATAATTTTTCAATTGCTAGAAACCACTAAAAATTAGGGGACTAGTTCCCACCATAAAACTATATAGAAATAAACTTGTTTCCCTTTGATCTCAGACTATGTTATAGATAACATATATATCTAGAATAGTCAAAAATAAAAATTATCTTTAGACCTATATTTTCTCTTTTATAATGATTCAAATTTCAACTCACCTAAAATCAATAGTTTTCATCTTCGACCACATTTTTCCAAAAAAATCTATTCTAACTAGAAGAAAAATTATGCATACAAAAAGAGGACTCTCTTCTCTAGAACATAATATAATTTTTAAATTTGTTATATGATATATTATTTGTTTCTTTCTCAAAATCAACATCTTTTTGAGTGTTAAAATATGTTCCTATACATTTTTTTAATTATAATATACTATATCTAATTAAAACAGTATAAACTCTATATGAGAATATTCCTAACTTTGAGCTCTACAAAATGGTGTTTATATGTTATTAAAAAAAAATCATAAAAAATAGTAAGAGTTATTGAAATATCATTTCTTTAGTAATTGGATACAAACTAGTATAAAACATGCATTTAATAGACATTTCCAATTGGAAAAGTGTGAGACCATATATAACTTAGCTAGAATGAATTAATCTAGATCATATGTTTGAAAAATAATTAGTTTTAGATAGAAATACTCAAATTCAATCATTCAAATAAGTCAGCCTAAAAGGAGACACAACTTTGTATTTGTACCCTAGTGTTTGGGTTTGATCTTGAGGGATCTGTAGAAATGTTATTGTAATTGGAATTGAGTTTAACCATAACCATGAAGGCCTTACAACCTAACACATTGCATATAATCAGTTATTTGAATAAAGTACTGTGAATTGGTATCAAATCTTGCTTTTTTGTTGTGTTTCCATTGTGTGGTTATTTTATGGATGCTAGGACATCTTCTTTGGGGATTCTTCTACCTTACACTATGTCTAATGGTATCAAAGTGAATATTTTCTTGAGCGGTTAGATAGATCACCAAAGGTGAGGCAATTTGCACCAAGACCTAGGGTGAAGATTATCTAATCAAAGGATGGATGTAGTTGACTTATTGTGGAGGATTTACAAAAATATTGGAAGATTCCTCCAAGACAATTAGACCCTAGGGTGACTGAGTATTTATATGATGTTGTGGAAGCAAGGATCTTAGAGAAGATTCAAGTGGAATTTTGACCTGAGATTGAACTGATGAAGAGTGATTTGATTATGGAGATCATAAGTTCTATAGGTGGTGTAACTTGACATATGGGTACTGAAGATGGTGACAAGGAAGTTGTTGAATAATTTCAGGTTGTTGGATCAAGTGGTGAGGATAAAAATGATTGTGTAGAGAGACCTATGGGAGATAGGGTTGGTCAATTTGTTGTACCTAGATCTTAGTTAAAATTGAAGCATAAGATGGAGGTTTCTAATTTCTTAGGTGCTTCAAATCCTAAAGGCCTTATTGATTAGATTGGTGAATTGGAAGACTACTTTGAGTTAGAGGATATTTGTGATCCACTTAGAGTGAGGTTGGCATAGAGTAAGCCGAAGGGACATGCTCCTCTTTGGTGGAAGGAATTACATCAAGATAGAGAAGATGAAGGTGAAATGAAGATTACTAGATGGAGGTTGATGGTGACTAAATTGAAGGCTAAGTTCATTATTTCACATTATGAAATTGAGTTATTTAAGAATTTTCATAATCTAAAGCAAAAATATATGATTGTGAAAGTTTATATAGAGGAGTTCTACAAGTTGACTATTCAATCTGGACACAAAGAGTTGTCTAAAGTAAATGTGGCTAGATATATTAATGGCTTGAGATTCAATATTCAGGATGAGGTTAGTATGTTGAATATTTATTGAGTTGAGGATTTTTACTAGTATGCCTTGAAGGAAGAAGACAAATTGAAGAGGAAGAATCAAGGTAGTTCCCAAGGGAAGGAGAAGTAGGACTACTTGGCAAAGGCTAAATTGCATGTAGAAGATTACCTAAAACCTATTGATTAAAAGAGAAGGATAGGTAGATGTGAGTTAAAGGGTACATTTTTCATATGTCATGAAGAAGGACATAGAGCTTATGAATGTCCTAAGGCTAGTGATAGAAGAGAACTTTTGTGAATGAGGCTGGAAATCATATTAGTGAACCTGAGAAAGGAGATAATTTATTGGCCTCATGAGTACTAGTTGGTTAGAGGAAAATGGAATCTTGTTAGAGGAGCAATTTTTTCAAGACTTATTGTAAGTCTGGTGGTAAACTTTGCGATGTGATTATTGATAGTGGTAGTATTGGCAACCTTGTTGCTAGGGAGATGGTTAAGAAACTTGGTTTGAGAAGAGTGAGTTACTTAAGGGAGTTAGTCACTAAAGGTACTTGACTTAATCAATTGCTCAGCATGGACCTTGTTTCTCATAAATGCTTGTGGGAGCTTGTTGATGCTCGATAGTGTCCCTTACAAGATTGAGTTCTCATTGATTTGTTTGGACAATTTGGTGCATTTATTGCATGAGGATTGAGATCATGACATGGATCAATTGTTGGAGTCTATGTGGACCTATTTTGGGTCTTGGTTAACTATTCTTGATGTATGTAATAATTTTTGTAAACCTTTTAAGGAATTTGGTATTTAATATGTGTTGGAGGCTGACTTGTGGCTCAACATGTATTTAACATAAGTGATTATTTAATTTATAGCTTACTAGTCTAAGTTGTGGCTTAGTTGGGTATAAGTAGGGGGTCTTATGGAGTCTTAAGTCATATCTATCTTGGGGAAGAGGATGTGGAAGAGAGGAAAACTTTGAAGAGCTAGTAGTTGAGCCTTGGAGAAATAATAAGATTTCTCGGTGAGCTTTCAAGCACAAGTTTAGATCTTCCTTGGAGGTTTTCTACCAGAGTATGGATATGGACAAGCTATTATTTGGGTTGGATCTTGAGGAATGTTATAGAACTATTATGATATTTAGTATTGTATTTTATTTTAACCAGGTAGGCCTTTCAACCTGATACATTGCATGTAATCAGTTATTTTTTATGAATAAAATATTGTGAATCAGTATCAAATCTTGTTTTGTTGTTGTGTTTCTTAGGACTGGGACATCTCCATTGGGGATTCTCTTGCCTTGCAAAGAAAATACTATCTAGGCCAAAGTAAGGATATCAAAATCATTAGAAGGGATAGATAGAGCATGCAAATTTGACACACTAGGAAAAGTATATGAATTGTCTTGAATGAAATAAACTACAAGTAAGACACTAGGAACCATAGTGGAAGGATTAGAATAAGTGAAAGGAACTCTATTACATGAAGGATGGGAGGTTGGCAATGTAATAGAAGGAACATTCATAGGTAAAGAAGGAATAGGAAGACCACTAAGATGATTGGATACCTAAATAGAAGTAGTCATGATAGGAGTAACATAAGTGGAAATGCTAGATATAGGCACAAAGATAGGAAAAACAAGCACAATAGTAGATACACAAGGATTTAATCTATATTCAAAATTATATTAACTCAAAGTCTTAGCATGATTATGGAAAACATGAGTAAGACCACACAAAAATTTGACACCATGTTCATCATTATGGATCACTTTTTTAATAGCATCAAAAGAAGTAATAGCTTCAATGTTATGATTTTCTTGTAAAATCAAATCATACTCTTTATCAATCTCACTAGGAAGTTTATCGACTTGTTTAGGGGGAACTCTTGAAGCCTCATCCTCATCATGAGATGAATGAGAAGAGTTGTATTCCATAGAAGGGTTATGATTATGGGAAATTATAGGGTTACTAATGTTTTGAAGAAGAGGAGAAGAAGAATCTGGATAAAAAGGAGTCATGAATCTACAACTTCTCCTAATAGAAATCTTATAAGTAGGATTGAAAGTCATAAAGCTTATACACAAAAATAGGAAAAAAAAGACTCGTATGATATGAACTCCAAACTAAGAGAATGTAAATCATGTAATGAAAAATAATGTAAAGGATGATATAAAACCATAAAAGAAATAATTGACACAACCAGGTTCACCAATAACATGTGGTGTAGGAAATGTGAGTCAAGGACATAATTCCTAAGTTCATCATTTAGTCCTACACATGCATTTGGATTTTATTATTTTTTGTATTGTTATTGTGAGGTAGAGAAAAGGAGATAAGGAAATAGGAACCTTTCAATCCCAATTTCTAAGGACTAAGTCCAACAAGATTAATGTTAATCAATTGAACAAGGAGCATCAATATAAAACTAGATCTAGAAGAATAGGGAAAAGATAACCAAGAATCCTTAAAATCCACAATATATGTGCATGCTAAATAAAGATTTACTCAACTGAAAAAGGAGGGACAAGGAATTACCTTTTGAAATCTTTTTCTTTCTTTTTGTAATGATCAAAATTAGAGGAAAGCTTCATATTTAAATATAAAACTAGGGGACAGAAGAAACCCAAAAATATTTTGGCAATCTATTAGAGGTGAACTAGTGCATCAGGGGAAAAATTGTGCACCAAGGGTGTAGTGCAACCATGATTGACTATCTTTTACATTGATTCTATTTTTAACATTTTTGTGGAAGGTGAAAAAGGGTATCTATAACTATAACATGTTCATTGATTTAGGATCTGCAAACTAGAATAAAAAAAGAAGAAGAGTTTTTTTGTTGATGGGTATTTTTCCTTGGTCAAACTATAGTTGAAAAATTAACCTTGAATTGAAATAAAGTAATTAGCATTAATGTAAAGTAAACATATGAGTTCACCTTACATAGTTGAATCTCTTGGATTGAATGTAATGTACTTGTCACCACCAATAGATTTGGACCTTGAAGATGAAGATGAATAGATATGAAATATGTACCAATGAACCTTGAAGAAGATATCTCCAGATAAACACATTCAATTACTTGAACACTTGAATCATTGATCTTCAATAGAATTCTTGAATGGAAACTTGAAGGCTCAAACTTGAATGCAAGAGAACTTGAGAGATAGAGCTTGTGGATGCTTGAGCATTTAATGAGTAGATTTGAAAAATGGGGAAAATAGAAGGGTTTAAGTAGATATTGAAATCAAGTCAGTCCAATAAGATGATTGATATAGAATTTTGTACCCGATTGTCAAAACATGGGACCCAAAGAAATAGGGATCAAAATAGGACCAAATCAGGGGCACAGTAGACCACTAATGCATCTAGGTAAAAATATGCCTTTGATTCCCAAGTTAAAAAATGCTATGATTAATCTAGGGACACCAAAATAGGTCTCAAAATCTAGAAATTATGTCAAATTTCCAAGGAAATCTCATTTTAGTGCCAAGATTGGATTCCAACTAGAAACTTGGATGGAAAGGAAGGACCTCAAGGAAAATAGGAGTTTTAAAAGGGATCTATTAGGTTTTACTTAAATTCCACCTAGGAGAAAGGATGGAGAAGGGCAAAAGAAATCAAAGAGGGGGAGAACATGATTGAATTAGATTAGATAGGTGTTCAAAATTCATTAAATTGTAGCACTTCAAATTTAAGATGGTGCAATTATCTTCTACTTTGATACACATTTAGACCCATATAACCATTGTAGGATTTCAATAGATTTATTGCACATGGCTGAGTTACCCTACATTATGATACTATACTAAAGATCCTCAATGCATCGCAAATAAATTGATATTATCATAGGTGTTAAGAAAGTTGAATCCTCACATTTATCTTATTTTCTATTTACATTTATATTTCTCATTTACATTTGATTCCTTGACCTAGGGCTTAACTAGTACTAGCCCCAATTCAAGCCAACAATAAAATCCATTCATTATTTTATGTACAAGTAGAAAAATTTCACATGCAGAGCTAGAAATAACTATGCAAAATATTTCTAGAAAATTTGGTTTTATTTTTTTATAGTGTCATTGGAGTACATCTATTTGTGGGAATCCTTCCTTCCAAGTTGACTTAGTTCTTTCTCTATTTCAACCTAGTCCTTTTAGTTTTTCTCAACAAACTATTTCTAGCTTATATTCCTTTTGACATTTCATTTGAGAATCCATAATCAAATATTCAAAAACAAGTTTAGATCCATGAATTTGAGTGCTAAAATACATCTTCTATGCATTTAAAGGTGAGCTATTTATATTTTATTTCCTTTGATATCCTTATCTTAAAACTATATCTTAATTGGGTTGATTCTATTCACATAGCCCATAGATCTAAATCATTTAAGCATTTGGTTCAATTTTACATATAACATTATCTTATAAGGGCCAAAGAGTGTATTTCCTTGTAGTTTATTCTCCTTATACTTTGAATTTAGTATTGGTGCCCCTTTTCATTTGGGATCTAGCTAATATAATTTGGATAATAAGAGGAATCATATTTGGAAATTCTCCTCTTTCCCTCTCATACATATTTGAATTTCTTAGTGACCTAGAAAAGAAAAGATCTACAAGTCTATTAAAGTGTCTCCATTTTCTCCCTAAATGATAACATTGATATCTAGAGAAAAAATTATTATTATTATCATGCTTCCTAGGTGGAAAACATGAATCATAATTGAAAGAGCCCATGAGTGTATGACTTCTCCTAATAGGAACCTTATAGATCTAACTTAATGTAGTTAGGCTCATAAAAGAGGAGACCACAATAAAAAATTTAAATGAGATCTAAATAAATTAATATCAATGTAATAAGGAGAATGAAAAGAGAGATATAGGAAAATAATAGACTAAAAAATATGTAAAAGATGATTAAGGATCTGACATCAAATTCCCAAAGTTGAGATGTGTTGCATGTGAAAATTTTGCATATGTTTGTCTATCTATTTGCTATTCTCTTGGCCACATATCTTGGGATGCCCCTTTTAGTTAAGGATGTCAAAAATTACTATAGTAATTATATTTGTGAATGCACCCAAGATAATTTTGTAGGTTGGAAAGGTAAGTTTATCAGCATTGTGAGGAAATTTAAGTTTCTTTCAACCTTCCTAAAAGATATTTTCATCTTCTTCCTTCCTATTTTAAAGATTAAAGCTCTTATGGGAAATAATTTAGAAATACTTGAGGATAATTTTTCTTTGGTATAGTTGTTAAGAACACCAAAAACTATCTCTTAATAAGTAGAAAAAAATGTGCATCCTAAAATCATGTGGTTACCTAGGCTTGTGAAACATCTACAACTTGGAATAGAGCTCTTATATAAAAGGTTTCTTGGACCCTTCTTAAGGGGTTTTTGGCTGATGTAAAATCATGGAAGCCAAGTTCTTAGATCATGGTATTTATGGAAAACTATTTTTTGAGATTGACCACTTACATAGTACCAAAATTTGGAATAATAGCCTAAGATGAAGGAAGATCCTTGAGAAAGGATCAATTGGAAAATGGGTAATGACAGGAACTATAGTGCCTCTCCAAAAATGGATTTCTCTAATTCATCTTGATGGATGCAATCTTGATGATCTTTCTTTGTGATATTTTTTTTGGTATAAATAAGTATTTACTATTTACACAATACTTATGTTTACTTAGGTTAACGCATATTCATATGAGTTGTCATGTTGACAACATATTAGTTTTCACTCCAATTGAACACCTTTTGTCTACTACATCTCTTTACAAGATACACTTTTGTATTCTTATCCTCTCATTATTGTACGTACATTCATGCACAATAGAGGATAATCCACTCTTGGTGACATGTGCTTAGTTGTTATGCTTATCTCTTGTATGACTCCTAGACATATCAATTGCCTTTATATACAAGGCACTTATATGACGTATTCATCTGAAATCCATTATCATTTGATCATTATTGAGACTCCCATTTGATCATCTCTTGTCTCTCTTGTGCTATCTATTGTGCTTCTAGATCTTGGCATTGCATTATTACTTTAAAAAAATTCTTACATGGTATCAGAGCCTTAGGAGCTTCATTGCATAGCCATTGGAGAGCATTATTTCATCTCATTTCTTGGAGGGCCATAATTCGGATCTAGGATATCTATAGCTATTGGGAGTGTTTTGAGCAAAATCTGACCTCACCATTCCATCCAAGTGGCCATTCTGACAAATTTTGAATATAAATTTTCCTATGCTAGGAAAAAGTCAAATTTGAGGCAATTTTTTTTCCAAATTGGACTTGGAAGCCCAATTTGCCCATTTTGGAGGATTACAAGTATCTTCTTCATAGCGAGCTTGCTCACCATAGTACGAATTTGAGGTTTTTTTCAAAAACTCTATTTTCAATTTTTTTAGATTTGATTTTTTTTTTTTTTAAATTATGGCCACATCATTTTTTGAAATTATTGTGGTGCTCAATCTCTACATATTGTGTCAGTTTTACACAGTTATATATCTTCCTTCTGACTAGACATCTCATCCCACCCACCCTTGTACCCAAGTAACACATCATTGTATTGATCTTATGATTGTTGATCCAACATCAACTCAGGATATCTCCAAATTTAATGAGTCATTCATAGCCCTAGCAATCATTATGGATAGCGGATTGACCTAAAATGATCACCATTGTCACTCAAGCTCACTATAATCGATTGCATTTGTAACTATTGGTCAATTCATGACCTCCACTATTATACATGGGAATTCATAGATCCAAATATGGGTGATTCCAAGGACACCCACAATGATATCAAACACCCACCTACATAGTAGTTGAACTCAACACCACAATAAGCAAATCTAACTTCTTTACCCAACCCTAATTAGAGGTATCATCATGGAAAATATATCAGATCAACTCCCCTAGTGAAAGGGGTCCTGCATGAGCTCTCACAAAATCTCACAATCCATAGTGATCTCCAACATAGGAACTAATTCAACTTGATGATTTGACATTAGAGGCTTGTATTTGCACAATATTTCTAAGCATGGACATTATCCCCACTTGTGATCTCTATAGTCAGGAGTCAGTGATTTATGAAGTGGACTCATCTATCAAGAAAATGTTCATATGGATTAAGGAAAAGCCTAAGATCTAACTTCATCATCAATGTTGAGCGAAGCCCTTGGTGCATTGACATTGGCTCACACATCCATTAGTTTCCACATTCGATGGATTGGTATTTTTTTATTTTCATTTCTTACATATTTCATGCAGTTAAATTTGAAGGGTGAATAAATGTTAGTTGGATATATTTCTCTTTTGCCTTAATGGGACTCAAACTGTCAAATTAAGGCTTGTAGATTTTTTGATGTCAGCAAGCATTTGAAAATTGGACCCTTCTTCATATTGATTTTTGATTTGGTATTATAACTTTAAAAGGCCATAAGTCTCTCATCCTAACTCCAAATCAAGCACAATCTTTTTTTTATTTTGGACTACATTTCCTAAATTTTGCATTGGTGCATAATTTTTTTGGTTTTGGTGGATAGATTTTGTAGAATGGTCAAATCTTGGTGACTATATCTTTTGAATCCCACATTTTGCAACTCCAAAGGCTTCATTCAGGCTCATATAAACACATTTTTAGGTGCCATTTTTTTTGAAGTGCATAATTTTTTTTCTACTTTCCAACTTTGGTATCAATTTGGAGCTATTATAATTAGTTATTGTACTTTCAACATATGGTCTTTTTTGTCCTATTTTGGGACTTGTAACTATTTTAATCCTTTAGAGACCTGGTGTCTTATGTACTTGAGTCTAAAATAGCTTCACATATTTTGTTGTAAACATCAAAAGTAAAAGTCCACTTTGTTCTATTTTGACAAGTGGCTATTGTACACACACTAAATATAAAGTTCCAAAGCTTTATTTTGGGGAGGGAGGGGGGGGAGGGTTCTTTTATTGAGTGATTTGGGGGGGATGTCTTATGTGATTTTTTTTTCAATCTTTCAATTTATCATCATGAGTTCTTCATTTTCTAAATTAACTCCACATGACTATGCCACATGGAAAGAAAATGTATGGAGCAGGTTAATGAAGAAAGGCTTGAATCTCAATGGCACATTTCCAATTCCCTCTAGTCCTGATGTAGATCCTAAGGAAACAATTGCATGGAAAATTGAAGACTCTAAGGCTTTTGGAATCATTAGATAATTGGTTACCAAATATCTTTTGTTTTAGATTATACCCTTGAGTAGTTCCCATGAAGTTTGGGATAAACTTCAAAGTTTGTATGGTAAAGTAGATGAAGATAAGGGATTTTCAATTCAAGAAAAGATTCTCAAATTGGATCCTAAAAACTTTGACACAATCCAAGATTTCATCAACAAGGCTAATGAGTTGAGAGTACAACTTAAGGATTTTACCATCAAGAATTCCCAATTGATTCATCATATGATGGATAATATTCCTTCAGAATATGTAGCCTTTATTTCAAGATACAACACTCACAAGTTTGCAATGGGAAGTTCATTTACTACTCCTTCATTTGAGTCATTTAGAGAGATGTTGATGTTGGAACAATAAAAAATAATGAGTATGGGAATTCTTGAAGCTCCCAATTCAAAGGCATTGATAGTTAATCAAGGAGAATCAAGGAAAAAAGAAGCAAAACAAGTGGAAACATAAGACACAAACTAAGAAAGAGAAATGAACCTCCTCACCACAAGACAACTCCAATAATAAAGGGAAATCATCCAAGAGGGAAGAAGAGTGGACATGAAGAACATCATTGCTATAAGAAGGAAATTGATGAACTAAAGAATCTTCTTAAGAAGAATTAAATAAATCTACCTTCAAGAATGACTAATTCCTCCTCTTCTTCACATTCAAATAAAGGAAAGGATCACATGGGAAAAGCTCAAGCCTTAGTTGCAACTTCAAGTCAAGATTTTGGGAGATGACTTCTAGATTCAGGGGCTTCACATCATATGGAATCTTCATAGTCTATGTTTTCATCATTTGATCCTTGTCACACTCCACCTATTTTGATGGGCAATTAAACTTACATGAATGTGATTGGAAAAGGAACTATTGATAAGGGGGAGGGATACTTCAAATATGTGTTGTGTGTACCTCACCTAAGTCACAACCTTCTTTCCATCTATCAACTCACTCATGGGGATACAAGGAGGACTCTGGAATTCACACCCAATTTAGTGTTTACTAGAGACTTGAAGATTAGAGAGGTAATTTCTATAGGGGTCATTGATCATGCATCTAGGCTATACTACTTCTCAGATTTTTCTCATGATGATGATAGTGATTTCTGAGCAGATTCTATAGCAGATTTTGATCACACTTTGAGTGTTGATTAAAACTTGGAGGAGGACTTTTGCTATTTGAACATGGGTATTCTCACATGTGATCAAGTTCTTGAGTCATTGATTTCTTGTCCTCATATCGATAGTGCATCTACTATTGCATCTGATGATGCTTGTCTTCATAGAGTCATGGATTCACATGATTCAATGCAATAATATATTCATTGTCTTCTAGACTTAGTTCCATGGGATGAATACTTGATATTCATTTCCAATTTGTTTGTAGAGTCCTACATTGTAGATTTGGAAGACACTATTGATGACATTCATCTTCTCATCTGCAAAGGGAGCTTGCTGGCCCTCAACTTCATTTTCGACTTGATCAATCTTTCGAGGTTGATATAATGGTAGATCCTTTGATATGGTAGTTGGATGAGGTCACTTTTTCTTTAGAGGAGATACTTGAGTCTTTGATACACATTCTACATTCATCCTCAGTTGATCCTGATTTGTCTTTTTCAGCAGAGTGGTATAGTATACATGATTTAAAGAAGGCACTTTTTAGTATTGACATGGGGACACTTGAGAAAGTTTCAGAGATTTCATACATTTTGAGGTTTCTTCCTACAGATAGGAGATCCTTAATTGATACACCTTTTGTTCTATTTCTTCCTAAGGGGAGGAATGATATTCTAGCTCATGGAGCAATTTCTACATTGAGCTTGGAGCATATACCATAGGTGTACATTCTACATTGATGGGGGGCTACTTGGTCTCTCTTCCGCTTCTTTCTTATGGGGGGATCTTTTCCTCACATGAGGTCTTATTCTCTCTAATTTTGGAGAGGATTTTTTCCCATGTGGTTTTCCCTCTTTCTCTACTTTATGAGGGATTGCATTGAATATTTTTTCCACTTGCAATTTGTAAATGGGTACCTGACATGGCCTAGTAGTTGGGACCCATCTTGCATTATTTTCTATCTTGCATTATTCTCTAGATTTTTTGAGCTTGAGTACATTCTTCTAAGTTGCACTCAAGGCAGGTGTTGGTGTAAATAAGTATTTACTATTTGTAATAGTTTACTTAAGTTTATTTAGGTTAATGCATATTCATATTAGTTGTCATGTAGACAACTAAGAGTTTGCATATTCATATGAGTTGTCATGTTGACAACACAATAGTTTGCAATCCAATTGAGCACATGTCTACTACATCTCTTTATGAGATACACCTTTGTATTCTTATCCTCTCATTATTCCACGTACATTCATGCACAATGGAGGATAATCCACTCTTGGTGGACATGTGCTTAGTTGTTATGCTTATCTCATGTATGACTCCTAGACATATCAATTTCCTTTATATATAAGGCACTTATATGATATATTCATTCGAAAATCCATTATCGTTTTATCATTATTGAGATTCTTATTTGATCATCTCTTGTCTCTCTTCTGCGATCTCTTATGCTTCTAGATCTTGGCATTGCATTATTGCCTTAGGTAATTTCTTATAGTTTTATGTGAAAGTGAGTGATATAAATAGATTATTTTCATACAATTAAAGAAATGGTTAAATTAGGTGATTTAATGCATTTATCACTTTGGCTATATTATTATATGAAATTGCACTTGATCATGTTGTTTAATGTGTAGGATTTATGTCCCTAGCAGTGGTAAATGGAGTTAGTAATTTAGTTGTTCATATTTACCAATGTCATCCTTGTATGTGTTGGAATGACAAGTGGGAAGAGAGTAAACATGTAAACATGTAGTCAAACACATATAGAACACCATATATGATTACCCAGAAACATTCCAAGTGAGAAGGTAAAACTAGGGTGGGGATGACACCCACAAATCTTCACTACTACAACAATAAAGTTTGTCCAGTTAAGGTTACAATGTTTTGACCATGAGTCATGGTCTGCCCTATGAAAGGTTTGCCTTGTGAAAAGCTTACAAAGACTATTAAGTCTCACCTTGTTAGAGGATTTCAACACCTTGTTAGAAGTGTACCCATTTAGAGGACTTCAACTTACAATTAAGTAAGCGCCCTATTAAAGGATTTAATACAACCTATTAGGACTGCTCTGCTTAAGAGATTTAACTTAAATCACCCATCAAAATGACTTAGTATAGATCCTACAATTGACACTTGCTTTCCTGATAACAGATTACCTCTACACAATCTATGATTGATCCTTCATAATTTGATTTATCAATGTTGTATTCTTCTTTATCCTCTATTCTTCTCTAATTAATTCTGCAATAAAATCTTAGTACTAAGTTACCTTAAAAGCTTTGCAAACTATTTTGTTTTCTCCTCCAATTTTATCATTCACCGCTTGTTACACCATAAAAAATTTAGGGCTTCATCCTCCTTAAGAAGAATCTAGTGGCTTAGGGTTAGGTATGAATCTATGTTTTGGATTCATCCATATTGCTGCTTAAACCTTCTTATTCTCTGATTGGCTACATGCAATTACATAGGGAATCCAAATATAGATTCATCCTTATCTCCAAAATATTGTAATCTATCCTTAAGTTGGCTTAGAAATGGTTTACATAGCTATTTGTGACATTACAAAGAAATATGCCAAAATTGTGTCACTTGGCCCATATGAAGTTACTAATGCCCGGCATGCACTGTATTTTTTATTCTGACTTGACACCTACATTACTTGGCATCTACTATTTACTTGGCACTTGAATCACTTGGCATGGTCTATTTTCTCGGCACCTGAGTGACTTGACACTCATTGCAACTTGACATAGTTTAATATTTACATGTGCTCAGCATGTACTTTGACATGAACTGAGTAAATGGCTTAAGTGTGTTGACACTCACTTGTCAAAACCAATCTGAGATCAAAAATAGTTAAATATACATAATCGATCTTAGTCTCCTCGAGCATAACATATCCATGACTCAGCTTATATACAAAATTTCAAAATTTGAAAAATTCTGCAATAACCTATATACCTCAAAATTGATAACTCCCCCTGAGTTAATGTGTCTATTGTGTGTCCAAAATCTATGCTTCTCTCTGACTTCAATGCATTGTATCTAATAGTCTTCCATATATTCTTTTATCTAATATGCTATGTCATAGTTGATATCTGTATCTATTTACTGCTTTTACTTTCCAAAAATGAATCTCAAAAATATCTCAAAAATGTATATCACCCCAATGATATAAATTTTATTTCTAGGCTCCAACCTATGTTATTTCTTCTATTCTTTTATTCTCTGCTCCCCCTTTGTTCATACTCCTCCTTTCTTAATCTCTCCCTTTCTATATTTCTTCCCTTTCTATATTTTTTTCCCTTTTTAACACTTATGTCAAATGGGCTATACACGTATAGCGTGTTTGTCCAAAAAGGATTTATGGACTTCCATTATGATTTTAAGAGTTGCAACCCAGTTGTCACATGCAACATCCAATGACTTGATCTATATAGCAAGCTCGGTAACAAGGTGTCCTAGGTCATCTAAGGTATAAAGATTGGGGTCTTTCTTTAGTAGAGTCTCTACATAACCTAGTTTCTTATGCAATATTTCCATGTGTGGGGTGAGGGACACCTGTATACTTGTCAATTTGGCTCTTACATTAGCCTCTTCTCCTATTAACACAACTAATTGACTTTGTGTCTAAAGAAATGCATGAAAATGCTTCTCACTCTAAGCTAGGTTTTGAGGTAGCTAAGTACCTAATATGTTTAGGTTTCTCTCCAGGCTTAGAATATGATGTCTAGTTTCTTGGGTGAAAAGTGTAGGGTCACAAAATTTGGTGTACAAGGAGAATATATTCTCAAGTACCTTCTTCACGTCCTCAACCTTTGTTGCCAATGCAACTTGAGTAAGTGCTATCTCAGCAAATATATTTTCATTCACCTTTCCTTGAAACTTTCTCTTAGACCATTCTAAAAGTTTTGTAGTAGTATCAATGTCTTCATTATTGACCTTTTCCACTATATCTAATAGTTTTTCTAGTAGTGGCTTGGTCTCTTTAGGAGTTTGCAAACTAAATGCATCTAAAATGATGTCTTTGATGTCTTGAAGAGCTTGCTTCTACCTATATTATCTCCTAAAAATTTCTTGATCTTATTCTTCTCTAAGGCTTGTTGCAAAATGCCTATTTGGTCTAATGTCATTGTACCATAATCAAATATAGGTATAACTATCTCTTCATCAAGAGTGATATATCCATAGTGAGTAGCACCTTTTCAACTTTTGAAGAGCTTGAGCCTGGTACTAGGATTTGCAATGTTATAGCTTCTGTGCTTAGCTTCTGAAGAAATTGTGTAGGTGGAATGTCAAATGTTGGTAAAGTTACCAATGCTTGGATGGGTTCCTACTTTACTTTACGTGTTTTCTCATGTTCTTCAAGATTTTCCTAATCTATTGCAATGACATGAACAAGACCTTTTTCTTGTTCTTTAGGTACAAATGAATCTATTTGTCCTATCTACTCTATTATTGTCCTTGTTTCTTCTTCTATAGTCTACTTCTATTGAACTGTGTCAATTTTGATACTTGTATCAACCTTAGTAGATGTATCTGCTATTGTTTGAGTCAAAGGTTGTACTAAAGGGATGATAGAAGGTGGTTCTTGTGTTTTCACCTTTTCCCTTCTGACCTTAATTACAATTTTTTGCAATTCATCTATACTGACCAAAACTAGATTTGCACATAGCTTGGCTTGTAGTGTAGATTGATCCAATATCTTCTTTAAGTATTTTTCAATCAAGGGATTGATTTTCTACATTGAAAGATTAGAGACATCCTTAATAATAATATTCTTAGTAGACTTGACTGTGTCATGTGGGAGACTGACACTCAACACTTTGTGTCTTGCAGACTCTGTTCATCTTATTGTTATTAAGTTGTTTCCTTGTCATTAGTTTGTTTTTTAGTTTCCTCCCCAACTATATCATCTTCCTTATCCTCATCTTGACTTTTAAAGGGGTCAAATTCTCCTTGTTTTACATTGGTTAGCCCATCAATAAGTTTTCACATTTTTGTTGACTATTTGATCACATCTTTAATATTGTTTTGAAGAATGTTGAAGGCTCTATATTTTGATGTGAACCCTCCTCCATATTTCTTATTTGTCTTAGCAATCTACCCCTTTGTTATCTCTAGCATTACTATGGCTAATACTGATTCTCTAAGCTATTTTTCAAAATTCAAATAGTAATGCCACTTTTGCTCAACATCGTCATATAAAAAAATTGGTATAGCATTGGCAAATGGTAGTGGAGTGTTCTTGAATTTAGACATCATACCATACAATGCCTCTTCCACTAGATTCTTCTTTCCCAAGTTTCTCAAAATCAATATGCTTTAAACTAGATAAATCTAAATTATTCTTGACATTTTAACACAAATTTTCAAGATTAGAGAGTAGTTTGTGACTTACCACTTTGAAGTAGCTTATATCATCTGATTTATTCATCTAACTTAGGCAGTACAACATATCTTCTTCTTTGTTTCTTTTGCACTTGGCCACCTTGCTGTATTTGCTTTGATTTATCCTTGGCCTTCAGTGTTGTTACTTGTGTGCTTGCTTTGGTGGTAGGTGTTGTTGGCTTGGCTGGGCTTGGTTTAATGATTTTCTTTGCCTTAGCCACTAGGTGTGCCTTAACCTTTCTCTTCTTTGGCTCAGCATGAGTGGGTAATTCCTTGGCTTCTTCTCCCTCGACACCTTCTATTTCATCTTCTTCCTTATCCTCTTCCATGCCTTGAGTCAATGCAAGAGTTTCTTGTGTTTGTGCTTGTTCTTCCTCTTCATCCTCTTCATCTTCTTCCTCTTCTTCCTCATCTGCATCTTCACCAAGTTTAGCTTTAAGCTTCTTCACCAGCCTATCCATTTTCTTGAGTGTGGAGGCAATTTTCAACTTCATTTCAACCTTTGATTTCATCACATCATAATTCCCAATAAATTTAGTAGTTTTGTCAATTTCTTTTGCTAGGAGTGTTATGATGGTTGATGATGCTTCATCCACATTAATTTAATAACCTAAGGGTCTTAACCATCTAAATCTTGGTGTGGTAGCTTGCACATATCTATCATCAATGTCAACAAGAAAACATATGTCATTATAATATTTTTCAACTAAGGAAATAGGTATCCTATTTCTTTGCTTCATTGACTTCTTAAAGTCTTCAAAATAACTTGTCATGATGGTTTTAAAGTTTTCTCCTATTTGTTCAATGGACTCATTGATCTATACTGATGTTGACCTATTTGTTATCCAACTTACTATACCAAAAGAGGGAAATGTATTCTACACATAAAAGAATATGCAGACAAGAATTGAACCAAATTTGCATTGATCACTCTTGGTCTTCTTGATTGCTCCAAGATTTTCCATTAGTTACTGTAGTTGAAGCTTAGCCAGATCATAAGTATGATCTTTCTTCACAAAGTTGTAGCCAACATCCACAGCAATAAAAGGTACACCATTCAATCTACTTGATTGATAGAATTTATGAGAATTTACCCTTATATCAAAGTTTAGCAGTGGATCAACAATAGTATCTATTGCAATGCCTCTTTTATTCCATTTTGCTCTAGTGTTTTTCTCTATTACTTCCTTGGAATCACTCTTTAGAGTCTTGGGATGATCTAGGGTTGGGTAACCAGTAACCCTATGAATTATTTGTTTGGTGATTTTAATTGGTCCACCCTCTAGCCATAGAGATCCTTCATGTATTCAACTTAACACAATTCTAATCTATTTAGTTTTAAATACACTAGAAAATCTAGGGCATGCATTAAACCCTTCTTCTCAATGATTTTCTACTCTTCCTTTAGAACACCATTTTCACAAAACCTATCATACACTTCTAAGATTTCCATGTTTCCTATTCCTCCTATTTTGGAATTATAATATTTCCTAACATCTTGCACCATAATAACATTTGGCAAGATCATGGATAATGTGCCAGAAGGATCTTGTTTGTAGGCTATGTCAGGAATGGCCTTGAATATTGGCTATTTCACTTCATTACTAACAAGTTGAACATTCAAAACCTCTTTCCCTTCTACATTTTTTGAGTTATATGTCATTCTGTCAAACTAGGGTTTATGCAAAAGTAAACTATGTAGCTTAGCTTGTGATAAATACCTTGTGAAATTTGTATGCTGGTGTGAGATCATTGCTAAATTCTTTGCAAATGCCTTGAATAAGTTTTTGAATCGCATTTTGCTCTGCTTGCTCTTGCTCGAATTTAAAATGATGAATAATGAGAAAAAATCAATCAAATTCCTTTCAAAAAACCTTGCATTTAATGCTTAGTTCTTACATTATTGTAAGCTTGGCATCAACTCAATTTTAGAATCACTCAACATCTATTGTTATTTTCATTACTTGGAAGCTACTACAAGTTCAGCATAAACTAGCTAGTCTAGCAGCTTGACACCAACTAGCATTCCACTCGGCATACACAGGAAACTTTTTATGCTCGGCAACAACATGGAAAACTTAAATTTTTGACTTGAATTTTCAACAACAACTTGCATATCTATCCATGCTAATGTGGTCTTTTCAGTACTATTTCTTTTGGAACTGACGTATGATATTACACTTGAATATCAGTCCCACATACTAATTGATTGTCTAGTTTAATGAGGTGTGACCACTTGACAGATTAGGTGAAGTGATCCCTTCTCCTTTTGATGTGTTGCAATCATCCTTCTTTTTCCATATCTTTTTCATCTCATCTCTAATGTGTTCAACATTTTCCTTGCCCTTACCTTTATCGAATTAACAACTTGGTGCCTTTGACATAGTTGGACAATGTTTGTTGATGTGACCAGTCTTCAAATAGCTAAAACATGTAGTTTTACTTAATCATATTTTATATTTGCCACTGAAGTGTGTCCTAATGCAATTCTTAGGGATATGTCCATATTCTTGACAATAATGATAGCTATATCTTGTGTTATAATCCCAATTATAAGTGTTGCCATTGTTTCTTACCTTTGCTTGCTTGTTTGATGACCAAATGGGTTTGGATCTATATTTGAAAGCTCTATGTCCATATTTCTGACAATTGTAGAAATATGATTAAAATCTTGGTGCATGCATGGTCCTATTTTTGCATTCATGTTCCTAATGACCTTGCTTGTTGTACTTATGACAGTGAGTCATGTTTTTAGGCTTGACATTCTAGTTTGTGAACTTGCTTCTACACACATCAGCAATATGTCTTTACTTACCACAAAAATGACAAGTGGGTTTAGAGTTCTTACCTTTGGTGTTCCTCTCTTCAACAACTTTGGATGATTCTCCTTCTTTAGTGCGTGTGTAGGCCAATCCTGATGTATCTTTGTTGGATCTAGGGGATCTCAATAATTGTTCAAAGTATTTGATGGCTTTATTTGGCTTATTGAGACTTTCAGCAAATTCATTTTCTCTTTTCAGGTCACTCTACAATTGTTCATTCTGTAACATCAATGTAGTTATCTCAATGTCTTTGACATTTAGTTCATGGTTGGCATTCATCATTTGCTTTAGAGTATCCAATTACAATCTTGGTTAACTCTGCTAACTTCTCTTCCAATCTATTTACTAAAATTATTTTGTCTTCTTCAATCATGACTTTGTCTTCCATGGCTTTATTTTTTTGTTTAGTCACCTCACATAGTAGTATAGCTTGTGATTCTTGTTCTAGCTTGAGACTTTTTATTTTCCTTAGCTTGGATTTTGTTCTTTTCTATTAGATCTATAGCTCTTGGATCAAATTCATTAGTGTTACCATCTACAAATAGCTTGGTTTTGTCTATCTCCTTGTATAGTATGTCATTCTTTGCAATAGCAATCTCTTTCCTTCTCTTCAAGGATTTCTTTAGCTCCTCTCTTCCCTCATTCAATTGATGTAGTATGAGATATATTTCAATCTCCTAATTTTCAATAGTCTTTCCCAACTTGTAGGCTTCCATTTCAAGATCTTTCCTCTAAGTTACAAAGCTTTTCTTTCAGAGAACATGGCTTTGATACCAATTTTTGGAATTACAAGTGGGAAGAGAGTAAACTTTTGAGAGGGTGGGGGAGTGAATCAGGAGTTTAAAATTGAACCCATAAACTTTCACCATGCATACATCACATGCATTAATATACTAAAATAATATGTAAAGCATATGCATCAATCATGTAAATATGTAGTCAAACACACACATAACACAAGATATGATTACCTCGAAACCCTCCAAGTGAGGACACAAAATTAGGGTGGGGATAACACCCAAAAATGTTCACCACTACAGTAATAAAGTGTATCCAATCAAGGTTACCATGGTTTGACCATGAATTGTGGTTTGCCCTATGAAAGGCCTGCCCTATTAAAATCTTATAAAGACTGTTAAGTCTCACCTTGTTAGAGCATTTCAACACCCTATTAGAATTGTGCCTGGTTAGAGGACTTTAACTTACAATTAAGCATCCATTAAAGGATTTGATACAGCCTCTTAGGACTACTTTGCTTAAGAGATTTAACTAAAATCACCTGTCAAAATGTCTTAGCATAGATCCTACGATTGGCACCTACTTGCCTAATAATAGATCACCTCTACACAATCTATTATTGATTGTTCATGATCTAATGTATCAATCTTGCATTCTTCTTTATCCTCTATTCTTCTCTAACTAATTCTACAATACACTCTTACTACTAAGTCACCTTGAAATCTCTGCAAACTATCTTTTTTTTTCCTCCAATTCTATCATTCACCCCTTGTTACATCATAAAACATTTAGGGCTTAGTCCTCCTAAAGAATACACTAGTGTCTTAGGGTTAGGTATGAATCTATAGCTGAGATTCATCCATATTGTTGCTTAAACCTTCCTATTTTTTGATTGGCTACATGCAATTACATAGGGAATCCAAATATATATTCATCCTTATCTCCAAAAGACCATAAACCATCCTTAAGTTGGCTTAGAAATAGTTTTCATAGCTATTTGTGCCATCACAAACAAATATGTCAAAACTATGTCACTTGGCATATCAAGTTACTGATGCTTAGCATGCATTGTATTTTTTCTTCTGACTCAACACCTACATTACTCATCATCCATTATTTTCTCAACACTTGAATCACTTGGCATGGTCTATTTTCTAAACACATGAGTGACTCGGCGTAAATGGTTTAAGCGTGTTATCACTAATAAATGGTTTAAGCGTGTTATCACTCACTTGTCAAAACCAATCTAAGATCAATAGTATGGTCAACATATCTTATTTAAATATTTAGATTAACCATTCTAGTTATTTGATTAAATATGGAGTCATTTGAATTATGTGATGAGACCCATGAATGTATCTGTGGATTTAGAGGTTCACATTTTTCATGAAGATGTTTAGGAAATTCTATAATTTTGGGTTTTTGGTTTTTATTTTATTTAATTTTAATTTCTCACAACTTTTCTATAGATGAATTTGAATCACTTGGAATAGCATGTTTTTATTTGAGTTGATTCAGGGTTTAACAAGGTTACTTGGTTAGTTACCCTAATCCATTATTCACTTAAAAGGTGAATAAGTTTCCAAAAAGGAATTTCATTCCTCACTTACTCACATTTGAATTAGAAAGTTTGAGAGTAACACCCAAAATTCTCTTCATGAGGAATGATTGTTCTATTTGTTGTGGGAGCTACAGGCATGGGATTGTTGCAAGATCAGTCTCATTGGATCTAGCTTGAGGAGACCTTGGATTGCCACAATTTTTGACTACTTCTTTGAAATTTTAATTATATGGTTCAAATTCTCATTTTTCCCTTTTGGTTGCGAGGTAGGGCTCTCCTATTTTATTGTTTCGACTTTTTTTCTACTTCTATTTTTGGTAGCCATTTTTTAGAAGGCTAAGAACTAGTGTTTCCCTCCATTTTCATATGCTAGCTCTACCTAGTTGGGTGAATATGAGAATTTCCCTATTTTTTGAGATGAGAGTTTGGGGTTTTGCACTATTATGCTTGGAATATTTGCATACAGACCCCAAACCTAGTTTTTATTTGATATTTTTGGCTTTTTTGCCCTAAGACGAAATGGGTTTTATTTTTGAAGTCTTCAAGTTTTGTCGCTTTTACCTCATTTTGTGTGTCACCTTGTTTTCTCATATTTTTCTTAGCATGATGTTGGTCATGGACATGGAACATCTATTGGGATGGGCTAGTTAGATCATTATTGCACTTTTATGTTTGTATTGGAATGTGTGTCACATTCGTACTCCCAATATTGTGTTCAGTTGAGTGATTTTGTACCTAGTGTTACAGTTTCTTTTGGACCTTGTTATTATTTTGTGGACACTAGGATTTATGTAGAATCCATACTCCTCAATTGAGCTTAGTTAAGTGAGTTCATTTTGTTTGGTTTTGTTGCATCATTTGGATTCATGTAGAATCCATAGTCCTAGATTGAGGCCGATTGAGTGAGTTCATGATGTATGGTTTTATTGTTCATCGAGATTCGTGTAGAACTCATAATCCTGAGCTTATATTTGGTTAAGTATTTTTTTTTTGTGTTCTCATCCATCTATTGTTTCTTGATCTTCATGATGGTAGTGCACCATGCACAAGAACATACTTGTGCATTTGTCGAGTGACTTGCGAGGCCTGAACTCTTGGTTGTATTTCGTTGGAGTTATGTTCATTAGGGTTGGGTTGGGAACTTGCATTGCCTTTAGGCACTCATCTTGTGATGAGCATGGGTATGTAGTGTACACATGTGGAGTGGCTTCTCTCATGTACCCTAGCCCAGAAGGGGCTGAAAATTTAATGTGAAGAGGTTCTAAGAAGTGATAGTTAAATTAATAAATTGGTACTAAAACTTAATGAAAGGTAAGATTGTGATATTACTATAAGGATTTAATTGTGTGATTTTGAGTCAAATGCATTGACCCATGTTTCATGATTATTTATTCAACATGAATCCATCTCTCATGAGAATAAATATAACACTTAGCACTCATTGGATCTAGGTAATGCTTATAGGGGTGAAGCACTAGGACTTCCCAAGAGGTCACCCATCCTAGTACTACTCTAGTTTGAGTGCGCTTAACTACAAAATTTCCTCCATGGTTAAACCCAAAGCTTGCAACCCCATTTGAAAAACCTTCATCAAATTTTTTTCCTTATGAACCATTCATTATAAAATCCCTTAAACTAATTAATGGATAAGTAGGAAATAATTTACACAGCAAGTCAAATTGTGATTTTTCTATCAGGATTTAACTATGTGATTTTGAGTCAAACTCATTGACCCACGTTTCATGGGTAGTGATTCAACATGAATACATCTCTCATGAGAAAAAATGGAACACTTAGGACTCATTGGATCTAGGTGATGCTCATAGGGGTAAAGCACTGGGACTTACTGGGAGGTCACCCATCCCAATACTACTCCAGCCTGAGCATGGTTAACTACGAAATTTCCTCCATGGTTAAACCCAAAGCTTGCGAACCCATTTGCAAAACCTTCACCAAGTGTTTTTCATTGTTAATCATTCATTATATATCCCCTTAAGCTCATCAATTGATAAGTATGAGATAATTTCCAAAACATGTCAAATTGTGATATTGCTATCAGGATTTAACTGTGTGATTTTGAGTCAAACTCATTGACCCATGTTTCACGAGTAGTGATTCAACATGAATCCATCTCTCATGAGAATAAATGGATTACTTACCACCCATTGGATATAAGTGATGCTCACGGGGGTGAAGCACTAGGACTTCACAGGAGGTCACCCATCCTAGTACTACTCTAGCCTAAGTGCACTTAAGTATGGAGTTTCCTCCAAGGTTAAACCAAAAGTTTAAAAGTCACTTTTTGTTCCCCCACCCTCGCCTTTCTTCTTTGGTCAATATTGCACTAAGTTCTAGCTGGATAGTGGAACCTTCTAGATTATTCAAACCATTCATTAGAAATCCCCTTAAGCTCATCAATTGATAAGTAGGAGATAATTTCCACAACAAGTCAATTTGTGATATTGCTATTTGGATATAACTATGCAATTTTGATTCAAACTCATTGAACCATGTTTCATGAGTAGTGATTCAACATGAATCCATCTCTCATGAGAATAAATGGAACAATTAGCACTCATTGGATCTAGGTGATGCTCACATGGGTCAAGCACTGGGACTTCCCAAGAGATCACCCATCCTAGTACTACTCCAACCTTAGTGTGCTTAATTATAGATTTTCCTCCATGGATATCAATATCACAATTTGACATGTTGTGGAAATTATCTCCTTTGATGTTGTGATATTCCTAACTGTGGAGGAAACTTCATAGTTAAGCATGTTTAGGCTAGAGTAGTATTAGGATGGGTGACCTCACAAGAAGTCTCAGTGCTTCACCCCTATGAGCATCAACTAGATTCAATGAGTGCTAAGTGTTCCATTTATTCTCATGAGATATGGATTCATGTTGAATCACTACACATGAAACATGCTTCTATAAGTTTGACTCAAAATCACATAGTTATATCCTGATAACAATATCACAATTTGAATTACTATGAAAATTATCTCCTACATAACAATTGATGAGCTTAAGGAGCTTTCTAATGAATGGTTCATAAGGCACAATAATTGTTGAACATTTTGCAAATTGGGTTGCAAACTTTAGGTTTAACCATGGAGGAAACTCCGTAGTTAAGCATGCTCAAGCTAGAGTAGTACTTGGATGGGTGACCTCACATGAAGTCTCAGTGCTTCACCCCTATGAGCATAACCTAGATCCAATTAGTACTAAGTGTTCCATTTATTTTCATGAGAGATGGATTAACGTTGAATCACTACTCATGAAACATGGGCGAATAAGTTTGACTCAAAATCTCATATATAAATCTTGATAGCAATACCACAATTTGACTTGCTATGGAAATTATCTCCTACTTATCAAAAGGTAAGAACTTAAAACACCTAGCCTCCCAAAGGAGTTGATAAAAGGTGTGTGTGTCTAGCCTCTTGAGGGAGTTGATCGAAGACACAATATTTAGCCTCCTATGAGAGTTGATCAAAGATACATTTTGAGTCTAGCCTCCTGAGGGAATTGAACAAAGGCTTGAAGTACTTGCACTACTTGATGGCAAGTAGTGACACTCCATTGGAGTCCCTGCATAGTTGACCCATAAAGTGTCTAACTAGAACCTATTACATTTTCATTGGTTCATGATCTAGATTTTAGTCCTCTTTACTATCTGGCATGAGTGATAGCCATGGATGTGTATTTTTGGTGTGTTTATGGTTGGATCATTATCTCGATTTGCAAGGCAAGAGTGGACCTATGAGTTCCACGTGGTTGGGAGGTGTGGCCACCATTACCACTAGTGGGGACCAATGTACAAAGATTGTCTATTGTCCTAGTGCAACCATTGTTGGATGTATTAAATTGGTACTTTGGGTTTTGGAGTATGCTTCATTGTGATTTATGCTTTCATTGGAATGCTTGGATATCATGTTCAGATGATGTTAGTTTATTTTATGCATTTCTATATTATGATGTTTAACATATGATTAGGTGATGTGATTTTCTTAGTTGGAGCATCTATTCTTTGTTGGTTTAGCATGTTAGATTATTGTTCTTATGATGTTATCATGTTATAGTAGTGGTGTCCTCATAATACAACTCCAACTATCTAGTTGGTAGCTTGGGATGTTACCCATAGGGGATGGCTAGGGCCTTCGAGGTCTCATGATGCTATTATGGTTGGGAGGAACCATGCATGAGTTTTGTTATATTCTTTCATTACGATGTTGCTTTTTGTACATTTTGTTTACTCCTATGGTTACAAGTGGTTGGATGCATTTTTTGTCTTTTTGTTATGGTGTTCGAGTGTCAAAGGCTCAATTTGTGAATTTAGTACTCTCCATTGTGGAGGAATAGTTTTACCTTTCTTTTCATCATTACTTTTTATGCTTGCTATTGTGATTCCTCACATGAGGGTGTGACATTTCATGTGGCTTTTTGCATTTTCTCATGTGGTTATTTACACTTATTTGCATGGTTCTTTGTACTTCCTCATGTGAGCCTTGACACAAGTTCTATGAGTTTGGTGGGTGGTCAGGTATTCCTTCATGTGAGAGGGTGGTTTCTAGCATGGTTTGGAGCACTTCCTTGTGCTAGAAACAAGGGGCATCTATGCTTGGCCAAGGAAAGTTTGAAAGTTGGTTTTGGATACCTTGTTGGATTTTATAGCTTTCTAGTTCAAAACATTCTTTCTATGGTATTCAAAATCTATCATATAATTCCTTATACTTAAGATATATTTTAATATTTGCAACTATTCATTTGAGATAGACCTTCAAACTTCTCATAGTTAAGATAAATAATCTAGGAAATTTCAGGGCTTTGGGGTTTCAGACAGTCAAATTTCATGATTCTACATTTATCTTCCAACATGGTGTTTAGTAGATGAGTGGTTGCAACTTTGACCCTTCATCTTATGTGTGGTCATTGTTGGCCTCTATTTACAATTCTTAATTATTTTATGGTTAGTCGAAAATGGACTTGTATGTTTAACCATACTAGGAACTTGTTCTTTGGTTTTAAAAATAATATCTTATATGGTATTTTTAGTTTTGTGTTCCCTCTTTGAAACCATAGGTGTTATCGAGAGTTCATTTGGGTATTCTCACAGTTTGTGTTATCTTTGGTGCTTGGAGATCTTTGGGAGTGTTTGTAAGACTTTTGCTAGTGTAAGTGAGCATGTGATCTTAGTTGTGTTCCCTATTTATATTACTTGTTTTAGATGTTTCACTCTTGCACTAGGTTACTTCATGTTGTTGGTTAGTACATTATCCTAAAAAAATTTAAAAAAATCAGTGCATGTTTTATCCTTGTTCCAAGGATCTCTAGGTGGGGCATTACAGGAACACCTAGCTCCAAGATGATATCAGGCTTGAATTCCTTATCCTCTAGAATAATTGCTTATATCCCCTCTAGAAAATACTCTCTCTATGAATTGCTACTTTGGTTATTAGTTACATATCTAAAGGTATATGAGCGGATCTTAATGTTATTAAGGCTCACAAATCTTACTTGAGAATGTTGTCTTTTGATCTAAGTGCTCTCCTCCAAAATTCAAGAATTCCTGTCATTTAATGAAGTGAAAAAATCCTATGGTCTTTTATGTAGAATACAAATTTTACTATTAAATTTTCCCATTATTCACTACCTAAGGTCATTGTTGATAATACATGTTGGAAGAAAGTGTGGGTCAACCAACTTATACCCTATGTGAACTACTTTTTGATGGATTGTGATGCATGGTAAATTTCTTATCCTAGAAAACTTAACAACATATGGGTTTAGTTTGGCCAATATATCTTTCATTTTCTTAAAGGATGAGGAAATCATTGAAACCACTTCTTTTTGCATTGTAAATTATCCATTTTCATATGGAATCTCTTTCTTGATAGGCTAAAACTTCCTTGGGTTTTTAGTTAGAAAAGTAAATAATTATTTATAATCTAGCATTCTTCCTCGCAACCCCATTTTCTCTAGCTCCTATGGCACAAAATACCCCTTACATATGTTGGACCATCTAAAAATATCATAATAACATGATCTTTAGGGGCAAGGAGCTATCCCCTCTTGAAGGTTTTCAATATAGTGGCACCAAGCTTCTACTTGAGAACCTTTGAATCTCAAGGAGAAATTGAAAAGCTAGGGCCAATGACACACCTAACTATCCAACCACCTCATTAAGTAAATAAAATGGAAGTAACTAGAATAGAGAAAAACACCGAGGAGAGAAGGAACAACAAATGCTTTATTAATTCATCAAATTATCAACATACATTCTTGACTCTGAGGCCTTCTAGGTTACAAAAAATAAAATTTACAAAATTCCAGAGTTAGGAATATTTACAAAACCTTCATTCTAACTATTATATCACCCTTTACTTTGCATCCTTAACATAAGCCTAGACACCCCTATTTATACTTTCCAAAATAACCAACAAAATATTCTAGACCATTCCATAATAGAAGGACAACCTCAAAATGGTCTACATAGATCCCAAGACAAGATCCTTACATTAAATTCACAACCTAAATTAAGTACATAAGTTGTCTCACACTAGGAACCAATCACAGAAAAACATGGTCAAATAAGGAATTGAGCATCAAAAAATATCATGTTCACTTGAGACATGAAGAAACACTCAGCCAACATTGGACAACTTGGCACAAACATAAATAATCAGCCAACATTGGACAACTTGACACATACCTGAAAGCACAACCAATATTAGGCAACAACTGGAGATCTACAACCACTAGAGCTTGGGAATGATTACAACTTGACACTTACTAGTAGAATAAAAAAAGATGAGAAGGATATCAAGGTAACCTAGGATGCTCCTAAATAAAAATATCCCCAAGTAGATGATGGAGGGTGTTAACCTTAAAATTTATTAGGATAGGAAAACTGACAAAGGCTTCACCATATTCAACAACTCTAAATTCCTCATCTCCAAAGCTACTAAATGGATCACTCTAAAGCCTATGTAGGCCAAATTTAACATTGATTTTGTTGCATGTGGTGAGATGGATTTTGGAGATGAAATTATCTATAGTGAAAAAATCCACCTTATTATTGCAAATCTTAATCATTTCGAGGACCATATTATCAAGTGTTAGGTAATATCCTCCCATGGGGGCTAAAATTTATCATTCAATAAAGTTACACAAAGTTTTGTAGTGAAGGGGACTCCAAAATAATTATTAATAATGTGAAAGTTCATGCCAAATCTTGGTGCAAAGTGGATGCCATCCTTATCAATATTCTTGGCCTCCTTTACAATTTTGTAGAGGTTAAAATTAATCATACCTAGAGAGAGGAAAATAGGTGGCTTATTTTATGGTTTGTGTTGCTCTATTTTCATTCAATGTTAATTATTGAAGATTGTTTAATATTCTTCCCAATCCTACCTTGATACAGGAACATCTTGGTTTGCACTACTATCTTGCATGTTTTGAGTTTTTATCTTGCTACTGAAACTAGGTTCTATTGAAACTGCATTTTCTGGTTTCTGGGTGCCTATTGCAGACTGTAAACTAATTTTATATAATGACTTAAGAGATTTTCACTTTAGAGATTCAAGAGGTCCTAGAGTAATATCTATGTTCCAGAGCACAAGTCCTAACTCCTTATAGTTTGGGAGATATGGAAATTCTCCCAAAACATCAATTTCTAGCAGTTCTACATGAGAATTTTTTGTGCTCAACTTTTAGAATGGATGCACACTTTTCATTAATGAATCAGAGCTAAGAAATATCATGATTTTTCTTGGACATCAATTTTAGGACAGTTAATTGCTGATGTAGGCTGACTTGTGTACTTAATTTAGGTTTATTTTCATTTAATATTTTTTGAGAGCCAACCTGTGGCTTCTCCATGTTCTAGAATGATCTATAAGCCATTTTGGCTATTATAAATAGAGTGTTTAGGCTTAGAACTAGTTAAGATTAGGGAGTTATTTAATTTAGGTATATTTTCATTTAATATTTGTTGAGAGCCGACTTGTGGCTTCTCCATGTTCTATAATGATGTGTAAGATATTTTGGCTAGTATAAATAGAGTGTTTAGGCTTAGAACTAGTTAAGATTAGGGAGTTGGAGAAAGGATTGTAGAGCAGAATTGAAAACTATGAATTTGTTGTTGGATCTTTGAATCTGAATATATCTGTATTTGGTCCTAACCTAGAAGGCCTTATAGTTGGGCATGTAAGTTGAATATTTAACAAATCAATAAAATTATTTTACTCTTCTTTCTCCTTTGGTTGTTGTTCTTTGTGTTTACTTCCATTGTGTTAACTCTTGCAGGGTGGTTCAGAGAGCTGGGTGTGCCATTAATCCTAGTTTTCCCCATCCTTCCTTGCTTAGGTGGTATCAAAGATGTAGAACCCTATTTTTGATTTGGTTGTAGGGTGGAAAATTTGTGGATTTGACCTATAACTTGTAGAGGATTATGATCTTGCAGGGACCTAATTTGTAAAGATGGTTCATGGTAGAGGAAATGTTGATAATACAATATTGGATCAATTGAGACAAATTGCAGCTAGATTAGATATTGTGGAGACAACCCAGAGGAGAGGAGCACATCTTGATGATGTAAGTGATGATGAAATAGTAGCACTAGACCATAATTTAGAACTTGAGGAAGATCAAGATGAGGAAAGATTTTTGCAAGTTTTTTCTAAGAAAAATTCAAAGCCTGCTATAGAAGTTGTTCCTTATGATGAAAAATTGGATACCAATGCTATGTTAGATTGGATCTTTGATATGGAGAAGTTCTTTGAGTATGAAAACACTCCTGATAATAGAAAGGTGAAGATTGTAGTCACTAGGCCGAAAGGTCATGCTTTGCTTGGTGGGAGCATTTGCAAACTGATAGAAAAATGAGAGGAAAGGAGATCAGAACTTGGCCAAAGATAGTGAACAAGGTAAAGAACAAATTCCTCCCTGCTAATTAACAAGTTAGCTTATTGAGAAAGATACAAAATTTGAAATAAAAGGACATGACTATGAAAGAGTATATTGAGAAATTCTATAGATTGGACATCAGATCTTGACATGTGGATGATGATGTTGAGGAAATTGCAAGGTACATAAATGGATTGAGATTTAGAATTCAAGATAAAATAAGTTTTTTGAAGTTAGAAAGTGTAGAAGAAGCATACCAATATTCCTTGAAAGCTGAGGAGATCTTAACAAAGAAGCATGGACAAAAACAAAGAGGTAGAGGTGGTAGATTCTAATGAGGTAGAGCCAGATCTTATGGTGAAGGTGGCAGATCTAAAAAAAATTTACAGGATAAAGGAAAATCTAAATGGAAGAATGATGAAAAAGATAAGACCGAGTGTAAAGGTGGTAGATCATACCAAGGAGGTACTGGATCCTACCAAGGAAGAGGTAATTCTTATCCTAGAGGTGGTTTTCGTGGAAATTGTTTTAGATGTGGTAAAGAAGGGCATAGCTCTTTTGAATGTAGATCTTTTGAAAGTGGATAGAATAATAGAAATGTTGTGGTTCAAGAAGATATTGGGAGTTCACCAAGTGGACCTAAGGCTAGAGAAAATTTGATGGTGAGAAGAACCTTATATAACAAAGAAAGTGATGAGGAACCTATCCTTAGAAGAAGTCTTTTCAAGACCAGATGTAAGATGAATGGAAAATGCTACAAGGTGATCATTGATAGTGGAAGTTCTACAAATTTGGCATCAAAAGAGCTGGTTACAAAGTTACTTTTTTAGAGGCTAAAACATCCCAAACCTTATCATGTTTCATGTATCAAAAATGAGCATAAGATATTGCTAAGTAAACAATGTGTTGTGTAGTTCAAAATTGGACATTACTTTGATGAATTTTTGTGTGATATTATGCCCATGGATTGTTGTCATATTTTTTTGGGTAGACCTTGGCAATATGATAGATATGTTGTGCATGATGGAAGATTGAATCAATATACTATTTGGGTAAATGGGAAGAAACAAACATTGATGCCTTTGATTGAAAGTCCAGATGAGGTCAGTTACACTGCAATAAAAGTTTGCATGGTTAATGGAACGCAATTTGAAAAGGAAGTAAAGAAGAACTAGGCTTATTTTTCTATAGTTCCTAGAGGACCAAGTGTTGGTAGTAATGACCAAGCAGCAAAAGTTGGTAATAATAGAGTGATAGTAGAAATTATAGAATTGTTGAATGAATATAAGGATATTGTTTTTGATGATATTCCTAATGGTTTGCCTCCAGTAAGAAGCATAAGTCATTGTATGGATCTAATTCCTGAAGCTAGTTTACCAAACAAAGCACCATATAGATTGACACCTATAAAGAATGAAGAACTTAATAGACAAGTGCATGAGTTGTTGCAAAAAGGTTTGATCAGAGAAAGTTTGAGTCTATGTGCTATACATACTATATTAGCACCTAAAAAGAATGGAGAATGTGTACTAATTCCAAAGCTATTAATAAGATCATAGTGAAATATAGGTTTCCTATGCTAAGGATGGATGATATAATAGATTGCTTGAGTGGAGCAAAGTATTTTACCAAGATTAATTTGAAGAGGCTATCATTAGATTAGAATCAGAGAAGGTGATGAATGGAAGAATACTTTCAAGAAAAAAGATGGTTTGTATGAATGGTTGGTTATGCCTTTTGGTTTGACTAATGCACCTAATACTTTCATGAGGTTGATGAATGAAGTTCTAAAAACATTTTTCGGTAAGTTTGTAATTTTTTATTTGGATGATATTTAGATATTTAGTAAGACTAAGAAAGAACATCTTGAGCATATTCGACAAGTATTGCAAAGGTTGAAATAAGAAAAGTTCCTGATTAATATGAAAAAGTATTCTTTTATGCAAGAGGAGATTGTGTATTTGAGATTTGTGATTTCAACTAAAGGATTGAAGATGGATCTAGAGAAGGTTAAAGTGATTTTGGAGTGGCCTACACCTGAGAATGTGGGTGAGGTAAGATCATTTCATGGTTTGGCTAGTTTTTTAAAAGTTTATAAAGAATTTTAGTGATGTTTGTAATGCTATGACTAAGACAATGAGGGGAGACAAAAAGAAATTCAAGTGGACACATGGAGCTAATAAGAGTTTTGAGACTTTGAAACAAGAGGTTGCTAAATTACCTATATTGGCTTTGCCTAATTTCAATAAAGTATTTCAAGTTGAATGTGATGCAAGTGGTAATGCAATTAGAGCTTTATTAAGTCAAGAAGGTTAGCCTGTTGCTTTCTTTAGTGAAAAGTTGAATGATGCTAAAAGGAAGTATTATTTTTATGATCAATAATTTTATGCTATTGTTCAAGCATTGAAGAAGTGGAGACATTATTGATTCCTAAGGAGTTTGTGTTGTATATTGATCATAAAGCTTTACAATACTTGGGAAGTCAACAGAAATTGAATTAGAGACATATGAAGTGGGTTGAGTATTTGCAAAATTTTACATTTGTAATCAAGAATAAGAGTGGAGATATTGATAGAGTTGCTAATGCATTGAGTAGAATATGTTCTTTGTTGACTAAAATGAAGGTTGAAGTTCTTGGTTTTGATGAAATGAAAGAGTTGTTTGATGTTGATCCTAATTTTTTCGAGGCATGAAGAGAGTGTAGAGCACCAAATCTGACAAATCACTGTCATGCCCAAAACTACGAGGGAAAAAACACACAATTTTTTTTTTAAATTATAATTATTAATTAAAGTGCTCTAAGTTGAAAAGATTGTGATAACAGTTAAAATACAGGTTCTCTACATTACGTCTTAAGATTATAAACATGAGGACGGTTACATCGTTAAGGTTTTCAAACTTTTCTTATAAGATTGATATTGTTAAACTTATGTTCTTACGTTTCTTATACAAAATTATAGTAAGAGTTATTTAAATAATGATGTAGATGTCTACAAAATTAGTTTAATGAAACAACTAAGCAAATAACATTGACATTAAAACTTATTTTAGATGGACAATAACCATAAATCTAAAACCAATTGGTACTCCAAAATTCAGACTTACTTCAATACTAAAACTAAATATATTTAACTACTATATCATCAATATAAAAACTAACATTACTAAGAAAATTATATATTAAAATTTTGAACAATGGATTACACCAATAACTAACTAAAACTTACTTAATTTACATTTACAACTTAACTAATTAAAATAAATAACAATTAGCAAAAACATAAATAAAGTAACTATAAAATTGAATATATGCTACTAACTAAAAACCATTATTAAACAAAAATAATTAAAACAAACAACTAACTTAAACTTTAAATAGTTAACTATCTACTAATATCAACTAACACATTTAATTTACATTTTAAATTTGCTTAATTAAAAAATATATATGAAAAGACAATAATAAAAGTAAATACTTACTAAAACATATTTTACACTAATCTAATATTAAACAAAATAATTAACAAAATACCAAAACTTAATACTAACTTACACCTAACCATCTAACCTAACCCTCACCCCCCCCCCCCTACACCCCCTACCAACATACTTGGGTGGATACCAAAGTTGCCCCACGTAGCCCAAGGTCTGCATGACGCAGTCCAACCTTGGGTCAAGTACGTGGGCAGTACGATGGCAGGCCCCAACAAAGGAAACAGCATCCAAGCAAACTTAAAACATAGCAACAACAACCTTTCAAAAAAAATGAGAAGACAAATGAGCACTCAGATAGAGGGGATGGGACATGGGGAAAAGAAATAAAGTTTTAAATATAAGTTATCACTTCATCCCAAGGCCCCACGTTTCCTCATGAGCTAAGACAAGCACAAAGTCAAGGTGGGGTGCAGAATAGGGGTGATGTCATCATTATGATGACACAAAGAGTAAGTAAATAAAACATATATATATATATATATATATATATTTTTTTTTTTTTTTTTTTTTTTTTTTTTTTTTTTGAAACCTCTTTCCAACTGACGTCCAAGTAGAGGTGAGGGAACATTAATGACATAAAGTTTATATGGTAGGAAAGGATATTTAGATATTTATAAAGTATTTTTTTAAATCATTGAGGGTCTATTATAATATTAGACTGTAATAGTATGAACTCATTTTTTTTTTCCATACAATTTCCAGAATGATATATGTGCTCCTACAGGCCTTTTTTTTTTTATGCATTTGAAAACTTACTTGTAGGTTTAAGTCTTACTATGGAGTTTTATAGGATTGGTGTTTTAATTCATAATGATATTAACTTATCACCTTATTATGTATCATGCTCAACAAAATCAACTATATATTCATTTAACTATATGTTATAACTGATGGAGCAAAATTTGAATAACATAGTGACTAACTAATCTTAGGGAAATTGAGAAAATAAAGAGATCAAAAATGATAATGCTCTATTCATTTTGAAGGGAGTATCAAAACACACCAAGTTCTTTCCTCTATCGTGTTTCAAATTTAAGTTTGGATATCTTGACATAATTCTTTCCTACATGTTCTTGCAAATTTACTTTCAACACAAACAACCATGAACTAAATCATATCAAACTCAAAGGAGATACCATACATTTACAAATTGAATCTTGCATAATTGAACATCATCGATTCATCTCATCTTTAATATACATTAATGTGACAAAATAAAATATGAAAACTTCAAGAGAACCAAAGATTACTCAATCACTTATTTTATTAACAACCTGATTCAAGGGCTCATCCGGGAAAGAATCAGGAAGAAAACCCAACTTCATTGCCAATCCAACAAAGTTTGAAAAACAACTTACATAGGATTTCAATCCTAAATTACAACAATTTTAATTGGATTTTCTTCATGACCCTCATCAAGGGATTCATAACAATTTCTGCATCATATTTCTAGTACCTTGGAGGGAATAGAATCTGATCGGGTGACAACCAAGCATAACCAAGAGACAATCAAACAAGCATAATCATACATGGTTTACACAATAGGATTCATAATGAATCAAAACTAGGGAAAGGTGGATTCTTCTAATCAGGAGAAATCAAGCACAACACCAACAGATGCCCAATCAGGGCTATAAACCAAGAACTTTCGTTCTTCCAATTCAACATACCAAAATCATACAAGGTTTGTGCTGACAGGTAGGGGCCCATAACACCCTACCCTTTGTCCCTCTTCTCACCCTAAGAAGAGACTCTACACTGGTCGGAGTTTGACTAAACAGACCTTTCCCAAAATTGGTCACTTCTGCCCTCTCCAAGGGTGAGTACTACCAAAACACCCATGCAAGAAAAATCTCAAAATTGCAAACATAAACATGAAAGGAAAACATCCAAAAAAACATAGTTTTCAAAGCTTCCCAACATACCCAAAATCACACAAAAATTCAAACAACAACAAGATAGCATAAGCATGAAAAAAACATGAAAATATGAACAAGGAAGATGAGAATTCCTACCTGCACAAAGAGGTAATGGCAAATGAATCAGTTTGAGTAGAGCTTCCCTTTCCCTGCTTCAATCTTCAAGAACTCCTCTCTAAATGTAGAGATTGGGTAACACCCCAACTAGACCAAGAAAGGCCTCTAAATAAGCCTCAAACTCAACCACCAAAAGGAGCAATAACTACTCCCACCCACCTACAAATCTAGAAGCTCCTAACTCAACCCACACTATGGTTAAACACTAAGTGGAGGTGAGGTGAGGTAACTCAAGATAACCACTTGCAATTTTTGCACAAAGGCAAAATGAGACTTTTTGAGTGATCTCCAAAGTCAACAAAAGGTCTTAGGGGTTGGAAAAGACCCCCAACCCATACCCATACCCCTTGGGTATAATTATTCCATGTTTTAAAGCCTTAGGAATAGGTTTAGAGCCAAACAAAAGCTAGGAAATAATTAGGACCAACTAACAACTCTAAAATGCAGATTAAGCACTAATTCGGATTAAGGATGACTAAACTCAATTAAGAACCAAATTAGCAAACTGACACTAACTTAAATTGACTTAGGTCCATGGGTTACATAGCTAACCCTAACTAGCACGCTAAAGAGCACAAACAAATCATGAGTGTCAAGCGACACTAAAAGAACATAGTTACGAACATTAACATTTACTGAACACAGAAATAAAATACATACATCTCACAGTACAATACTTGAATTACGAACAACAAGGTTTCCAAAATTTAACACATAGAGATCAGTTATGTTCCTCCGTCAGTTTCCTCGGCTAAAATATCTGCACACTCATTGCACACATTAGTAGCCCCGAAAATCACATGTACATATATACGTATCATAAATTTACATAAATTGAAACATACATAAATCAGAGTTTCTTGCATCCTACTTATATCCTTAATCATAAAGATTCCAAAATCAATGGGTTAATCCTACATTTACTTAATTCATCACATACATATACATAAAGTATTAAATGAAGGACATCAAATATCTAAAAATAACATCACACAACATGAAATAATAAATTATGTTCTAAGCATCAGATAATGTCTCGACATCTCGAGTCGTGAGTATCAAAATGATAAAGTAACAACTAAGGCTACGAAGGGTCGGGGCGAGGCCTCACAATCACATAAGTAAGTATGATGAGCATTTTATTCAAGAAGGTATGTTTTTTAAAGGTATTCAATTATGTATTCCTAGAAGTTGTATGAGGTTGAATCTAATTAAGGAAAAGCATAGCGGTGGATTAGCTGGACATTTTGGAATTGATAAGAAATTGAGTTTGTTGAAAGAGAAGTATTATTGGCCACAAATGTACAAGGATGTTCAGAAATTTGTAAAGAGTTGTGGAGTTTGTCAAGTTGTAAAAGGAGTGAGTCAAAATACTAGTTTGGATACACCTATTACTATTCCTAAGAAACCTTAGAGCGACATCAATTAGGATTTTGTTCTTGGATTACCTAAGACAGTGAAGGGGTATGATTCCATATTTGTTGTAGTGGATAGATTTTCTAATATGGCTCATTTCATACCATGTATGAAGACATCAGATGTTGAGCATGTTGCTAAACTTTTCTTTAAAGAGATTGTGAGATTGCATGGATTACCAAGAAGTATTATTTTTGACAAAGACAATAAGTTTGTTGGTTATTTTTGGAAGACTTTGTGGAAAAAGATGGGTACTAATTGAAGTTTAGCTCTACATTTCATCCACAAAAAAATGCACAAACAGAGGTTGTGAATAGAAGCTTGGGTAATTTTTTGAGATGTTTAGTTGGAAATAAGCTAAGTAATTGGGAGATGGTATTGGCACAAGCTGAATTTGCATATAATAATTCTATGAATAGGAGTATAGGAAAGACACCTTTTGAGATTGTTACTAGAATGAAGCCTAGACGAGTATCAAATTTGAGAGATATTGCTGGTGGAGAATAGAGAAGTGTTGCAGGTGTAATGTCCCTAGTTCCTCCTGTTTAGAAATAGGGACATTAACCTAAAAATCTAAATATTATTCCTTATCTTTTAGAGTTTCTCATATATTTTTCCATTCTATTTCCCAAAGTTGCTATCTATTTCCTATCATATTTTTTGATCCCCTTCCTTTTAAACTTGTTCTCCATTATATACCCAGTCTATTTTAATCTCCAAAAGAAATGACTGATCAGAAGCAATTATTAATATTAGTTTAATAATTGTTCAACTATAATTACATTTATAATTTAGATTATTTTATAATTATTAATATTTATAATCATATTTTACCTTTGATTAATTATTTTTGATTAACATTATCTTATATCAACTTTTTAATAAGATTATATTTTATTGTAATAATTTTTATTATATATTCCTTCTTGATATTATTATAATATTATAATAATATATTTAATAATAATATTATAATATTATAATTATATTTTCTTGTTAATTATTCCTTCTTGGCAACTATCATATTATATTATTATTATCAACTTAATTATTTTAAAATTATGTTTTCTTTTAAAATTTATTATTTCTTTGACTCCTTATATTATTAAATTTTATTAGAAAAATAGCGGACATGATAGTCCACCCTTCCCAAAATTGCTTGTCCTCAAGCAATTCAATATTCACTGCTTGTGATTTGATCGATGCATCTCACTATGGTCCAACAAAAATAATTTCAACTTGTGATTAAATCATCATAAATATATAAATTAAAGATTATGAGATTCAATTTAGATTACTATGATTGATTTAAAGAGAGAACTTATCTTGATGTACTAGAGCTCCATGATGATTCCTGACAAATGTACCCTGAGAGACTTTGTCTTGCCTCAGGCCTCTAATTAATCCTTAGGAGAAACTTTATCTCTTCCTAAAGCCTTTTATGGATATCCCTTTAGGATAATCCCTTAAGAGATACTTTATCCCATCCTAAGCCCCTATGGATATCCCTTTGGGAGTATCCATGTCCATTTAATCCTTAGGAGAGACTTTATCTCATCCTAAGCCCTTGTGGATATTCCTTTAGAATTATCCTCTTTATGATCCTTAGGAGAGACTTTATCTCATCCTAAGCCCTTATGGATATCACTTTAAGAGTATCCATCTCTATTTAATCCTTAGGAGAGACTTTATCTCATCCTAGGCCTTTATGGATGTCCCTTTAGGATGTACCCACCTCTGTGGACAATGGGGAGACTTTATCTCATCATGAGTCACTAAGGATATCCCTTTAGGATTATCCCTCTTTATTTAATCCATAGGAGAGACTTTATCTCATCCTAAGGCCTTTTGGGGTATTTCCTTTAAGGTTACCCATTTCTATAAATCTTGGAAGAGACTTTATCCCTTCCCAAGTCTTTAGAAGTGTATGATCTCTATAGTTTTATACAAGGAATTTTTGAGTATAAATGCAATTGAAGAGTTGTATTAATATAATTATTACAAATTCTCATAATTAATTAATAGGTATAGCTACTACTAAAGTTGAATAATCCCTTCCATTCTTCTCTATTATTGATTACTAATTCCCTTCTCAAATTCATGCATCAAGTGGAATCTCTTCAAAAGACCATTAGTTCTCTCCTTCATATTTTGATATGTACTCATAGAGGGCTCTAATTCTATATATTATAGTTTCTATGACTAAAAATTAATACTGATCGGTGCTCATCTTTCTTGGCACTATGTATGATCTGCTGACTGTGCACGTAATATAATATCTTTGTCCGGTGTCTTCTCAACGTATTGACTATGCTTAAATGGTGATTCCAATTGTGTTTTCCCCTTCTATGCTCCCTCAATATTCTTTATACAAGAATTCCACTTTCTAATTTGATTGATATTTTTCCATAGCTAGTGATGTGGCATGTGCAATCCATTTGCCCTACAACATATAATTTCTGCTTGGTTTTTATTGTTGAACTTTTATCTATTGTTCTCTCTTGTGCGATCACTTTTTTCAATCGAAATTTGTAGATTTTTCTACAAACAATAGTGGCTTCTTTAATATTGTTGTATACTACTATTGTGCGATACATGTACACTTCTTTCATTCGCAACTTATCTTTAGGTCTTCATATATTTTATTGAGCCTAATCATCTGTATACAACATGGTTTCCATATATTGAGATGCTAAGGTTGTCAACATAGGTCTCTTACTTACATGACTTTTAGATGAATTCATGCGACTTCTAAAATATTCACCATTTAACATATATGGTCATTGTCAATTATATTATGGCCTCCATTTTGATGCTGCCACTTCTATGATGTGTATATGATTTAAGTATTATAACCGCTGACTATCTTCATTTATCTATGTCAAGGTCATAGTCAGCCTATCAAGCTAGTCTCATTCAATGCATAAATGTTCATTTGGGAACTGTAGGTTAATCATTGCCATATTATATTCAATTCATATCTTTCTTTGTGCAATTCAATTTGCCCCTGTGGTTGGTCTTTATTGCGTTTATAGAATTGGATAATATCATGTAATAATTTTATCACACGATAATATAAAACCACTATGATATCTTCCAAACTCTTCCCAAATTATTTCCTTAAGAAATTACGGCCCTCGAGTAGGATAACAAGGCATGATTCTTAAAACAATTATTTTAAAACTTTGCCAAAGATTCAACTAGATTTATTTATGAACTTCATAGGTTGCTAGGTTCAATGCTCTAGTACCACTATAATGTTCCCAATTCCTCATGTTTAGAAATAGGGACATTAACCTAAAAACCTTAATATTATTTCTTATATTTTAGAGTTTCCCATATGTTTTTCCATTCTATTTCCCAAAGTTGCTATCTATTTCCTATCCTATTTTTTATCCCCTTCCTTTTAAATTTGTTCTCCATTATATACCTAGTCTATTTTAATCTCCAAAAGACATGAATGATCAAAAGCAATTATTAATATTAGTTTAATAATTGTTCAACTATAATTATATTTATAATTATTAATATTTATAATCATATTTTACCTTTGATTAATTATTTTGATTAACATTATCTTATATCACCTTTTTAATAATTTTATATTTTATTATAATCGTCTTTAATATATATTCCTTCTTGATATTATTATAATATTATCATAATATGTATAATAATATTATTATAATACTACAATAATATTATAATATTATTATTATATTTTCTTGTTAATTATTCCTTCTTGGCTACTATCATATTATATTATTACTATCAACTTAATTATTATAATATTATGTTTTCTTTTAAAATTTATTATTTCTTTGACTCGTTATATTATTAAATTTTATTAGAAATATAGGGGACATGATAGCAAGAGAAGAATTTGTTGATTACATGGAGTCTTTGCATAAGGAAGTGAAGTTGAGGATAGAACAAAGTAATCAGGAGTATAAGGAGAATGTTGATCAGTCTAGGAGACATCATGATTTTCAAGTGGATGATGAGGTGATGGTTCATTTAAAGAAAGGAAGGTTTCTAGTTGGAACATATAGTAAGTTGAAGATGAAGAAGTTTGGAGCTTGTAAGATCTTGAAGAAATTTGACAGTGGAAATGCTTATGAAGTTGAGTTACCTGATGACATGGATATATCTCCTATATTCAATGTTGCTTATTTATAAAAGTATCATGAATCAGATGATGAAGTTGCTATATTAGAGGAATATCCTAAGAAGCAAATTGAAGAAGTTGAATAGGTATTGGATCAAAGAATTGGTAAGAGCACAAGAGGAAAAGATTATTATGAATATCCGCTAAGTGGAAGAAAAGACCTATGGAAGATGCTTTATGGATTTCTCAATCTAGGTTGGATTTAGTTCAGGTTGTGACATGTCAACGATTCATGAGAATAATTTCTTCCAACCTTGGTTGTCTAATGCAAGAGCATCCTAGGTTGCATTTCTATCCTACATGTTTTGAGTTTTTATCTTGCTAATGAAACTGGGTTCTACTAAATCTACATTTTTTGGTTTTTGGGTGCCTATTGTAGACTATATAACTATTTTTCCATAATGTATGAAGAGTTTTTCATTTTAGACATTTAGGAGGGCCTAGAGTACTATCTATATTCCAGAGCGTAAGTCCTAACTCTTTATAGTTTTGGAGATATGGCAATTCTCCTGGAACATCAATTTTTGGCAATTCTGCGTGACAATTTTCTATGCTCAACTTTCAGAATGGATGCACACTTTTCCTTAATGAATTAGACCTCATGCACTTAAGGGTTGTAGAGGACTTAGATATCTACCTACAGTTTGAAGTGTGACTTCTAACTCAATCATGTTGGAAATGATTGAAATGATCATAAGAACAATTGTTGGAATAATATATGGAACTGGTAAAGAATGTCCTCAATTATTGTTTTGTCATTGATATCAAACTTGCTACTTGCAGGGATGACAATTTCTTTAGTGATCCAAATACTATCAATTAGTTGATTGTCAAGGTGGAGACAATCAATAAGATGTAACTAGAACACCTAAAGAAAGGTTGAAGTTATGATGTTGTAATGAAGTACAAGGATCAGTCAAGCCATTAACGAAATAGTGTATTGGATGACATACTAAAAGATACAAAGAATGAGCACACTGAAACATATCAAAGATCTAAGGTTTTAGCTAAGTCTTTTGTAAAGCTCAAACTAAGTTTATTAGAGAGAAGGTGTCGAGCAAGCTAGTAAGAGCCGAGAAAATTTCTAGTTAAGTGCCGAGCAAGTTCATGTGTCGAGCAAGTATAGGTGCCGAGCACCAATAACTCAATAATGCCGAGTAACACAGAGGTGTTGAGCACCGGTAACTCAATAATGCTGATTTGTTGCATTATTTAGAAAATTGAAGATTCACCAGATCTAAGCCGACAAAGTTGTTATCTAGAAATCTATGAATTAAAAAGGGAAGATAAGAATGATGAGTTGGTGGCACAGAACACCATGTAGAACATTTTTAAGATATAGTTGGCAAAGAAAACAAGATATGGGGTAGATACATTGTATCCTACCTAATCCATTTTGAAACCCTAAAATCGGAGAGGGAGAATTGAGCGGCAAAGGCAAATCAAACTTGTATATAAGAAGACATAAGTTAATGGAAAACAGAGTGGAAGAGAGTGAAAAAGAGGGGATAGTGAGAAAGAGAGCCGTGGTCAAGCATTAAAGCTTGAAATGCTGAAGAACTCTGTTTGGATAGATGACCACAAGGATTATTGCATTGGTAGAATGAGTAAGAAGACTCAAGGAGACAAAGCTTGAGAGGGAGACAAGCAAGTCAGAGCTAAAGTGATTGAAGCCAAGCATAAGGATTGAACTGAAAGAGTGATTTGAAATCTGCAAAGTATGTTGTATGTCAGATCAAAAAGACCATTATCGTTACTTTCTAGCAATTGTAACAGTAAGATAAATCCTATGGACTTAGGTTGGTTTAGCAGCCATTAGATAAATCCTTTAACAGGGTGACATTCCAAGTGGATGTTCTAAAGACCTTTAACCAGACCCATTCCTAACAGTTTGGTAAAATCCTCTAACAAGGTCACATTTAACAGTGTGTTGTAAGCCTTTAACAGGGTAGGCTCTTAATAGGGCATCACTTCAGAAGAGTGAGAATCAAGTAGCATGTTACTGGTGGTTTTTCCCAAATTGGGTTTCCACATAAATCATTGTGTCATGTGTTAATCTTGAATGTTTTATCTTTGCATGTTGATTTACAGTAATTTGCTTATATGAATGATTTAAGTTTGAACAGATGAAAAGGGTATGGATTCATTAAAAATGTATTAATAGGGCATTTTGGACCTTGAATAACTGATTCACCCCCCCTCTCAGTTATTCTAAAGAATTCTAACAATTGGTATCAGAGCCTAACTGCTGATTCAGTTTAAAGGGACTACTAGCAGAAAAGATCAAAATGCCAAAGAGAGAAGTTTCCAAGCTCAACAAAGACAACTTTGTTGCATGGAAAAGTTTGATGAAGCTACATCTTGGATCCATAGGAGATTATGCCCAAAATTCAATTGTCACTAAACATGTAGATCCAATAGGTGCTCCTATTGCCGAAGACATGAAAAACAAGCAAGAACACAACCAAAAAATGCTAGAAATTGCCTCTGCACTCAGCTATGCTGAATTTGATGATATCAAAGGATGTGACACTACATTCAAAATGTGGAAAGCCCTATCATACATCTATGGAGGAGATCAGAATGTACAAAGAGAAAAAAGTGAAAGTCTCAGAGGAAAATTTGATGACATGAAGATGGAAGAAAATGAGAATGCTACTCAGTATGGTGCAAGAATAAAGGAAGTGGTAAGTGCAATAAGATGCTTGAATGATCAACTGGATGAAGATACTGTTAATAGTAAGTTCTTAAGAACCTTGCTTCCTATCTATGCTATTAGAGTATCAGCAATACAAGAGCTAAGATGTATACCAGGAAATAACCTAAGCTTTGAAGGTATAATAGGTAGACTCACTGTATTTGAGTTATCTAACTTTGACAACTACAAACCTGAAAAATGTTGAATCTGCTTTTAAGGCCAAGCTATCACTAAAAGATTTCGAACAGGTGAAATCAAGGAAAGGAAGAAAAATGAAGTATGTATCTAGTGATAGTAGCACTGATGAGGAAGATGTGGAACAATTGGAAGCATTTCTTGCTAGAAGATTTCACAGGGGCAAAGGAAAATTCAAAGGTAAGATGCCTATCATTTGTTTCAATTGCAATGAAGTAGGTCATATTGCTGCAAGATGTCCACAGAAAAAGGATTCCAAGGAAGGCAACAAATACAAGCACAGAAGAGATGATGACAAGAGAGATTACAAAGAAAAAGGTAAGAAGTGTTATATTGTTGAAGAAAATTCTGATGACAATGATGATGAAGTTGTTTATGTAGCCATGAAGGACCAATCTGATGAAGAAGAAGTCACAGCACCAGTGACATGTATAAACAAGAATGACAGATGGAACATAGACAGTGGATGCTCACATCACATGATAGGAGACAAAAGTAAGTTTGTTAACTTTACTCAGTATGATGGAGATAGTGTTAGATTTGGTAATGATGCTCCATGTCAAATCAGAGGAAAAGTTTCCATTAAGCTCACAGACCAAATTTCATGTGACAATGCATACTATGTTGAAGGATTAAACTACAATTTACTAAGTGTCTCACAATTAGGCAATATAGGTTGCAAAGTGGAATTTGAAAACAAAACTGCAAAAATCTACGACAATGATGGTAAACTAATAGGAAAAGGAGATCAAACAAAGAGTAATTTGTTTTACCTTGATATGGATGATGCTTCTTGTCTATTTGCAAAATTTGATGATGAATGGTTATGGCATAAAAGATTATTTCATGTCAACTTTGACAATCTAGTCAAAATCAGTAAAATGAAGAAAGTCAGAGGTCTACCAAAACTGAAGAAGCCTGATAATGTCATGTGTAAACAATGTCAGCTAGGAAAGATTACAAAGTCAAGTTTCAAAAGCAAAAACTATACATCTAAAGAGATACTTGAGTTAGTTCACACTGACTTATGTGGTCCAATGGAAATAAAAAGCTATAGAGGAGATAAATACATAATGTTATTTGTTGATGACTATTCCAGGATGATGGTTGTTATGTTCTTAAAACAAAAATTTGATGCTTTTCAAATGTTTAAGTGGTATGTGGCCAGAGTTGAAAAGGAAACTGGAAAAAGCTTGAAATGTCTAAGATCAGATAGAGGTGGTGAATTTGCATCAAATGAATTCAAGATATTCTGCAATGACAATGGAATCAAAAGACAAACATTAGCTCCTAGAACTCCCCCACAGAATGGAATTGCTGAAAGAAGAAACAGATATGTAATTGACTGTGCTAGAACATTAATGATGGAAAAGAATGTTTCTCTAAAATACTGGAGAGAAGCTGTAAGTGTAGTTGTTCATACATTAAATCGAGTACAAGTCAAGAAAGGTACAAACACAACGCCTTTTGAATTATGGTATGGTTACTCACCAAATGTAAAACATTTCAAAGTGTTTGGTTGCAAATGTTTTATATTTAAAGATGTTAGAAATGGAAAATTTGATTTAAAAAGTGATGAAGGAATATTTCTTGGTTACTCCACAAGAAGGCATATAAGTGTTTGAATATTAACACTAACAAAATTGTGGAAAGTGCAAATGTAAATTTTGATGAGCACACAGAAGTCCAAGTTGAAGAACCAAAGAAAATGGAAGAATACAGAACCTTAGTATATTCTTATGAAGGAATGACTAATGATGAGGATGATGTCAATCAAATTGAAAGTCAACAACAAGTGTCAGTTTCAGCCGATTCACAACCAGTGAATGCCAAGTTGCATTCAGAAGCCGAGTTACAGAATGAAGAAAATGCACAATCTGATTCTGAAGACAGCATACATGATGAAGAACAACCTGACAATGAAGAGCATAGTGATCCTGAATCTGAAAGATCAAACATGGAAACAAGGACAAAGCCAAGATTATCCAAATATGTAAAAAGACATCACCCTGCTGAACAAATAATTGGTGACAAAGATGCAAGACCAATGACAAGGAATAGACTAAGACATGAATCATGTCTAATTAGCCAATCTGAACCCAAGACAGTATACAGTGCATTACAAGATGATGACTGGTATAAAGCTATGGAAGAAAAAATTGATCAAATAAGAAAAAACAAAACCTGGAGTTTGGTGCCCAGACCAACTGACAAGAATGTGATTGGCACCAAATGGGTATTCAGAAATAAACAAGATGAGAATGGTGAGATTACCAAAAATAAAGCCAGATTAGTATGCAAGGGTTATGCTCAAGAAGAAGGAATAGACTATGGAGAAACATTCGCTCCTTTTACAAGAATGGAAGGAGTAAGAACTTTACTTGCATATGCTGCCTACAAAGATTTTAAAGTCTATCAGATGGATGTAAAATCTACCTTCTTAAATGGTATACTAGAAGAAGAAGTCTACATTGAACAACCAGAAGGATTTGTTGATGAAAACAACAGGGATATGGTGTGTAAGTTACATAAAGCACTCTATGGTTTGAAACAAGCACCTAGAGCATGGTATGAGAGACTTCACAAGTATCTAGTGCAAATTGGATTTAAAAGAACTGATGATAACAGCAACATGTACATCAAAACTGAAGAAGGTAAAGATATTATTGTATCTAAAATTTTTGTGGATGACATAGTATTTGGTGGTAAGGAAGTACTTTACAAAGGCTTTGCTGACAAAATGAAACATGAATTTGAAATGTCTATGTTTGGAGAAATCAAATTTTTTGTTGGATTACAAGTTCACCAACTCAAACATGGAATATTTATTACACAATCAAAATACATCAAAGAAATTCTTAAAACATTTGGATTGGAGGAATCCAAACCAGTCAGCACACCAATGGCCATAGGGAATAAGCTATCCAAAAATGATGAGTCAGTCGAAGTCAATCAAACAATGTACAGATCCATGATTGGAAAACTACAATATGTTGTACATAGTAGACCAGACATAGCATTAGCAGTTGGAATAGTGGCTAGGTTCTCTGCTAATCCTAAAGAAAATCATCTCATAGCAGTAAAAAGAATAATGAGATATCTCAAAGGGACTGATGATTTTGGTCTATACTACAAAAAGAATAGAAAATTTGAACTCAATGCATAAACAGATGCAGACTGGGGAGGAAACATTGATGGCAGAAAAAGCACAAGTGGAGGTGCATTATTTCTAGGCAAAAGGCCGGTTACTTGGACTAGCAAGAAACAAACATGTATATCCCAGTCCACTGTAGAATCAAAATATGTGGCAGCTGCAATCAATTGTACAAACATTGTATGGCTCACACATCTATTGAATGGAATGAAAGAAGAGGTAACAAAATCGGTGATATTGTATTGTGATAATACAAGTGCTATAAACATATCCAAAAATCCAATGATGCATGCAAAAACCAAGCATATTGCAATCAAGTATCATTATGTCAAAGAATTGGTAGAAGACAAACAAGTGAAGTTCAAATACATTCATACAAAGGAACAAACTGTAGATATCTTCACCAAACCATTGCCCAAGGATGCCTATGAATATCTTAGAGGCAAGCTGGGGGTTATACCCCTAAGTCAAGTAGTTTAAGGCAACAAGGAAGCTGCCTTGCATCAACAGGAATAAATCATTGAAATATTAGCAGGTTGATGCAAAGGATGACAGCAGGAACAGAAACTCCAAATCAGTCACAAGCATGGTGACAGAGTGAGAAAGACAACAAGTAGCCAAATCTTATATTTTGCATGATAAAGATGCTACATCTTTGGCATTTATGTCAAAGAGGGAGAAATATGCTAGAAATTGATCAATGCAAAGAAAGAGGGAGGTATATATGAAAGAGGGAGATATATGTGATCAGTAGTGAAAATGCAACAAGCCAATGTATACAATCTTGGGGGTAACTGAATTGATTACTTGATTAGTTTGGTTTGCCATCAATGCCAAAGAGGGAGATTGTTGGAAATGACTGAAATGATCATAAGAACAATTGTTGGAATAGTATATGGAATTGGTAAAGAATGTCCTCAATTATTGTTTTGTCATTGATGTCAAACTTGCTACTTGTAGGGATGACAATTGCTTTAGTGTGATCCAAATACTATCAATTAGTTGATTGTCAAGGTGGAGGCAATCAATAAGATGTAACTAGAACACCTAGAGAAAGGTTGAAGTTATGATGTTGTAATGAAGTACAAGGATCAGTCAAACCATTAACAAAATAGTGTATTGGATGACATACTAAAAGATACAAAGAATGAGCACACTGAAACATATCAAAGATCTAAGGTTTTAGCTAAGTCTTTTGTAAAGCTCAAACTAAGTTTATTAGAGAGAAGGTGTCAAGCAAGCTAGTAAGAGCTCAGCAAATTTCTAGTTAAGTGCCAAGCAAGTTCAAGTGCTGAGCAAGTTTAAGTGCTGAGCAAGTATAGGTGTCGAGCACCAGTAACTCAATAATGCCGAGTAACACAGAGGTGCCGAGCACCGGTAATTCAATAATGCCGAGTTGCTGCATTATTTAGAAAATTGAAGATTCGCCAGATCTAAGCCGAAAAAGTTGTTATCTAGAAATTTGTGAATTAAAAAGGGAAGATAAGAATGATGATTTGGTGGCACAGAACACAATGTAGAACATTTTTAAGATACAGTTGGTGAAGAAAACAAGATATGGGGTAGATACATTGTATCCTACCTAATCCATTTTGAAACCCTAAAATTGGAGAGGGAGAATTGAGCGGCAAAGGAAAATCAAACTTGTATATAAGAAGACATAAGTTAATGGAAAACAGAGTGGAAGAGAGTGAAAAAGAGGGGATAGTGAGAAAGAGAGCCGTGGTCAAGCATTAAAGCATGAAATGCTGAAGAACTCTGTTTGGATAGACGACCACAAGGATGATTGCATTGGCAGAATGAGTAAGAAGACTCAAGGAGACGAAGCTTAAGAGGGAGACAAGCAAGTCAGAGCTAAAGTGATTGAAGCCAAACATAAGGATTGAACTGAAAGAGTGATCTGAAATCTGCAAAGTATGTTGTAAGTTATATCAGATCAAAAATACCATTATTGTTACTTTCTAGCAATTGTAACAGTAAGATAAATCCTATGGACTTAGGTTGGTTTAGCAGCCATTAGATAAATCCTTTAACAGGGTGACACTCCAAGTGGATGTTCTAAAGACCTTTAACCAAGCCCATTCCTAACAGTTTGGTGAAATCCTCTAACAAGGTCACATTTAACAGTGTGTTGGAAGCCTTTAATAGGGCAGGCTCTTAACAGGGCATCACTTCAGAAGAGTGAGAATCAAGTAGCATGTTACTGGTGGTTTTTCCCAAATTGGGTTTCCACGTAAATCATTGTGTCATGTGTTGATCTTGAATGTTTTATCTTTGCATGTTGATTTATAGTAATTTTCTTATATGAATGATTTAAGTTTGAACAGATGAAAAGGGTATGGATTCATTAAAAAGGTATTAATAGAGCATTTTGGACCTTGAATAACTGATTCACCCCCCCTCTCAGTTATTCTAAAGAATTCTAACAAATCAAAGCTAGGAGACATTGCAATTTTTCTCGGACATCGATTTTAGGATAGTTAATATGCTAATGCAGGCGGACTTGTGTATTTAATTTAGGTTTATTTTTACTTAATACTTGTTGAGAGATAAAGTATCACTTCTCCATGTTATAGAATGATCTATAAGCTATTTTGGCTAGTATAAATAGAGTGTTTAGGCTTAGAACTAGTTAAGATTAGGGGGTTATTTAATTTAGGTTTATTTTCATTTAATATTTGTTGAGAGCCGACTTGTGGCTTCTCCATGTTCTAGAATGATCTGTAAGTTGTTTTGGCTAGTATAAATAGAGTGTTTAGGCTTAGAACTAGTTAATATTAGGGAGTTGGAGAAAGGATTGCAGAGCATAATTGAAAACTGTGAATTTGTTGTTAGATCTTTAAATGTGAATGTATTTGTATTTGGTTGTAACCCAAAAGGCCTTGCAACTGGGAATGCATGTTGAATATTTGAAAAATCAATGAATGTATTTTACTCTTCTTCCTCCTTTAGTTGTTGTTCTTTGTGTTTTCTTTCATTGTGTTAACTCTTGCAGGGTGGTTCAGAGAGCTGGGTGTGTCATTGGCTCTAGTTTTCCCTGTCCTTCCTTGCATCATACCTAAAACCTATAAGGTGGGACAATGATGATTTCATCAATGGTCAATATGATACATAACCTCACTAGTTTGGATTACCTTGAACCCGATGTGATGGGTCCCTACCACTTTAGTGTCTTTTTTTTAAATTTAAAAGCTAGAATGTGTTATTTAAGTGAGGGATGGAGGGGGATTAGTTATGTCTAATTATTTTGCAACAGGTGAAAAAATTTCACCATAGTCAATTCCTTCCATGCATGCCTATCCTTTGCAAACTAATATTTCCTTGTTTCTTACTACTTATCCATTCTCATTCAACTTGTTTCTAAAAATCTAGTTTGTTCCAATGAAATTCTTGTTAGCATGACTCGGTGCAAGTGTCAAAGCATTGTTCTTCTCAATTTAATCATTCTCCTTATTAATAGAATTAGCATAACATTCATCATCCAATGTAGATTTTACCGACCTAAGCTCAAAATAAGCTATTAAACATGTACCTTCTCTTATCTTTCTTCTTGTTTATACTCCAAAACTTTTAAAACTCCAATTATTTGTTTAGGTGAATGGATCTTCCTCACATATTTGGCCAATATATGTTCAATTCTCTGATTCTCAACATTTTCTTCACTAGGAATAAGTTCACCTTCTTGCTCAAATTGTACTGTCTAGTTCTTAGATATGATTGTCTTAGACTCAAGTGTCCTTATCTAGTTCTTAGTAGCTCTAGGTTGTAACTCACGCAGAGTACTATGTTCCTCTTCATAGACATAAACAAAACTATTGTAATCTTCATGTTCTTCTTTCTTTCTACACTATTCCTTTATACAAACTCATCAAATCTTACATTTACACTTTTAATCATCCTTTTAGTAGCCTTGTTCAAACATTTGTAATATTTTCTCTTAGATGAATATCCTAGTAATATACCTTCATCTCCTTTAATGTAAATTTTACCATTGGTAGGATCCTCATGAATGTAGTGTTCCTACTTCCAAAGATTTTGAAATAACTTAAATTTGGTGTATGACCATACCATAGTTCATAGGGTGACTTATTTCTTCCTTTCTTAGATTGAATTTAGTTGAGTCTATAAACAACATCACTAATTGTTTCTCTCTAGAATATCTAAGAGGCCTCATTGTCAATCATTTGTGTCCTTTCACAATCCATGATATATCTATTTCTCCTTTCATAAATACCATTCTATTGTGGTTTCCTTGATGCATGTAACTATCTTATGATATCATTGTCAGCACAAAATTTTGTTAATTCACTAAACATAAATTCACCAATCTGCCTGATCTCAAGCATTTCAAATATTTACTAGTTTCCTTTTCAACTTTTTCTTTATACCACTTAAACATATCAAAGGGATGTCATTTTACTTTCATGAAAATTAATGTCATCAGCTCTGAATAATCATCCACAAACAATATTAGGTTTCTATCACCATAGTAGCTGTCAAGTCCAATTGGATCACATAAATTTGTATGCACTAATTACATAATATCATTTGAAGTGTGTTCCTTTCTAGAAAAAGTAGACTTGGTCATCTTACTGAGATGACACTATTTACACATAACATTTTTCAGGTTTTTGAAGATTCAGTAAGCCTCGTACTCTTTTATTTCTACTAATTTTCACCATATTTTCGAAGTTTACATGACACAAAAATGTAAACCATAACCACACATCCTCAAATCTAGCAAATAAGTATGTCTCAATTGGGATCAAGGTGCAATAAGTAATCTTTTGTTTGAATTCTTGTTCCAATCAGATTACCTTCATCATCAAAGATCATGACCTTCATTTTCTCAAATTTCAGCTTGTGACTTGACTTATTCAACTACACAACACTCAAAAGATTATATTTAACTCTTTGAACCCAATATGCATCATCACATCAGATCTTACCATTCAACAGTAGTGATCCTTTACCTTTCTTTGAATTAGGAACATCACTCCCAAACTTTACAATTTCACCATAACCAACTTCTTCAAATCTTTCAAATGTACATAGATCACCATTAATGTGATGTGAACAACCACAATCAATAATAAATGAGTCGGTATTAGTAACATGTGATATAAGTGTAGTTTCATTCTTGTACCTTTCACTGTTTGGGTCTTCATTGATTGTAACATCGATCATTCAAACTACTTCCTTGTCATCATCAAAAGTAGTCTTAGTGTGCTCTTCTTCATAAATGTAGCATGAATTCTTTTTTTATCTTTGTAATCCATATTCATCTTGTACTTGTAATCTTTCTTGTCATTTATTTCATTTCTATTAGACATTATTCTAGTAAGAATCTTGGCATCAAAGTGACCTACGTTACTATATTTGAAATAGATCAAGTGTAGTTTATCTTTGTATTTGCATTTACCTCTTGATAACTTTTTTGCAACCAATGCTTCAATCTCATCTAGATCATCTTCAATTTCAGACTCACTTTCTTCTTTGGTTTTCTTCTATTTCTTTGAATTTTGTATGGTTAGTGAAGAGTTAAAGTAATTTCCCATGGTAACCATATTGTTATTGTAATTTCTCAACTCAAATGCAATCAACTAACTAACTAGACCATCAAGTATCCAAAAATTTCTTGGAATAACTCTTACTTCTTGAATAGATGAAAATCTAATCGCATAGATAGGAAAAAGAGTTCTTTAAACTCTACTTATAATTTCAGAATTTAAGATGGCTCCCTTAGTAGCTTTGATCTCACAACATTTTTTATTTAATTTACATATTATACAACATTTTTAGTGACTTTCATTTTTATTTCATCATACTTACCTATCAAGCTTTTAGCTTGGGGTCTCCTTACATTGTAATATCATCCACATACAAGCTTCGGTTTATCCCACGTTTTATTAAAAATGAAAAAAAATTTGATATCATCAAAATTGGTATTATTGATAGTGAATGCAATATCAATCATCAATCTATTATGATTCCTCTTTTCATTAAATTGTTTCATGGTTAGGGGACCAACATGGGTAGTGTATTGATTCTTCAAACAATGTGTGACATTATCTCTAATACTAAAAAGATACAAATTCATTTAGTCTTTCCATCAAGAAAATTTCCTCCTTGTACAACTTTGGTGGCTCTCTCTCATACATTTTTTCTTTCTTTAGCTCAAGTTCCTTTAAATCTCTTTCTCTAAGGAATTAACTACTATACCAAATTTCTAGATAATATTAGTTTGAGTTGGACAATTATTTGAATGAGTTGGACAATGATAACTTCAACAAGAAGCCTATTCAAAATGAAAGGGGTTAGAGTGTAAGGTTATCATCAAGTACATCACCTCAGAAAAAAGGTATGGGCTTTTTTACAATTATGATCTTCCTTACTCAAATCATCTTCTTCATAAGGACTCAATCTACACCCCTTTATTTTTTCTCCACTCCTTGGAAAGGATTGTGCATGATTATATTGAAGCCAAAGCCCAAGGGGAGAAGTTATTTTTCCTTCATAAAGGCCTAATGTTTCATCTGTATGATCTCCTTTCTAATTTATGCCCAACATCTACTAATGTACTTTTCATTATTCACTAGCAACCTAGTACTTGTCCCTTGGCCTTTGGCCCTAGTCACAATTTTTTTTTTTTAAGTTAAACCATTAGCCACACCCAACGTGAGCCCTATTTTTTTCTAGAGATTCCCCACCTTAGAAATCATGATGGTTAAAATGATAAGGTTGTAAATGTAACAATTAATAATAAAGCAAAATCATATGTAAAATTTAGATGTTGCAAAAAATTTATTAATGAATTAGGAAAATTTAATGAAAAATATTAGATATCTTTGTCTCATTAGATGGAATTTTTAATAGTATATATGCCCACCTCTCCTAGTAGCACATGCACCATAACTTAAACTAGGAAAATCATAGTACAGAAGATATTTGAAGTATTCCCAATTTTTGTATGTAATATTTGGAAACCTTTAAAATTTAATGTTCTATGTTTGAATTAGATAGTTATCAAATGTTTGAAAATAGAAAATTAAAAAAAAATTAATAAAGTTTTGATATAAAGTCAATATGTAAGTAGTAGGTAACCTAATTTATGATTCATTTAGAATAAATCACAAAAGAGGGGTAGATTATCAAATAATGTCATATATTTTGTTAATCAAGAAAAATAATAGAAAAATATATATATATTATAATGAATTTTCTAATTAGATATTTAAAAATTAAGAAAGAGATTGAAAAATATAACCTAGAATATTGATGAGTAAAATAACTGAAAAATAGTTGACCACATAGCTCAAATAGACCAAATAAAATATACCCAATCTTTATTTTAGAATCTTTATACTAGTGAAACTAAATGAAAAGTAATGAAAAATTGTTATTTTTTCTTAAGATACTAGGAATAGCCCATTAAGAAAATAGAGGAAAACATGACCTCAACATTGCAAAGAACGGTTAGTGCTATAAAACACTCTCTCTCAATGTTGTAGTTTCCTATTTTAATTTTTTGGTGGAATGCTAGCTCAGGTGATGGTAAAAAGGTTGCCTCATTTAGATTTGATTCTAAATTCAAATATGTTTCAAGAAAATAGAGAATTGTTAATTAAAGTAGAATGTACTAGCAGATACATTTGCATTATTATTACTTAAAACAAGATCACGAAAGATGAAATTATTATGTACCAATACATTGTATGTTAAGAGGATAAAAGGAACGAGGTCCCACAATTAAGCTATACCTTGACCATTATTTATAGGCCAAACATCGGATGGATTCATCAAAGGTACAAGGTTCAACTCTATTGATATTCTTTTAGCATAATTTTTAAAATGATATCTATTGCATTTTCCCATGAAAACTTGCAATGTTAAATTACATATGAACTTTAAGGAAAAACTATGAACTCACAACTTCAAAAATACGAAATATTTTATATAGTATGTGAGATTATGATAATAGAATCTAGATTCAATTTTATAAATTTAGAGTCAAATTTGTTGACCTATGTTTCATGACTAGTGTTTCATAACAATTAATTTTAGAGGAGAATCATTCATTCATTCTTGTAAGAAATGATTTCTTATAGTTGAATACTCTTGATATATAGCTAAATGAATTTACTAAAAAATTAAAAGTTGAGTCTTAATAGCAATATCATAGCTAGTGTTGCAGTTTTATATCATTTAAATTAAAATCAAGTAGTGGGCTCTTTCCCAATGGAAAAAGGCTTAGTTTAAAGGATTACATTACTCAAGGTTAATGATTAAAAATTCACAAGGTGCTTACTTTATTTACTTAAAAAAACACATATGCATTTAAATGAGTAAGCCGCCATGATTTCTAAACCTCAAAAAATGTTACATTTACCTTTTAGTACCTACCTATGTGATAATTATATACTAATATTATTATCAATCCAAGTATGACATATGTTATATATGGTTTTAACATAATAATTAGTTGTTCAATACATTAGATTTATCTTTATGAGCAATTAAATTATTTAATTTGTTTAGTTAGATTTAATTGGTACTTTAATCAGCTAATAAATTTAAATACACATTCAATGTTGTTTAGTTAAGTTCTTATTATTGTAATATGGTTTTAATAGATAGTTTTAACCAAGTGTATGGTTCAGGTGAAACTGAATATCATCTGAACATTAAAGTAGAGTTATTTCTCATTTACATGTATAACAGAAAATGGAATAGGAAATGTAAAGGTTACAAGATCCCAAATTCCTCAATGCATTAGGAATACTAAACCTCCTTAAAAGGAATTCAATTAGCATAACCAAGAGAGTAAGGATGTCAATGCAAGATCTACACAATATCAATTTTTTGAAATCTGATATAGATAGAAATAATAGAAAATGGAAATAAGTAAACTTGATCTTTGAAAGTAAGTGCAAAGGAAAATAGAGAAAATGAACTCACATTGAAATAAGAAGAGAAGGATTAAAATTTAGATCTAAATTTGTTCATGACTGAAATGTGAAAATCTTCTATAACACTGGATAAAAGAACCTGGGACCTATATTTGTCTATTGTATACTTTTCAACCAAAAAGTGTAGGCCCATGTCAAGATTCTAGGGATAAGTTGAGAGGTTGACTTGTTCTCGAAACTTTGAATCTAATGAAATTCTCAAAGGGCCTATGATTATTCTTATAGCATTCAAATACAACTCCTCAACGTGTTTCTACATGCATAAAATAAGTGGAAAGGGATTGAAGGGAGAGGTATTCCTTAGTAAAACCCCTACATAGGAATTAACCTTAAAAGAAAATAAATGAAATGAAATGTTTTTTGTCATGTTGCAAAGGATATATTAAAAAAATTCAAGTATAGAATACCTTGTGGATGCAATTACCTTTTTAAATTTGTTCAAGCAATCTATTTGGCTTGCCATCAAAACCACAAGGAATTATTGTAATAATAAACCACATGTAGTAGATGATGTAATTCAACTTAATTTTTTATTGGGGTAGAAAGAGAAGAGGAAGACTTAATCAATGAATGCCATTCTCCTTTTATAATCACAAAATCCTTTCCTTAGCCTCCAATACAGGAAGTAAGATATCTATCTATTGAAATAAGCATCTTGGTTTAATGATGGAAATGAGATTATGAATTCTTAATACCTCATGATAACTTCCTTGCACATAAATGCTTGAATGCAAATAACTTTCTTGACATTGATTCTATGAGAATAGATGGATTGTTAATGATAATAGATGTATATGGCTAGCAGTTGATAGATGGATAATTAATTAGGATAGATATAATAGGAGGATGAGGTGTCCTTTTATATACATTTCAGGTCCCAAACCACATCCAATTCAACCACGAATCTCAACCTTACAGAAAAATTCCAACATTAGGCCCCAGACTAAATCTCAATCTAATAACCTAGGGATGAGTTGTTGACTTATGCCCAAGAAAAAGTAGATAGGTCAACTTGTCCTATAATATTTTGGCTCAAAATACTAGGGAATATTGGGGGATGTGATAAGGAATAAATTGATAAAATACAGATTTTGAGGAATCAGGGGAGACTTCAAAATCTAGAAAATAAATGCATGGGTCCTAGGTGGGGAAATCAATTTTGTGATAGGATGAAAAATATGAAATCATTGATAGAAGCTAACCCTAACCTTTATTTTAAATAATATTGAACAAGGAGGACCCATATTTAATTAGGTATACATTTAAGTGTAATGGTGATTTACCATTATTCCTATTGATAGAATTATTATATGCAAATTTCATTTGTGGTAAAATCAATACCCATCCTTTAAATTGTGATTCACAAATTTTGCTTGTCCATCAGTCTATGGATGATGTGATGAATTGAACTTCAAATTTGTCTTCAACTTCTTCCATAATGTACACTAGAATACCCAACAAATTTATTATCTCAATCTGAAACTATACTTTTTAGCAAACCATGCAGTCTCGCCACTTCTCTGAAAAACAACTCTGCTACATGAACAACATCACTAGTCTTCTTGCAAGGATTAAAATGTGACATCTTTGAAAACCTGTCAACCACCACAAAAATAGAATCATTCTCATGTTGTGTCCTTAGTAATCCAAGAACAAAATACATGCTAACATCCTCCCATGACTTCTCTAGTATAGGTAATGGTTGATACAACCCTGTATTCTGCTTTACTCCTTTTTCCATGTGACATACTCTGCAACTTTGTACAAACTTCTTCACATCTTGTTGCAACTGTGGCTAGTAATAATTCTTAGCAACCAAACCAATGGTCTTATCTCTACCAAAATGTCCAACCAATCCTCCACTATGCTTCTCCTAGATGAGATTCTCTTTCATTGAACTTCTATGAATGCACAACTAGTTTCCTTTGAACAACATACTATCTTGGATTATGAAATCCAACCACTTTTTCCTATCAAGTGTAACAAGTTATGTACAAGCCTTCTATGCTTCACCAAAATCAAGATCATCTGGATAAAAAGTACTAAGTTCCTTGAACCCAACCACCTCTATCTACATTTCTATCACCAAAAGTTGTCTTCTACTAAGAGCATCTGCAACTCTGTTAGACATCCCACTCTTGTGTTTCAAAGAAAATATATAACTCTACAAAAAATCAACCCACTTCAAATGCCTTTTGTTTAATTTTCCTTGACTATTCAAATATTGCAAAGCTTGATGATCAATATACAAAACAAACTCCTTAGGAAGAAGATAGTCTCTCCACTTCTTCAATGCTTGAACTATAGCATAAAATTCTTGATAATAAACCTTCTTCTTCTTTTTTTGCATCATTTAATTTTTGACTAAAATAAGCAATAGGTCTACCTTCTTAGCTCATAACAACTCCTATTGCAGTACCACCAGCATCACAGTCTACTTGAAACACCTTGTTAAAATCAGGAAGTGCTAAAATAGGCTACTCAATAACTTTCCATTTCAATAGATTAAGATTCTTATCTATTCCTATAGTCCACTTAAATTCTTTCCTATCCCCTCTCATTGTTTTAGTCAAGGGTCCACGGATACTGCTAAAGCCTATTATGAACTTTCTATAAAAACTAGCCAATCAATGAAAAGATCTTACCTTTTTTGAACTCCTTGGAGTAGGCCATTCAAGGATAGCCTTCACTTTATTTGGGTCCATTTTTAGACCTTTTTTTGAGGCTACAAATCCCAATTACACCAACTCCTTCTTTACAAAACTATACGTCTTCAGGTTTATCAGCAACTTTTCTTCCTCAACTTATCAAAAACCTTGCAAATATGGATCAAGTGCTCCTCCAGTGTCTTACTAAAGATAAAAATATCATATAGGTAAACAATGACAAACTTACCTAGAAACTCCTTCAATACCTCATTCATGAACCACATGAAAGTGCTCGGTACAATGGTTAGCCCAAAACGCATAACTAACCACTCGTATAGTCCTTCTTTTTTATTGAAAGTAGTCTTCCACTCATTGCCTTCTCTAATAAGAATCTGATGGTACTCGCTCTTCAGATCTATCATTTTGAAATACTCATCCCCACTCAAATAGTCCATAATATCATCCATAATTGGCAATGGAAATCTATACTTGATTATGATCTTATTGTTAGTGCATGGATGTGTGCACATCCTCCATTCTCCATTCTTCTTTGGTGCTAGTATAGCTAGTACAACACATGGACTCAAACTCTCTTGAATCAACCCCTTTTGCAACAACTCATGAACTTGTCTATTCAACTCTTCACTTTCTGCTAGTGTCATTCTATGCACTGCCTTGTTCGACAAACTAGCTCCTAGAACCAAATCCATTTGGTGACTGATCTTCCTCATTAGGTGCAATCCATCAGGTACATTATCTAATACAATATCAAAAAACTCTCCCAATGTATCTGCAACTTCTACAAGTACCTCTTCTACTTCTTCTTTACTATCTTTTGGAATTATAGCAAAATAGATATGCTCATGTTTCATACCTTTGAGAAACTATTTTCCATCAACAAAACATATTCTGGTAGCACTACATACCTTTTCTTCTTTATCCTTCAATGGCTTCTACTTATGTTTCACTCCATCCTTGGTTAGAGTGTAGGTATTTACTCACCCATCATTTACAACATGCCTATCAAACTTCCACAGCCTACCCAACAACATATGACATATGTCAATAGGTATGATATCACATAGTACCTCATCCTTGTATCTTCCAATCTTGAACTTCACTAAGCATTGCTCGTTGACCATGACCTTGTGGTCATCTTACACCTAAGCAATATGGTATGGATGTGGGTATTTCCACCTCTTCATCTTCAACTTAGTGACCATTGTTTCTGACACAAGATTGTTAGTACTTCCACCATCAATGATCACATTACAACACTTATCTTCACATCTGCACCTTATGCAAGACAAGCTCCTTCTTTGATCAAGTTCATTCTCACCACTTAGGAAGACTCTTCTTTAACTAGGACTTCTCCTCTTTCAGCATCTTTAGAATGTGGGGATCTAACATCTTCATCAACATGTGCAACTTTGGCCTTGCCTTCTATTCTCTGATCTTTCCTTCCTTGGCACTAGGAACATTCAATTGCTTTGTGCCCTTCTTCGCCACAGTGAAAACATTTTCCATGGAAGCCTTCTCTTCCAGATCATCTTCCTCTACCTCTTCCTCTCTGATCTCTATTGTTCTTATCATGGAAATGATTGGAATTTTTTCCCCTCTAGTTCTGACTACTACTTCCAGCCTCATTCTTGTTCTTTTCATCATCATTACATCCACCATAAGATCGTCTGCCAAATCTTTCACCACGAACTCTTCTACTATTCTTTTTGTCAAACTTATTATTTAGTTTTTCTTCAACTCTTAGGGAAAACAAGTATGCCTCCAAAATACTATTCATTCGAACTAGACTTAGCTCATCCTAAATACTTGGCCTTAACCCATTAAGATAATAGGTCACTTTCTACTTATCAGCTTCTACATGGCTAGTTTTAATGAGAACTGGGTAGAACTCTTTGGTATAGTCTTGAATAATTTTTCCTTCTTGCTTCAACCCTTGCATTTTCTTCAATAGATCAAGCTCATAATTCATGGGAATGAATTGTCACTTTAGTTTAGCTATCATCCGATCCCATCTCGTTATTTTTTCCTTTCCCTTTTGTATTTCACTCCAACTAAACCTCTTGCCACCAAATCTTTGAATATCCATTTAGTTTTGCCTTTGCAAACTTGACCCTATCAGGATCCTCAATATCTTCATACTTAAAGTACTCCTCCAATTCATTGATCCAATCAATCAACTCCTCTAGGTTAATATTTTCCAAAAATGTGGGAACCTCAAAGTTAGGCCTTTTTCCATTCTTGGAGATGGCCCTAAAAAGCCTCACTTTCTATGGGTTTAGAACTGCTTCTACTTTGGTATTTTCTTCTACTTCATCCTCATCCTCACTTTCATCTCTTATGGGAAGATTTATTCCTCTACATATTTGTTCTTCCAATGCTTGCATTTTCCTTTGGAGGGCTCTAAAATCCTCAAGTGTAATACCTACAGCTCTTCCACCATGCTCTCTTCATGGAGGCATTTTTGTACTTTCACTGAAACCCTAGTGCAAACTACCTTACAATTGGTGATTTGTCTAGATGTTCAGCCCAAACCATGGTCTTGGTGCGAACTACCTCACAGTCAGCAAACTGTCCACACACTCAAGAAAACTAGCTTTGATACCACTTGATGAAGGGTGCTCCCCTTAATACCATAAACCATAACAGAAATAAAGAAACAACAATGAATGCAAGAACAAGATATGGACTTCTTTTTTGTGCCATAAATGTGGAACTGCAAGATTCACAAGTACAATATGCTAACCCACATGGGTGCCTTCATTACAGTAATATGCAAGACAATGTTGCAAACTATCACCCAGAGCTATCTTAGACAATGTTCGGGCCTTTCTTAAATAGGCAATTTTATGCCACCTGAGAAGGTTCTAGATGCTCAAACTTAACACCTAGGGCTGATAGACTATAACAATACATATAGAGTCAGCTAAATACATCTTTGACATATTATTTTAGAAATTTTGGTTGCCCAACTTCTAAAGGCCATCACTCTCAAATTGTTGCTCTAATTGGCCATTATAACCACTTTTTGTAAATGCTAGCTCTCAATCTACGAGCTTGAAAGAATACAAGCACCTTTCTATCAATTTTTTGGACCTCATCCAAGCTAAGGCCTCCAATAGTGAGCTTGGAGATTTTTCTACAAATTTTTCCACCAAAAATCTGCAATAACTTCTCTAATACTTAAGTTAGAGCAATGCGATTTTTATGGTAGGCTTATAACTCTAAAATGAACCTTCATGTAGAAAATAAGAACATTCTGAGCTTGTATGAGAAACTTACAAAAAATAACAAGTTTCCATAAATAGTAACCACCCTGTCTACTAGTCCTTATTAAAATAGAAAAGACTGAAAAGAAAATATTTTTGGGTGATGCAAGATTGCTCTTACACCTAGGATGCTCTTGCATCAACACACTAAAGTAGGAACAAAATACTTGCAAAATGAGTGTAACTATGTACTAAATTTTTTAGGACTATATATTTATCTCCCACTTTACTTGAAGTATGAGATAATATCAAGATCATAGTAAATAAATAGATAGAACAAATAAAGAATAATGAAAGAGAAACATGTATTGAAAATATCAAGTATGACTTGAAATTTGTGCATTTTTTTGTAAATAAATCAGTAAGGAAATTCAATGTCCACAATAAATATCATCATGTAGTATTTGAATTAAATTGTTAATTTTGACTTATATGTTTCCTAGATTTTCTGAATTCCACAAACTAAGGCATCATAAGAATAATGAAATTCTAACAAATAACATTACCAAGACAATACCATAAATGATTTCTTGGTCAAGAAGACTTTGGAATTTATTCTTCCATATTTTTCCTTAGCGATGCAATAAAAACTCTCCCCTATGAATTCAATATAGGTATCCAATCTACATATGGATTTTATGGCTCAGAGTAAGTGATTTTACAATTAAATAATCATGTAGTGTGATCAAGGGTAATACCTTAAAGAATAATTATGATAAGTTTTTCTTCTTAGGGGTGATATCAAGTAACAAATTTGGGACACCTCACAATAGTGGCAATTAAAATTACACCTACTTATTATCTATTAGAGCTTTTACTTCCTCTAGCCCATCAAATATCTAACAAACCATAGACATCAATCTTGTAATGTTCCATATTTTGGCCAGAAAACACAACCAATTTTTCTTTAAAAAATTTAAAAGACTTTTATGTTTACATTTATTATGGAGTACATAAATAAAACTTGTCACCCTTAGCTAGCAATAAACATCATAAAAAAAAATCATTATTTCTTTACTAAATCAGATTTGTATAAATGAAACATGTAAGCTAATGATTTTTATTTATTTTCTATACACTAGATTTTTTAAAAATTCTATTAACCATGGAAAAAATATAGGATCCTAAATTCATCTTTAGACTTATTAGGTTGTATTATTCCAACTATAGGGTATATAAAATGGTCATTTCCCTTACTTAATAACTATAATCTTTGTTAAATATCAAGTTTTAAAGTTTGTACAACACAACTTTAACTTTTAAGTTTTAAAGGGGGTTATCTTATGTAGGAAAACATGTAGCATCAACAACTCTCCACTTCTAGCATAGATAACTCTACAAGTAACATGTAAAGGAATAACCTTTCCTATTGAAAATTTATATTCTATCTAGATGTCTTATCAAGGCCATCTTTGAGTTGGGATAACCTTAGCTTGATGGGGAAATATATAATCTGCACCCATACACACAAACACGTTACACAAGAGATGCACAATAACAAAAATTACACATAACTCCCAAACCTAAGACTTGTACATAGGACCTCCATTGATCCATCTAATAGGGTGAAGGTGGAAATAAATAAATGGGGAGAACCAAAATTCAACAATTTATATAAAAAGCATGCCTTCACAAGTCTTCTGCATACCTTCAGAAGCATCTTGCATACACCTTCTTAAATCCCTTATAGACCCCAAGAAAAAATATGACATATGGGCACCATAAAACTAATGAAGAGGCCTCTAAGGTTCCTAAAGATTCTAGCATTTTTCGTGAAAGACTATAGGTGATCATCCATCTCCATCATATTTCTAGGTCAGAGGCTTGACCAAATGGGTGAAGTGGAGAAGCTTGGTTTCTAGTTGAAGTATGTTACTTGGTTGAGGAAGTGTTTCTCAATCATTACTTGGTTGAGGAAGGAACTCAATCACTGAAGGAGCTCAGCCTTGGAAGGCTCTCAATCACTGAAGAAACTCAGATATTTTATATTTCTTCACTTAGTATATATTTCTTGGCACTAAAAGGAGCTTTTTCATGCTTTGATGGTGGTTGGTGATGTTTGACAGTTTAGGCTTGCTGAATGAAGTTCTTACAAATTTAATCAATCAAGTTGGAGCATTTAATGCATGTGGGGTGAGATTATGATGTGGAATGATCATGGGAGTTTGTGTTGACCTATTTGGATCTCTATTATTTTCTCTATGTTTACCTAATAGGTATATTATATCTATTACATGTTAACTTGTGGCTTAAATATGTATTTAATGTAAGGGTTTAATTAATTTTTAACTTTCTAGATTGGCTTATGGCTTATTTGGGTATAATTATAGGGTCTTGTGGAGTCTTGGATTATAATTCATCTAGTATGGAGAAGGGGAGTAGCTGAGAGGAGAAAAGTTGAGAAGAGCTAGTTGTTGTAGCTTGGGAAACAAGGAGATTTCTTGGTGGCTTGTGAGCACAAGTTTATATCTCACTAGAGGTTTCTACTAGAGGATTGTTGTGCTATAGATATTGACTAGCTAGGGTTTGGGTTTGATATTGGGGGATCTTGTAGAACTAATACTTTCATTGTATTTGACTGTAACCAGGAAGGCCTTATAGATCTTCCTATTATATGTAATTAGTTTTTTTATGAATTAAGAATTGAGTTTGGTATCATATCTTGTATCATGTGTTGTGTTTCTACCATGTGGTTATTTTTTGGGGTCTAGGAAATCTCCTTCAAGGATTCTCCTACCTTGCACTACATTAGGTGGTATAAGAGCTAGTTTTCCTAAGGGTATAGATATATCACCAAAGTTGAGGTAGTTTACACTAGGACCTAGATGAATTTTATTAGAGTGAAGGTTTGATCTAGTTGGAGATTTGTTGTAAAGGGTTTGTGAAGATCTTGGAAGATGCCTCCAATAATATTTGGTGTTGGGATGATTTTAGATCTTTTTAATGTGGTGAAGATGAGGATAAATGATGCAATTTCTTGGGTGGATGCTTCTTTGTCTAAAGGAGTTGAGGAACAATAGAAAAAATTTCTATGCTACGAGAGTTGGAGCTTAGCAATCTAGAAGAGAGTTGTCTGGATGGTTAGAAGGCTTCTTTGAGAACAAAGAGGTCATGGCAAGACTGAGGTGGAAGTTTTTTTTATTCATCAATTTGTGGAGTTTGATACATTTCTGTAGATCAACTTGTGGTTGTTTCTAAGGAGGTTCCTAACCTTGTTGATTATAGATTGAAGATTTATTTTCATGAGTAGTTGGTTAAGTTTGGCATGGAAATTATAGAGAACTTGGTCATGGGAAATAAGGTTGTTGTGGGTGATGTCTTTCATATTGGTATTGGTATTGATTTGGTTTTGGATCTACATGTTCTTGTTGCTAATGTAGAGTTTGATGCACTTGTGGATTGTGGTGATAAGTTGCAAACCATATTTTTTAGTTACTTTGTTTTTCATTTTATTCATGTGAGTGAATATGTTGATTAGTTGTTTGTAGACTTTTGAAGTAGGAATTGGTTGATGGACTTTCTCATCCTTTTGGGTTAATGGATTAGCAAGACTTGGATGAATATTAAGTAGAAGTCTAGTTTTTGTGAAGGAACAAAGTGTGGGACACACTTTTCTTTGTACCCCAGGAATCTAACGCAGGGGCATCTAAGGTTCCTAAAGATTCTGGCATTTTTTGTGAAAGAATGGAGGTGGTTGGCTATCTTTGTTGTATTTCTTCGTTGGAGGCTTGACCAAATGGGCTTGGTGGATAATTTTGGTGTCTAGTAGAAGTATGTTACTCGGTTAAGGAAGTGTTTCTCTTTCCTTATTGGGGTAGTTCCTAGTTTCATTATTGACTGACAAGATCAATCATTGAAGGAGATTGGTCATCAAAGGAACTCAGTTGCCGAAGTAACTTGAATTTTTTATGTTTCTCATCTTATTCTATATTCCTTTGCACTCAAAGGAGCTTGGTGATTCTTGGTTGGTGGTTATTGATGATCGACAGTTTAGGCTTGCCAAATAGAGTTCTTATGGATTTGATCAATTGACTTGAAGCATTTAATGCATGTGGTGTGGCATCATGATGTGGAGAGATTGTGTGAGTTTGTATGGACCTTTTTGGTGCTTGGTTATTTGTCCTATAAGTATTTAATGGGTGTTGTCAACCTTCTAAGGAATGTGATATATAATATCTATTGTAGGGCAGCTTGTCACTTAAATATTTATTTAATGTAAGGGCTTATTTAATTTGTAACTTGCTAGGCTGACTTGTGGCTTAGTTGGGTATAAGTAGAGGGTCTTGTGTAGTGAAGACAAGTTGGTTTCCATAGTGAACCACAATATTGTGTTGATGGATAAAGTACATATGTACATGAAATACTTATCGACATTGACATCAATAAAAAGGTCAAAGGTATTGTACACTAATGGAGGTATAAACTGATGAGGAGTTAGAAAACATCGGTGATTGGATTGAGAAGATATAAGCCAACAATAAAGTCATGGAGGGACTACACGCATATATTCAAAGGATAAGAGATCAAACTCAAGCAAAAATTTTGGAAGCAAAAAGATACTACAACATCACTCGCCTTGAGATTTTTTAGGATGAGTTCAAAACCAATCTCATTGTGACACAATTAGTGGTCCAAAAATTTTGAGTAACATTCAAGGATGCTTTGTTAGATGAAGAAATAAGACACATATTTAAGACTAAAGATGTGTTGTTGGAGCTAGACACTAAATTTGAGGATTTTTTGGCAACTCAAATAGAAGTTAGTAACTTTCAGCAATTAGTAAAGGAAAAATATGGGGCTTTAGATTCTCCAAAAGCTACCCTAGCAGTGCAGATTATAGAGAAATTCAATAGAAAACATCCACACATCATTTTGGTATAAAGGGGAAGAACACATAGATGTTGGAAATTAAGTTTTGCCACTTGGAAGAAATTTTGATTTTTTGGAACCCATCACAAGGGTGCACAGGTACGTAGGTGCACTTTTCATAGAGGTCTGTCGACAGTTTTGAAGAAGAAGCATTGCACTGACAACTAATTGTCAGTTCCTAATTTAGAGCCTTCCATGCACTAGAAACACATTTTGATGGTAGTTCAACTCCTAAAAAGTCTAGAGAAGGTTGAGCTTCAATTTTTAGAGCTTCTAGATACTCGTATATCATCTTGTAGCTACATTATTCTTATCTTCTCATTAGTTTATACTTTTGTATCATGTAAAGGCTCATGCACTCATTAATAAATATAGACATGGGTGGAGACCTAATTAGCACCATTTAGAGAGTCAGTATGTATATAATTAGATTTGTTTTATTATTTTTTAGCATGTGTTTATATTTTTAGAAGTCTCACTCCTAACACAAAGGGAGGAGATGATTTCTTATAAACACATGGATGTAATATGTACTCCAGATCATTATTTTGATGCAATAATATATGTTATTGATGCTCTTATTCTAATTGTAGTTATTCTTACCAAAGTGTGTTATTTTTGTGAATGCATGTTCATGAATAATAATGGAGCCAATGATTTTATTATGTTGTTATGATTGTGTAATATTTTAGTTTGGGTATTCTCCTCATGTTAATGAATTCCATTGACATAACAAATTGGAGAAAAGATCAACTATTGTTCTTGCATAGTGTCTTTTCTTGCATGAGCACACTTTTTGTGGCTTTGCGATTTGATGAAACATAAAGCATCTTTTGACTATTATTGAGTTCCCACAGATGATTACATCAGTGGAATTGAGAAAGTGCTACTCCTATTTTCATTGGTTTCCTACCTAATCTTTTTGATGATTTAATTCATGGATGTGTTGTTATCGTGGTTTATGTTTGTTAGGAGTTTCTCTTTCAAGTTATTTTCTTTTATCTCTCGTTACCTTATCTTTGTTATTTCCTTTTCTGAGCACTTGGTATAAATAGGAATTCTTATACGTACATCAATAAATTGCATTCATCATAAAACAAAAAATATCAAAAATATATATCTTTTGTGGTTACTTTTTCAAATAGCAACAAATCAAACAGATTATCTAAAAAAAATATAGAACCAGCAAAGGCCTGTTAGGATAAACCATGGACAGAAATAAAAACTACATGCAAATATAACCAATAATAGAAAATAATAGAACACACAGAAATGAACACAAGGCACCAAGATTTAACGTGGTTCACCCAATCCCTGGGCTACGTCCACCAAACAGCAAGTCTGATCTTATTACAATCTAGTGATTACAACCTGATTACAATCCGTAATCCCTTACAGCTCAATATCGCCACAAGAACCAATTTCGTATCACAACATTATAAAAAATACCCAACGCTAAGCCCTTTTATACAAGTATTAAACCAATTTAGGGTTATGACATGTCGGCCATATGTCGGCCATAATATGTCGGCTACCATGTCGGCTACTGCCCAAAAAAAAAAAATTCGAACCCCACTATTTATGAAGTATGTACAGTACTTTCTTAATCAGTCACCACAAACTAACAAGGCCTCCTTGTAAACATGCATATTTATCTTCAATTGAGTGGATTTTAGTAGGTCACAAGATCACCTAAAACCTTGGAGTTGATCCTTGATCAACTTTTCAATAGAGGAGTTAGAAAGGATTCATGTCATTCAACATTGTCCAAAATGATACCTCAACATATAGTTGAGATCGAGCAAGAGTAGGATAACCAAAACAGTGAATGTCCATTTTTCAATTGTACAAATGATACTTATGGACCTTGAGTCCCCCCCCACCCTCTTAGTTATTCTAAATATTTCTAACCATTCAAGGTGAAAGAGAAAGAGTGTGAATAAACCAAATAGAGATTAGAAGGAAGAAGATCGAGTGAATCAGAGATGTTACTTAGCAAGGTAGTGTTTAAACTAGAAAAATAATTTGATTATTACTTTTTTTCCACTTTTGTAGATAAAATCTCTTAACTAAGTAGACCTAACCAATTTACAAAATCCTATATGGTAACATTGATTAGTGATGTTTGTAGATCCTTTAAAGTAGGCCACTCTTTAGAAATGTCAAGGAGTGAATAAAGTCTAGATGATATTCGGTTAAAATCCTATAATGAGGTCACACTAAAAATGTGTATGTATACCTTTTACAAGGTTGGATCCTATTAGACCACACTTTAGAAGAGTGAATTATTTAGGTTCTCAATCACGAGTAGTTTTTCACTTTACATGTTTTCCACTTTAAAATTATGTGTTCAATTATTTGATTGTTTATGTCTTGCAAAGTTTATTTCATGTTTTCAGTTTCATATTGTAACTTAGTGTAAGCTAATGGTTTCTCTCATAATCGGTATAGTCATTAGTAATGAGATAACAATGTGAAGTTAAAAAAATCGAAGTGAAAGATGCAATGTCAAATATGGTTGTCGAGCTTATGATTAGAAAGTATATAAAGTTGAATTGGTGTTGAATTTTTTTAAGGCATATGGGATAACTTGATATAACTAAATCAACTCCCCCCTCCTCAGTTATCTAAAATAAATGTATGGAAGTTTGAATAGGACAATGACTTTTTCAACAAAGAGCATAGAACATAAAATTCTCCTCATTACTCAAATCAATCCCCTAAAATAAATGTGGCTCTAAGGGATGATAATGGTAAACAACGCTCTTAGCATATGTGACCAAATTCTCTCATGAAAATTTGATCCATGAATTGAAATAATATAAAATTCCTATATCAACAATATTATTTATTTGATGGCCTTTTTTACAAATTTATAGTCTTCAACTCATGTTTTTGTAAACAGTGACTTTTCCCACTCTTGGTCAAGGTTAAAAAGTTACTTATTTTTAACCAAAATTATGAGGTTAATTAATCTATCCAAAATATACAAAATAAATTTAGTTATTGACCAAGGAATAAAGGTAGTTAGTGTTTAAAGCCTATACATACAAGGCTATTTGTAATGAAAAAAGGGGAGAAATTTTGCAAAGAGAAAATTATGCAGAAATATTCAAAGAAATTATCAATAGATTATGATTTCATATAGTGTATAAATTAGGTATTTTTTTGTGTGTCCAAATCTACCTCTAAGTTATGCTTGCTAATTTATTATATGTTAAATTAGAAGCTCCTTTATGAATTTGTGTAGATAATGAAATCAATGCAAATAAAAGTATTCATATCTTGGTATCTTGATGTGAATGCACTAGGGTAGTTTATCTTTCATTTATTAGGCTTAAGTGTTTGTTCTTTTTCATTGTTTAATTTTATGCTAAAAGAACCTTATAAATTGTAATCTTTTAGGAATCTCATTTGGTGTTTATATGTATATCTTTTGGGTTTCTATTGTTCATCTTATTCAGTTTCACATAGTATCCTTTCAAATTTTAAGGTGAAAAGTACTCAAAAACACAAATACACCCATCATGTGAGGGAGCTACCCCTTCAAGTGCAGAGGAAGATTGTAATCTCATAGTGATAGGTTACTTATCCAACTATTGGCACAATAGTTACTTCTTGTAGGACCAGTGGGGTCATTCTAAAGAAAACCTTCATAGTAACAAATATGTTTATCAACATATAATGTTGACATTCCAAAAGTAGAGAAATGGGTGCATAGGCCTAATACTACAATAACTTATTGACATTCTTGATATCCATCACAATCCTTCTACAAGATGAATGGGTGGAACAATAGACATCCTCCACAATTTAGATTCTCAAAGACCCAACTAGATCCCCTTTACAATAACTATACATTGGTAGCCAAAACAAATATCATAATAAATTTTACAAAATTGAAGAATTGGGTGAAGGAACATCTCCAAAGTGCTCCCATTAAATCTGACTTTTGGGCATCACTCTTTTGATCTCAATACAAAAAGATGATTTGATAACAACCAAAGGATTATAAAAGGCCTCTTCTTACTAATGTTCTCTAGCTTGATGCTTTAAAGGCTTATTATTTGTTAAAGGGAGCTCCACTCCATCTAAATCAGAACTTCTTGCAATGGTTGAAGTGCCCTAGAGATGAGGTCTCTCATCACTTACAAAATCTACATAATGGTAGGTCAAATGTGTCCATTGTGACTTCTAAGAATATTAGCACCAAGAAGAAAAAGGAACTATCTCAGATATGGACTAGAGTTTGAAGATCCACAAGGCATGGAGACATAAACAAAGTAGCCCACTAATTCTTTCAACTAATAGGGATAGTATTAAATTTGTGGTAAAGGTGCTTACAATAATCTTTCCTTTAGATCTTTTTCTTTCTTAATGAAGTGACCTACATAAGGGGGTTATTATTTTTAGGTCTTGGAATGCCCATTTTTCTTTTCAAAAAATTCATGGTTTGTTTTTGGTTGATGAATGGGAAGGAGTTTCACAAGTCTTTTATCTCCTTGAAATTTTAGGGGTCTTAATGGTTTTATTTTAATTAGAAAAAGAAAGGAACATGAAATTATTTTCTTGAATATTAGTTCTTCATGAATTTAGAAACTAGATGATATTCATGAAAGAACTCATTCAATAAAATTATCACTATGCTTGAGTGAAAATTTGGGTTAATACAAGACATATTGAATAGGGTGGTGAATGTGAGTAAAATAACATTAATTGATAATAGTGAGTGCTCGAGGAAATTAAATTAGAAGGTTGAAGTTGTTCATCACCTTTGAAAAGGTAACTCTCTTTCTACCACTTGCAAAGCCAAGATTTTTGACACAAAGGACATGTGACTGAGGAAAAGAAGATGAGTAATAGGCATATATCACAATATGCATATTTGATATATCACAATATGCATATTTGAGGTGAGATGCATTCTTCCATGTTTGTAACTTCTAAAAGATTAAGGAGAAGTTGAAGAATATCAACAACGACAAGATCATGAAAAATAAATACTTGGTAAACATTGTATAGTTTGGTTAAGGGCTTGTAGTCCTTGACTTTATGATACTTTTTTTTTGTTTCGATCTTGTTTGGTCTTTTTAATACCTAAGGGCACATTTGGCTATTGGAATTTGATATTCTATATTTTATATTATAAAATTTGATATTTTTGACTTTCTATTCTTGAATTTTTTATTTTGGATTTTTTTATTCTCGATACATTTTGTTCTACAAAACTAAAATTAGAACTCCAACTTTGAAGCTCAAGTCACGTAAGATTATTGATAATTGGTGTGGATGGATACATTTATTTGAAATAGGGCATGTTGCATAGGGCAATGAGTCCCTATAATACATGTGAGAAGTTACTATCTTGCTTCTATAAAACCCCAACCTGATGATAAACCCTAATAAAGGGTAGTCGATAGTTTATTTTTGATAAAACCACATGGTGTTAATGCTAGAAGGTCACAAATCTCTATCTAGACTAAAATTAAACTCGCCATGGATCAGATTTTTAATTTTAATCCATAGTCCTCTTAAAATAGTGCAAACAAAGATGGAGAAACTGGGAAAGACACCAAAGAACAAAGTCATCAAGCTTAGAATAGAAGAAGTGGAAAAAACAATACTAGAATCAACACAAAATGAAGGATAGGTGGTAAATAAAATTTGTATTGAGGTAGAGGGGGACAAATACATTGATCAAACTTGTACAAAGAAAGAAGAGTTCGATCAAAAAGTTGTAGCGGCACTAAAGGCTAATGAGATTAATAGAGAGGATAATTCAACAAATATGGTTTTTAGAAATGTTTATAAAATGGACACTAAAATTTTATCAAATATTGAAAAGTTGAATTGCAATTCCAATTCCACCTATTTAGATGGTGAAATATTAAATTTTCATTTTGGGGACAAAATGAGAATACATATTCCTATTCCCAATTCCAATTTGGCACACCCAAATAGAGGATTTGAAATTTTAGGAATTACAAATTCTTATTCTAGTTTAATGTTTGCAACTAAATGGAAACTATGATGGTTTTTCATTTTATTTTAATTTAGGTTTTTCACCCTATAAATTTAATTTTCTCCTAATAAAAAATAAATCATAAAGATGGTGAAGGCAGGAGCAAGAGCAAGTATTGGTGTAAGTGCAGAGGAAGGGGCAGGTGCAGGAGCTAGAAGAGAGGTGTGAGCAGTTGTAGATGCTAGTGTCGATACAGGGCAAGAAGCACAGAAATATTTAGTAGCTACTGTGCAAATAGGTCAAAATCAACCTAGGGTTTTCAAAAAACAACAATCATCTCTTGATGCCCTTTCCACTATTTTCTCTTCAATTTCTATAGTGTAGCAAGCTATGAAAAATCATGATAAACTACAATTCCAACATTGCCATTTTTGGGAAACTCATTTTTTCTTAGGAAAAAAATAAATATTCTAAGGGAAAGTAGTGGTTCAACTAAAACCCTCTTTGTTAATCCTCTGTTTCATAATACCCGTCAATAGGAGTTTGGGGAGAAATCACGATATGGGTATGGTTCGACATTTGGAAAAGGAGAATCTTCAAAGAAGGCTTCAAAATGACTTCAACAACATGTGCCACAAGACTGGAGAAAATCCAAGTTTATATTGAATAGGTCAATCAAATCTAAGTCCTAAGAATGGTCAGCAAACCAAAAAACTAGTCTTTGATATTTGTCAATAGTTTCCTCCAGGCCCCCCATATCAACCTCGATCAGTCAAAAATTAGGTCTAGGAGACAGTAGCTATACTTACAGATGTGTCTCATATTTCTCATAATGAACCCAATGGTATAGAAGGTTCTAAATCAGTCCCTATTGTTAGGGTTTCTAAAAATGCAAGTGATTGATCCCAATTCAAATGAGATTCATGCTTAGCCTACAAATAGGGTGACGATTACAATACGAAATCATATGTTGTAAAGCTCCATCAATTTGCTTCATCAAACTCCATTAATTGGTAAGTTTTCCTCTAATTCTCTACTCTTTTCTTCTGTCAAAGATTAGGCTCATTCTTCTTGGTCTGATTTAAGGGATATTTTCTATATTGATTTAGATTCAAAATGTTTTGTAGCCATTTTTGACACTAAAGCAGCTAGAGATCTAGTGCATGAGCAAAAAGGATGGTTTTGTTGTGGGTCTGGGTTATTTATTATGATCTGGGTTCCTAATTTTAATCCTCAATCTCTTAATATTTCTTTTATGCCACATTGGATATTTCTCCCCTCTTTACCCCTAGAGTATAGGGATCCTCAAATTATTGAAATATTTGAAAACAAGTTGGGAATCTTCCTCAAAAATGATCTAGTTCCTTATGATTGACTGCATTTAGATGTGAGAGTCTATTTGTTGTTAGATATGCGGCAGCCTCTTCCCTTGTGCTTGGTCATAAATTCTCAATGGGGTTTATGGGATCAATCAGTTTGGGTTCAGAATGAGCAAATAGTTCATAAGTATCAAGATAGATTGGGGCATTTTAATACTCAATGCCAATGTCCTATTTAGGACATACAGGAAGTTTCCCCAAATTATAATATAGACCCTAAGTTATGTGCTTATAAAGTACATTCAAAATTGTTACATAGTATGGATAGCATGGTTTCTTCTCAATTGGTTCCTTTAATTAAAAATTAGGATCTGGTGTTTCCCACAACAACCAAATTTTCTATGTTATTATAGTTGGTTTTTCCTTTTATCCAAGGTTTTTTAGTTGAGTTGAAGGTCTCTCATGGTCTCCCATCAATCAATTCTTCTATGTATATCTCCACTTTGGATGGTTTGGAATAGTCAGATTCAGATTTGCCACTAGTTTGTCACAAAACAAGTAATGTTCTTTCTAAAAGCCAATATGTTGACTGGAAAACTCTTCAAGTTGGAGATCATATTGTTTCTACAATTGCTAATAATATAATAGTTGGCATAGCAGAGGAAGAAGGATTTCATATAGAAAAACAGGAAAATAGGGATCTTGATATGTTGCTCAAAGAATTTCAATACTAGAATAGTCAAATTGCCTTGAAGAAAGCTTCTAGTTGTAAGACTATTCAAGTTGTAGAAACTACATGTCAAGAGGAGAATAAGGATTTTTTCCTCGAAGCATGCATTGATGAGGATCCATTGGATGTTGAAATGAGCATTTTTCACCAAGTGGTAGTTAATTTAGATTTTCAACATGAAGAGTCACTTTGGAGGGAACATGAGAATGATGTGGATCAACCTGAGTTTCCATCTCATATTATCCTAGATAATATGGAAGATTGTATTTCCCAACAACTGGCTAATAAGTTAGATTCCCAACTTGGAGAGACATTTTTGAGAGATTCTGAGACCTGTAAGGATCAATCTAAATTTGGTCTTCAGAATAATAGTTTTGATCCTCATCAAAAAAATTTAATTATTTAATATCCCTCTCTTCAACCTCCAACTTCCAAGACACCCAAACAAAGAGGATGTCCTAAGGGATCCAACACCAGAATTGAGATTGCCTCAGGCATTCAAAACACATTACATGACAAATTTGTATTGAACAAGAGAGTGACAAGGAGAACAAACTATTCTCCTTGTCAACAATGAAAATTATCTCAAGGAATGTCAGAGGCATAAATGCCTCTCACAAGAGAATTAGGATTCACTAGTTTATTGAATCCATGAAAGTTGATATTGTGTTGCTACAAGAAACAAAACTATCACAAGATCCATTTCAAAAAACTGTGGCCAAATGGCCAAGGTGGTCTTCAGTATATTCTCCCAGTATTGGATCTTTTGGTAGTCTTGTTTTCTTATGGAATCCATTAACTATTTAGGGTCACCTTATTCAACAACAAGAAAATTGGCAAATGTTGCAGGTGTTGGATTTTGATGTTGATTTTACTTTGATTAATGTTTATGTTCCTACTTCTACTCAAGACAAGTTGAAACTCTGGGATAAACTAGCAATGTTAATTCAACTCCAAAACTCTCATCTTGTTATTCTTGGGGGTGACTTCAAGGCAATCTTGAATCAAAATGAGAAATTTGGTGGCATTTGCCACCAATTAAAACCATTCAGATTTTGCTCAATTTGTTGAGAATAATGATTTAATGGATATTCAACCTTCCAATGGAAATTTTACATGGACAAACATGAGATTTGGTTTTGCACAAATTGTAGTTAGATTGGACAAATTCCTTATCTCTCATGAATGGAAATTAGGTAATTTTTATTTTCACTCAGAGATATTGTCTTCGTCAAAATCTGACCACTCCAATTTTCATAAAAATTGATCAATCAGAATATGTAGATCATTCTCAGCATAAGTCATCTTTTAAATTTGAAAGCATGTGGTTGCGCCATCCGCAATTTCTTCCACTTTTAAAACAATGGTGGATTAGTGCTCCTTTTTTTTTGGGATCTAAAATGCATCAATTGCCAGTAAATTGAAGCATGTCAAAAGGTAGATCAAAATTTGGAATCAGCAAGTTTTTGAGAATGTTTTCAAGAAGAAAGAGGTTTTCAAGAAGCAGTTGGAGGAAATTCATTGCTCCATAATTCAATTTGGGATGGATAGTGACACTTATGTTAAGAAAAAAGAGCTTCAGCATGAATGGGAGGAATTATGTAATATGGAGAAAGAATATTGGAGACAAAAGTCTAGGGAAATTTGGTTACAATAAGGAGAAAAAAACACACACAAAAATTCATGCTTCTGCTCAACAAAAATAGGCTGCTAAGTCAATTTTTCAAATCATTGACTCAACTTCGAGTAACACTTTAACTAATGCTCAACAAAGTGTTGCCTGACTTTTGGTCACCCATCATTTTTCAATGTCAAGTTAGTCTGGTGTCTAGGTCTAAGTCTTTCATAGGTAGGCCATCCTTGTCGAGTTTCCCTTTCTCTTGACCTCCCATTTATTTGTCAGGTGGGTTGGTTTAAGTGTTGTCATGTCGGGTAGGTGATAGCTCCTAACTCGGCAAGGATATCATGTTTTATTGATGATCTTCTCAGATAAAGGATATACAAATCTTTCTTATTTCAGATATTCATGGAGCAGTATGTACAATTCGAAAAGACATTTGGTTACTAAGGGCTCTACAAATTTGGAAGATCTCCAGGTACAGAGGAATCCAAATTGGCAATGGTCAAAATGCTTGCACAATTGCAACTTGATGACAATAGAAGAGAGGCCTTGATTCAACCAAATGTAATTGATGCTTTGAAGCTGGAGGTGTTCCTTGCTACTTCTCTTCTTAGAGAAGCCTAATTTGAATATGAAAGTCAAAGCTACAGCTATTCTAGTAGATTTAACTATGGAGCATGGAAGATCTTTTCTTCTATGTGATGACAAGACACCAATGGAAGCATGCAAGCTTGTTGAAGCCATCATGGGAATTCTAACTTTCTATGAATTACCAATTGCAAAGAATTCGATGGTGTTGTTATTATTGATGGAAGCTTCAGATGACAGTGATGTTGTAGGATTGATTCAAGACAATGATAATAACCTTCAAACCATTCAGGCTTTTATCAAAATGGCCAAGCCTCCCTTGCAATATCAAGCTATACAACTGGTTTTTTCAATGTGTAGAAAAAATCCAAGTACCATTTCTATTGTGGAGCAAGATGATGACTATTTGAAAGTGTTGCTGCATAGAATAAAAAATAACATATTTGAAGGAAGCATCCAAGTAGCTGCAACAGGAATTTTTTCATACATTCGGCTATCTAAAAATAACTTGAATAAGCTCATGGCCACTGAGAATGTCCTCCCAACATTAGTTAAGATCATGTGTGGGGAAAACAGGGAAGGCCAAGCTAATGCCTTGGGATTTTTAGTAAGTTAGCTGATTCATTTGACATCCAAACACAACGGTTGTTGATTCAATTGTGCCCTATTTTATGTCTAAAACAAGTGCTAAGGTCTGGAACTGCAGAATCCAAAATCTTACCATGCAAGTTCTTGGAAAACATATCTAAAAATACTGCAAGACTAAATAGAGAATATCATAGGTGGAGTTTCAATTTATCCAGCAAAACTTCTATTACCTGCAAGCTACACAAAGGAAAATGTAGCTCAAAGGATTGCATTGTTGAGGCTGGAGTGGTTCCAGATATTGTAGAGATGTTGAAGGATGAAAATCCAAAAGTTTCTTTTGCTGGGTTGAAGGCATTGGATTTATTAATAGTAGAGGAAAGCATGCCAGAGCATGGTATACAAATCTTGGATAAGTGCAAAACTATTGATAATTTGTTTCCATTGATCCAGTCCAATTCTCATGCCTGCTCTGAGAAATGTATTGATCTATTTGAAGTGATTCTCAGGCATTTGAGCATGAAAGATATGTATGGGAAAATGGTTAAGATGTCTTTGACAACTCTTTCCACTAGCAGGGTGTCATCACTACAACAGAAAGTTGTTAGACATTTTAGACAATTGGAAGAGTGAGTGTGATAGAGGGCCACACCACTCTAACAACTCACAACCAAGAATGCAACAATATAAAGACCAATAAATAAATAAAATGCTTCACAAATAATTTTATTATACTTGAAAAATCCTTACAACACCCACAAGATGATATGACTTCTTCAACATAAGAGAAATCCTAAATAAGAGTCTTCACACCAAGAGCTTCACCAATAACTCCTACTTGAAGAGCTACACCTTTAGAGTTTTCACACCTTGAAGTCTTCACGCCTTCTAGCTTCTACTTCTCAAACTTGATTAGAAATGCTCATATCCCTTGCTTAAATAGGCACTTACCACCCCATGCATGACTTATCCACAAGCTTCTAGAATTCCTCCACAACCTTCTACAACTTCCACAACCTTCTACAATATCCACAACTTTCTACAATATTCATAACTTTCTAGAATTCTTCCCACACACCTCGATAAATGGAATGACAACCATTTATTTTTTATTTTTTTCTATTATGCCACCTATGCACCTCGAAAATAGAAATCACTTTTTCCCTTTTTTCTTGTTTTCCATTTTTTATTATTTTTCTTCCTATTTTCGTCACTTTCTCTCTCCTCCACAAATTTTTTTTTTTTTTTTTTAATTTTAAATTTTACATTCAACATGTCTCCCCTTTATTTAAGATTCTCCTGCATCAAACTCCCCAGGTCCGAAAAGATGTTCTAATAGCTGGAAGAACATCTTTTGGGATTCAGCACATAAATCCCAAACTGGTTCTTCACATATATGTCCTCCAAATCTTCAACTTGCACACTCTTTCCCTTGTTTTTTTTCTTCTCCTTTACATCCACCACAAGTGTTCCATAGGTCTACTTCCCATGCTGATTTTCAATCTTCTCAAAATTTGCCAACTCAACTCGACTGCCAACACTCAGGTTTCTCCTACCAAGCACTTCATTCTGCAAAGGAATCAAGGAAAACTTCCTACCACCTTTCTCAATAGTAAACACATTCCTAACACAATCATGCAGAGCCCTATAATCATATTGCCAAGGTCTACCAAGTAACACATGACAACTATTCATATCCACAATATCACACAATACTTGATCCTTATATTGCCCAATCTGAAAATCAACAAGGTATTGCTCCCTCACTTCCAAAGCATGCTCACCTTGCAACCAGCCAATCCTATAAGGACAAGGATGTCTCAATCTCTTCAAACCAAGTTTTTGAACCATCTCCTCAGCAACAAGGTTATCAGTACTACCACTATCTATAATCACCTTGCAAACTTTCCCACCAGACTTACAACAAGTTTTGAACAAACTAGTCCTCTGACAAGAATCCAATGTCTTCTTACCCATTAGTACTCGTCGAGCCAACAAACTTTCTCCTTCCTCAGGCTGATTTTCCTGGACTTCAACCTCATTCACAATAGTAGTTGTCCTACCAATAGAACATTCAAAAGATCTATGCCCTTCTTGACCACACTTGAAACAATTACCTCTGAATACACCTCCACTTGTCCTTCTTCTTTGTTCCATAGGTTTTGGTTCACCTTCTGCTTTTGGTTTAGCTTGTACCAAACTATCTTGCTTCTCCTTCCCTCAAGAACTACCTTGATTCTTCCTCTTTAACTTTTCCTCTGCTCTCAAAGCATACTGATAAGCATCCTCCACTGTGGAAATATTTAGCATACCAACCTCATCCTGAATATTGAATCTCAAACCATTAATATACCGTGCTACCTTCTCCTTTGACAATTCTCTATGCCCAGACCGAATAGTCAACTTGTAGAACTCCTCAGTGTAATCCTTCACAGACATATCCTTCTATTTCAGATTCTGCAACCTCTTAAATAGTTCAAGTTCATAATCAGCTAGAATGAACTTTGCCTTTAACTTAGTCACCATCAATTTCCATCTAGTGATCTTCATTTCACCTTCCTCTTCTCTGTCTCTTTGCAGTTCCTTCCACCAAAGAGCAGTATGTCCCTTCAACTTAGTTTGTGCCAACCTTACTCTCAATGGATCTTCAATACCCTCAAGCTCAAAGTAGTCCTCTAATTCACCAATCCAATCAATCAGGTCTTCAGGATTCAAAGTACCTGAAAAATTAGAAACCTCCATCTTATGCTTCAGCTTCAACTGAGATCCAGGTCGAGCAAATTGAGTAGTCCTAATTCCAATAGGTCTCTCCTCATGATCACTTCTATCCTCACTAGCAGCTTCAAATTATTCGGCAACTTCATCATATCTGTCTTCAGTACCCACATGCCTAGGTACACCACCCAAAGCACTCACAATTTTAGCAATCATGTCACTCTTCATCAATGCAATCTCTGATTTGACCTCTGCTCTTATCTTCTCTAAGATTCTTTCTTCCATTGCTTCACTAAGGTCATCATTTTCCTTGGGGTCCAATCTTCTTGGAGGCATCTTCCAAAAATTTAGCAAACCCTAAGCAAAACAAATCCACCAATCTAAAAGATCAATCAGCCACAAGATCAAACTTCTTTGCAAATCCTGGTGTAAACTGCCTCACGTTTGGCGATCTGTCCACACACTTAGGAACTCCTGCTCTGATAAACTTCACCCAACCAAGGTCTTGGTACAAACTGCCTCACACTTCGACGATCTACTTGTACACTCAGGAACTCCCGCTCTGATACCACTTGATAGAGGGCCACACCACTCTAACAACTCACAACCAAGAATGCAACAATATAGAGACCAAGAAAAAAAAATGCTTCACAAATAATTTTATTATACTTGAAAAATCCTTACAACACCCACAAGATGATATGACTTCTTCAACATAAGAGAAATCCTAAATAAGAGTCTTCACACCAAGAGCTTCACCAATAACTCCTACTTGAAGAGCTACACCTTTAGAGTTTTCACACCTTGAAGTCTTCACACCTTCTAGCTTCTACTTCTCAAATTTGATTAGAAATGCTCATATCCCTTGCTTAAATAGGCACTTACCACCCCATGCATGACTTATCCACAAGCTTCTAGAATTCCTCCACAACCTTCTACAACTTCCACAACCTTCTACAATATCCACAACTTTCTACAATATTCATAACTTTCTAGAATTCTTCCCACACACCTCGATAAATGGAATGACAACCATTTATTTTTTATTTTTTTCTATTATGCCACCTATGCACCTCGAAAATAGAAATCACTTTTTCCCTTTTTTCCTATTTTCCATTTTTAATTATTTTTCTTCCTATTTTTGTCACTTTCTCTCTCCTCCACAATTTTTTTTTTTTTTTAATTTTAAATTTTAAATTTTACATTCAACATGTCTCCCCTTTATTTAAGATGCTCCTGCATCAGAGTGTCATAATTAAATAATGGCTATGAAATGTGGAAATTTGTTGAGATGATACCATTTTTATGTAAAAATCTAAAAATATTTTGTAGGTTACATTGAAGATTTCTTTTCATTGTATGGGATAAGGGCTCAATTCAGACAAGGTTTTCTTATTTGGACAAGGGCTGAGGAAATGAATAACATGATGTTCACTTTCTGGATACTACCAATGTATTTTCCTGATGGTGGTGTTGTTTACTATTATCAAACTTAGAAGTATTTGAAGAGTAAGAGGATATTTAATGGATAAGTCACAGATTGGGATGGATAGAACACAAAATGTGTACCACTAATAAGGTTAGGATCCATTATATATGCAAATGACTAGTAGCATCCTGATTGTAGCACCTTCAAGATCATGTTAATTTGGTAGAGGATTGTTTGGTTCTTCTTATGGAAGCCATAATATGTGAAAGGATAGAGTTGAATTGTTTCATCTTCTTTGCATGTTCAAAGTTCCTTATTCTGTCTTTTTGTGTTCAGGAAAGGTAAAGGTCATGAGTCCCTATAAACCTTATGTATTGTAAAATTCTATAAATACTGGAAGGAACAAATGTGAATGGGTGGGCAAATTGTTGGCATAAAGGGAGAACAATCATGCTTGGTGTCAATTCTTTACTATCCAGGTGCTTCCCTTTTCTACATACAGTCAGAGAGCTGGAGTGGAGGAGAGAACACATTTAATTTCTGTAATTTCATTCATGTATTGAGATTAATGTTCAATTTTTTTAATAGGTTTGGCTATAGTCTGCAAGCAAATATGATCTGTGTGTTTAAAACAAGGAAAGGTTTTGTTATGAATCAGAGTATTTGGGCAACATTTTTTTTTATTACTTTCAATCAGAGTATTGTTATGATTAGTTTTGAGCACATTCTTGTATTCTTGGTAAAATGGTGATTGGGAGATAGATCAGAGTACTGTCAACTGATCCTATTGCAAAGGTTTGTATGTTTAATCTTCATTTTTCATCTCATGTCATTGCATTTGCATAACAAATAGCATTCTTGCATCACCAATGTTGGGAAGTCATAGGATGTGTGAGTTCCTAAAATTGGATAGGATTAGAATCTAAATTTTCCCAAGTTAGTCCTGGATAGGATTAGCTTGGTTTTGCCTCTACTGTTATCTGGTTAAGAACATACCCCACATTAGGAATTAGAGATAAAACATAATTCATTGAATATCATTTACATAGGGAGTTGTACCTCAATTCAAAGGGAAACTAGATATTCTTAGAAACGGTTTCCCAACTGTTGTGTAAAGTTGTTCTTCATTATAAGTTTGGGCACATAAAAAGAGGAAAAGAAGCAGGACAATCTGTTTACCAACATATTTTTGGCGACTCCACTGGGGAGACGAAAAAGAAGATCAGTGCTAGAGATTGTTTTCTTAGTCTTATTATTATTATCTCTCCTAGAGATTGGCGAGTCTATATTTTAAAGAACCCTATTACATATCAAAGTTCGAAGAATTTAAAAGGAATTAGGCTTCCAATCCCAACCAGCTGAAGAAAGAATTAATCAAAGTTGATGGCAAGAAGTTTCTACTGAAGAAAAATAGAGGAGAAAATTCATGTTGATGTTTGCTTCCCCAGTGGTTATAGATATCTCTGCTATCTAGAGATTGGCGACTCCATTCTGGTTCTCACAATTTTGAGTAAGAGGTCCAGTGTCTACATTTTCAAATTTTATTATATCTAACTTGCAGAGATTGGCGAATCTGTTGATTAAAAAGGACCATGCCTCTTAAATTAGTGAAAAGAGGGAGACTAGATCCTTCCCTTATAGAGCTTCATCACACTATTGATTCTATATTGCATGACATGTTTCAAGCTTGGAGAGAAAGCATCAGTAATGGAGTAAGGATGAACCTGAGTATGAAAGAAGATCATGCAACTGTGCTATTATGGAGAAGTATATGTGCAAGATATCACCTATTGAAAGAGGTGGAAGAGAAAACAATGTTGTTGCAAAAGTTTAAAAAATAACTACATGCGAATGATGGTAAGCTGTCAAAATCCCTTCTAGATTGCATCTCTTTAAATTTTTCAGTTTTGAGCAAACAAGAAGTCAAACTAGAGGTTCCTGATAAAAAACTAGTAAATGAAGAGCCCATATCAACCAATAGTTTGACTTTTGGAGAACAAAAGATGCCCAGGTTCCCAGAAGCACAACTTTTAGTAGATGAGGGCATCTCCTTTAGTGATAAAGAATTGGCTTCCAGAAAGAAAAGCTCAGATGCAACTAAAGTATCAAAGAAGCTTGAAGAAAATGATCAGTATGAAGACCATTTCTAGCCGGAACCATCACAAGAAGAAGAAAAGTTTGTTATTATTCCTTGCTTCTCAACATTATTTCCTGTGGAGTCATTAGTTATACCTTTAGATCCATCATTTAAGGTTGGAAATGAGACTTTTTCTCCTAATACTGAGCCTGATGCAGTAAGTATGAATCTAGAACCACTCTCAAAACTACAAACAAAAGAATCAGTTTTGGTCTAGCATGTTGAAATCATTGAAGTTGCAGAAAGCATTCCTAGGGTGGATAGAATCAATGAGCAGAATGAAGAGATCATATCAACCAATGGTTTGAGTTCTGAATAGTAAGAGAAGCCTAGTTTCCTAGAAGCACAACTTTCAGCAAATGAAGATAGCCTTCTCAATGATGAAGAATTGGTAAGAACAGTTGACAAAGAATTTTCTTTCATGCCTTCATTTAGCTCTAGTTTTAAAAGTTTCAGATTTGAAGAAAATAAAGATAAACCTTTGCATGAAGTCTCTGATGAGAATAATCAAATAGTTAATGCAAAACATGAAGAGTTGAATTCCATTGAAAAATTTTGTGAAACTGATTTTCAAGTTGCAAAGGTTTGTGATGATACTATATTAGAATCTATGTCTCTTGAAGAAAAAGTGGAAACATGTTTTGTCAAATTAGAAAATATGATTGAAGAAATAATCAACAAAATTGAAAGAGAAATTAATGGAGATTATATTTTAAATTTTTGTCTTCTTGAAAACTATCCTAAAAAAAACATGTTGGCTGCATTATGCTTTAGTGAACACCATACTAAATCTGAAGATGTAGCAATAACAAATGTTGAAAAGGAAGGAATTGCGAAAAATAATGAGGCATTGTAGCATTATGAAGAAGGTAGTAAATCTGATTATAATCCTCCTGATCTGGAATACTCTTCCATAATTAATCTAGATATTGAAGTTGTGAATTCAGATGAACATCTTGTTGTAGCAAATGAAGAAGATGTCTTAGCTTGGATGGACTCTGTAGCAAATAAGGAATCCTTCAATTTCAACCCCATTTTGAAATCTGAAGTTGTTAATGATAAAGCCTGTGATTGGTATGATGCTATTTCACTTCCAGAAGCTTTTCAATTTTTTGATTATGTTTATTCTAATTTGAAAGATGATATCTTTGCTGAGAGTTATAATGAAGTAAACGGATGTGAGTATTTTCAAGCAGTACTGCCAGAATTTTCTGAAGTTCTCCATCCCAGTTTTAGTGCAAATATTTCTACTGAAAGTAATAGTATCAATGGATGTAATTATTTTCTAGCAGTACATTTAGAATCACTTGAATATTCTGTCAGTCTAGATTTGAATATTGATATCTTCATTATAAGTGACAAGGTTGAGGAGAATAGATGCAAGTATGATTCAGTGATGTTTCTAGAGTTCAATGAATTTTCTTCTTCTTCACAAAACATGATGGATCATGTGAAATACAATATGCAAGTAAGTATAGAGGAAACAAAAGTACTTGATGAGGAATGGTTGTTCGGAAAGGTTCTATGGGTCACTATGTTGCAGATAGCTTTTGGATTCAAGTTCGACAATGAAGGAGTAGCCAAAGGTCACCAATGCTATTTTAGATTAATGGAGCATCTTCCTCTATTTAGGAAAGGTTCATACTTCCCTCTTCCTATAAATGGTCATGTATGAATCTTTCTCTATTTTGGGTTCTACTGGTGAGGTCTCCTCACCTTCTGTAAATAAATTTCCTTTTCAATTTTGATGTGTCTAGTGTAGCCTTTTCTTGCTTAGTTAATAGTTGTTATTTTCTCCTTCTTTTTTTCAGTCTGCCATGTTCCCCTCTACCCTCCTTGTATGCTGCTTCTTATTATTTCTTTGGTCTAGACTCTACAACCCAATGCTTAAGGCACTTGCTTGACTAGAGATGTTGGATTCTCTGTGCACCTTGCAGTACACATTCCCCAGTCGAAGCCAGTTGTTGCCTGACTTTCGGTCACCCATCATTTTTCAATGTCAAGTTAGTCTGGTGTCTAGGTCTAAGTCTTTCATAGGTAGGCCATCCTTGTCGGGTTTCCCTTTCTCTTGACCTCTCATTTATATGTCAGGTGGGTTGGTTTAAGTGTTTTCATGTCGAGTAGGTGATAGCTCCTAACCCGGCAAGGATATCATGTTTTATTGATGATCTTCTCAAATAAAGGATATACAAATCTTTCTTATTCCAAATATTCATGGAGCAGTATGTGCAATCTGAAAAGACATTTGGTTACTAAGGGCTCTGCAAATTTGGAAGATCTCCAGGTACAAAGGAATCCAAATTAGCAATGGTCAAAATGCTTGCACAATCGTAGCTTGATGACAACAGAAGAGAGGCCTTGATTCAAAAAAATATAATTGATGCTTTGAAGCTGGAGGGGTCCCTTGCTACTTCTCTTCTTAGAGAAGCCTAATTTGAATATGAAAGTCAAAGCTATAGCTATTCTAGCAGATTTAACTATGGAGCATGGAAGATCTCTTCTTCTCTGTGATGACAAGACACCAATGGAAGCATGCAAGCTTGTTGAAGCCATCATGGGAATTCTAACTTTCTACAAATTACCAATTGCAGAGAATTTGATGAAGATTTTGTTATTGTTGACAAAAGCTTTAGATGACAGTGATGTTGCAAGATTGATTCAGGACAATGATAATAACCTTTAAACCATTCGAGCTTTTATCAAAATGGTGAAGCCTCCCTTGCAATATCAAGCTATACAACTGGTTTTTTCAATGTGCAGAAAAAATCCAAGTACCATGTCTATTGTGGAGCAAGATGATGACTGTTTGAAAGTGCTACTGGATGGAATAAAAAATAACATATTTGAAGGAAGCATCCAAGTAGCTGCAATAGGAATTTTTTCATACATTCGACTATCTAAAAATAACTTGAATAAGCTCATGGCCACTGAGAATGTCCTCCCAACATTAGTTAAGATTGTGTGTGGGGAAACTAGGGAAGGCCAAGCTAATTCATTGGGATTTTTAGTAAGGTTAACTGATTCATTTGACATCCAAACACAATGGTTGTTGATTCAATTGTGCCCTATTTTATGTCTAAAACAAGTGCTAAGGTCTAGAACTATAGAAGCCAAAATCTTACCATGCAAGTTCCTAGAAAACATAGCTAGAAACACTACAAGACTAACAAGAGAATATCATAGGTGGAGTTTCAATTTATCCAGGAAAACTTCTGTCACCTGCACACTACACAAAGGAAAATGTAGCTCAAAGGATTGCATTGTTGAGGCTAGAGTGGTTCTAGATATTGTAGAGATGCTGAAGGATCAAAATCCAGAAGTTTCTTTTGTTAGGTTGAAGGCATTGGATTTATTAATAGTAGAGGAAAGCATGCCAGAGCATGGTATACGAATCTTGGATAAGTGCAAAGCTATTGATAATTTGTTTCCATTGGTCTAGTCCAATTCTCATGCCTGCTCTGAGAAATGTATTGATCTATTTGAAGTGATTCTCAAGCATTCGAGCATGAAAGATATGTATGGGAAAATGGTTAAGATGTCTTTGACAACTCTTTCCACTAGCAAGGTGTCATCACTACAACAGAAAGCTGTTAGACATTTTAGACAATTGGAAGAGTGAGTGCCATAATTAAATAATGGCTGTTAAATGTGGAAAGTTTTTGAGATAATACCATTTTTATGTAAAAATCTAAAAATATTTTGCAGGTCACATTGAAGATTTCTTTTCATTGTATGGGATAAGGGTTGAATTCAGACAACATTTTCTTATTTGGACAAGGGCTGAGGAAATGAATAACACGATGTTCACTTTCTAGATACTACCAATGTCTTTTCCCGATGGTGGTTTTGTTTACTATTATCAAACTTAGAAGCATTTGAAGAGTAAGAGGATATTTAATGGATGAGTCACAAATTGGGATGGATAGAACACAAAATGTGTACCACTAATAAGGTTAGGATCCATTATATATGCAAATGACCGGTAGCATCCTGATTGTAGCACCTTCAAGATCATGTTAATTTGGTAGAGGATTGTTCAGTTCTTCTTATGGAAGCCACAATATGTGAAAGGACAGAGTTGAATTTTTTCATCTTCTTTGCATGTTCAAAGTTCCTTATTCTGTCTTTTTGTGTTCAGGAAGGGAAAAGGTCATGAGCCCCTATAAAACTTATGTATTGTAAAATTCTATAAATACTGGAAGGAACAAATGTGAATGGGTGGGCAAATTGTTGGTATAAAGGGAGATTGCAGAGACAATCATGCTTGGTGTCAATTCTTTACTGTCCAGGTGCTTCCCTTTTCTACATACAGTTAGAGAGCTAGAGTGGAGGAGAGAACACATTTAATTTCTATAATTTCATTCATGTATTGAGATTAATGTTCAATTTTTTTAATAGGTTTGGCTATAGTCTGCAAGCAAATATGATCTGTGTGTTTAAAACAAGGAAAGATTTTGTTATGAATCAGAGTATTTGGGCAACATTTTTTTTTATTACTTTCAATCAGAGTATTGTTATAATTAGTTTTGAGCACATTCTTGTATTCTTGGTCAAATGGTGATTGGGAGATAGATTAGAGTACTGTCAACTGATCCTATTGCAAAGGTTTGTATGTTCAATCTTCATTTTTCATCTCATGTCATTGCATTTGCATAACAAATAGCATTCTTGCATCACCAATGTTGGGAAGTCATAGGATGTGTGAGTTCCTAAAATTGGATAGGATTAGAATCTAAATTTGCCCAAGTTAGTCCTAGATAGGATTAGCTTGGTTTTGCCTCTGTTGTTCTCTGGTTAAGAACATACCCCACAGTAGGAATTAGAGATAAAACATAATTCATTGAATATCATTTACATAGGGAGTTGTACCTCAATTCAAAGGGAAACTAGATATTCTTAGAAACGGTTTCCCAACTGTTGTGTAAAGTTGTTCTTCATTATAAGTTTGGGCACATAAAAAGAGGAAAAGAAGAAGGACAATCTACTTACCAACACAAAGTAAAGATGAAGGTGTCAATTTTTTCAAGAATCTTCTTGCACCAGCAAAGCACCCATCGCCATTGCCTTCACAAGTTGAGGATTTCATTCAGCATATCCCTACATTGGTGTCTCCCATGGAGAATTCTATGCTCTTGGCCCCTATTACCATTCAAGAAGTTTGAGAAGTAGTCTTCTCCTTCCCTCTGGAAAAAGCTCCAGGGTCAGATGGTTTTAGTGCACTATTCTTTTAGAGTTGTTGGGATTGTATTGGTTGGGATCTTTTAGCTACCATTGAGGAATCAAGAAAGTTTAAATCCATGTTAAAGTACTTCAATTCTACAAATATCGCAATCATTCCAAAGATTAAGGAGTCCAAAACTTTTGTAGATTTTTTTCGTATTTCCCTATGCAACTTGACTTATAAAATCATCACTAAAGCTATTTATCTGTGCCTTAAAAATATTCTCCCATCTATAATTTCTCTTGAATAAGGAAGCTTTGTTCCCAGTAGAGAAACAATGGAGGGTACAATGGTAGCCCATGAAGTCCTACATTCCATCAATAGCAGTCAATCCTCCAATTTTGTTATCAATTCAGATATGCAAAAGGCATACGATAGAGTCTACTGGAGGTTTCTTTTCAAGGTTCTTAAAAAATTGGGTTTCAATAAACATTGGTGTAAGTGGATTCAAGCATGTATTTTAGGGGCTTGGTTTTTAGTCATTATTAATTGATCAACATCAGGTTACTTTCCTTCTGCACAAGGTGTCCATCAAGGTGATCCTCTTTCACCAACTTTATTCATCATCATGGCTAAAGCCCTAAGAAGGACTATCAAGCATAATCATTTACCTGGGAAGTGGAAAGGACCAATAATTGAAGGTACATCAATTTCTATTATGCATTCTTTGTTTGCTACTGATACATTATTATTTGGTACCTCACTAGTTTCAAAGGCTAAGAAGATAAAGAAAACTTTAATGCAATATTCAGAAGTTTTAGGGCAGAAAATAAATCCCCAAAAGTCAAAAATTTTCTTATTTAATACAAATAAAGTTGTTTCAACCAAGATAATGCAAGTTTTGGGGTTTTTTGAGGACATTTTACCCTCCACCTATCTTGGGATTCCCTTTTTTATAGGATCCAATTAGAAAAGTTTTTGGGATGGCATCTTCCAAAGAATTAAGAGCAAAATTGTCTCCTGGAAAGTAAGATGGCTATCATTATTAGGAAGAATCTTACTTATAAAGTAAGTTCTATCTACAATACCTAATTACTACATGGTTTTCATGCAAGCACCATCTTCTATCATTTCAAAAATTCAAAAACTTATTAGGGGTCTTCTATCGTCTATAAATTTGACTAATGAAAAGAAGCTCCCCCTTATTTCTCTCCATGACATGGCACATATTCCTGCTTTAAGAGGGGCTGACATTCATGATTTGAGAACAAGGAATAAAGCTTATGGAGGTAAGTTGGTTTGGCAGATGTATACTAAATCACAGTTAGTGTGGTGTCAAATAATGCAACAAAAATATTTAGATAATAATGATCCACATAGAATATTCTCCATTTTGGATGCTCCCAAGGGATCTACTATTTGGGATTTTATGATTGCATCTAGAGATATTGTTCACAATTATATTCCTTGGGAAATAAATTGTGGGGATAAGATCAAATTTTGGGGTGACTCTTGGAATTGGCAACCTCCTCTAATTACACTACCAAACATACAAGAAATTGTATCAGTTATAGAAGTAGAGTGGGGTAAACTTCTTATTCACTTTATGGATGCAGTTTGCATTTTTTCAAGGAAAGTAATATGGAAACATCCTGACCAACTTCCTTTAGGCCCTTAGTCTAAACAATGACCTCAATCTATTCTTTTAGATAGACAAGCTTTTGTGTCGAAGGTTGAGGATAGACTATTGTGGATTTTGACTAAGAATGGTAATTATTCAATCAAGGAAGGTTACAAACATCTCCAACAAGTATAGTTAGAAAAGCCTCCTTCTTGTGCCTTCATGTTTTGTTGGAACAAGGTAGTGTTACCCAAGGTTGGGTACTTTTCATGGTTAGCAATTAAGCACGGGATTCTAACAAGTGATCACACATTGGCTAGGTTGAGTATTGCCCCTCCTTTTAAGTGTGTTTTATGTGAAGAAGAATTTGAGATAGTTGACCATCTCTTTGTAAACTGTCATTTTGCATATTAGTGTTGGATGTTTGTTTTAAATAAATTAAACTATTCTACTCCATTACAAAATACCATTTGGGACATCTTTTAGGCTTGGCTAGTTCTTTACCCCAATGCCCTATTTGTAGGGATTTGGAAATGTGCTCCTACATTAGTAATTTGGGCAATTTGGTGGGAAAGAAATAAGAGGATTTTTAGAAAAGAAGCATCATCTCTGGATAGAGTGCTCCAAATCATTGAAAATTTGATTTTTGAAGTTACCGATGCAAGTGTTAGTAGATGTAGATTTAATCCAGGTATTACCTCTTGGGATGGAGGTATCATTTGAGAATGGAAATCAATTTTTATCCCATTAGGATCTAGCATATCTACAAGATTTCAAACAAGTATAGATAGATCTACAATTAAATGGAAACCTCCTATGGCTAGATTTGTCAAGCTCAACTTTGATGGGGCATCCAGAGGCAAGCCAAGCCTTTCAGGTTTGGGAGCTTGCATTAGAGACTGCATTGGCAAAATGCTAGCAATTACAATGACACCTCTACCTTTAGGAACTAATAATATGGCTAAGGCTTAGTCATTTCTTTCAAGATTAATTCTTGCCAAAAAATGGAATTTCCATCATGTATATATAGAAGGTGATTTCCAAGTTATAATCTCAGCTTGTATCAAGAGACAATCGTCTTCTTGGCAACTTAAGTATGTGCTTCAGTAGATTTGGAATATAATTGATCAATTTCATGAGGTTACATTATCTCACACATATAGAGATGGAAATAGAGTTGTTCATTATCTCTCTAATTTAGGTTGTAATGGCATTACTATTTTTATAGTGCAACCTCCTGCATTCATTGAGCAGTATAAATATTTGGAGGAATTGGTCTCTAATGAGATTATGGAATATCAGAAGTAGTTGCCCTCATTTGTAATGGTGGTAAAATCTTGGTCTTTGTTGAGCCCTAGTACCATTGTTGAGCTTATGTACCTATTGTGATTCAATATGTGTCGAGTTTCAATATTTGCAAAATTGGGTAGGATGATGTTTTTACTGAGTTATTTGGGCATAGTTCTAACTGAGTAAGTTTGGGCATAGTGCTTATCGAGCAATTTCAGGCATTGTACTTATCGAGTAAGTTTGGACATAGTTCTTATTGAGTAAGTTTGGGCATAGTGCTTACCGAGTAAGTTCAGGCATAGTGCTTATCGAGTAAGTTCGAACATATTGCTTACCGAGTGAGCTTGGCCTTATTGTTGACCAAGTTGTAGAACTTGGATTAGTGGTTATCTAGTGTATATTAGGTTTCATGTGGTGTTTTGTTGATGGGTGCTTGCCGGGGTCAGTAATGATTGAGTGCTAATTGACCGAGTTCTTGCTAGATATTATGTGGAAGTGTGATGATAGTGGTAGATTTGACTAAGGGAGTAGTGTTGGCCAAGTGGTGGGTTGCCACTGAGTTGTATTCAATCTAGAAACTTATGTATAGGCTATTACAAAGTGTCGATCATTAATTATCAAATTCAATTTGACATGTGTGATGTTATGGTAAGTCCTGCTAACTTTTTCCTGCATCATGCTTGCAGATGTCACCTAAGTAAAATTTAACTTCAATTTGGCCACATGGATTCACACATGTCAAGTTCAATTTAAAAACTCTTCAGTTTGGGGGCATCATTTGGTACTTCAACTGTCAGACTTGCAATTGGATTCTGATTTTTGGGGTACTCTCTTTATTAATCACATGGGATTAGGTACTTCATATCCTTTGAGGGTGTGAGGAAGGATTTATCTACATGCAATAAATGGATCCTTTTCTTAATTTCATCTTCCTAATTTGTCTTCTTTCCATTTCACTTGGTCTCAAGATGTCGTCTCTATATGATGCTTGTTTGAAATGTGATTCCTACTACCAATATCACCAAAATATCATCCCCAAAAATTTTAGAATTAAGCTTCAAATGGCTATGGAAGAAGATTCATTTTCTTCTTCCTTGGATGATATAGAAATAGATGTCATGTTTATATTGCCTTCTTACTCTATTTGTCGTGCAATTCGCACCATCATTGGGGAGGATTTTTCTCTGCTTCTTCAAAACATGTGTTGTTTCCTTCAAATTTGGTATCGATATTATTTTGTCCAATGCTATGGACCTATTACAATCTACATTGTGCCTGGAAATTATTACTATTAAGGTGGTCTAACTAGAATTTTGAGCTGATAATAAGCTAAAACAGGCGATGCAGTTATGATTTTTGGGTCGGTAATGCCTTTGTGGGTGGTTTATTTTCTAGATCTTTACTCCTGCAAAAACATGAAGCCATGGTGACTTTTGAGGCATTTCAAAAATCCTTTGAAAAGCATAACTCATAGTTCCTGACACAAACTTTGCAAGTCACAGCACGAGTGTTGGGTCATCAGCCAACTGAGTGCGTGAAGAAAATTGGGTTTTCTTTGCTTGATATTTTGGGCTCACCAGTATCCCCAAGTTATTTTGTATGTGTGTTAGGTGCTCATTCAGCCTCAGTTGCTATAGTTTGGAATGCACCTTCTTCTATTGATAAATCAGTTGTCATTGTTGAAGGTTTGAGTTTGGGTTGGGTGTAATGCCCCGCCAAGGGATCCAAAGAATTTCACTAAGTTTGCCAAAAAAAAAAATTTAAAACATGAAAGTAAAACCATACACAACACTTGCGGAAGCAATAGTAATATCCAACTAAAAATAAAATAACATAACAGATTACATTCTTTAAATATCCCTAACGTTGAATTACTTCTAATCATAACTTATTCATCTAACATTACATCCTTATGAAATAACAAGGATACATCCAATGTTCTTAAAACCATATACAAGTGTACATTTTAAATTGCTCAATCATCCACTATACATGTTACAAGTTATGAAAAGCTTAAAACATCCATGTAAATAAAGTACATCATCATCCAATATTAATCCATGATGCAATAACATAATGAAACCACATACCATACATGATACATCATCATCATGAAGATATAGACATCCATCATAAAAGATAACCATATATCACAAACATAACTAACTAAGTGCACAGTTCCTCCCAACCGTTAATAGCATCATTAGACCATCATGGATCCTAGCCATCCCTCCGTGTGTAACATTCCAAAGCACCGAAGGGATCATCGGCTATTAACATAGTAGGAATGTCACTCTTAAAACATCCTACTAACATGCAAAGTAAAGCACAAGATAACATCAACTAACATATGCTAAACAACAATGAAAGGATACCAGATAAATACTTCCATCATAAGGTATATCATCTATCATAATGCTCCAAGATCATAATGAAGATAAATACCAACCAAGAATACTCCAGCCACGGTGTCTCAAACGGATCTCAAATGATAAGAGTGGAAAATACACTACCACCCGACCATGTGGAACCTAAGTGGTCCACTCCCACTGTGCTGAGGAGATAATCTCAAGTCCCAAACAGGCTATCCATAACACATAACATAAATCTCTATAGTCCAGGAATCCTAAAAAGTATACTACTCAAAGGTTCCAACACACACAAAATTGACATCTAATTCCCAGAGGCACACAATGACATGTAGGAAACCTACTCTGCAAGCGGAAAAGTGTCATCGCATTTATCTCGTACAAGTTACCCTGGCAGTTAGCTAAACTCCACGGGTCCATACAGATCTCATGCGGCCACTAGTATCCTCTCATACTGACGAGGCATACTACGGAATGCAAGGTCGCAACCATGCGTCTCACTACTCCCATCCTAGCCTGTACAAGCACTCAAGGCATGGGCAAGAACATCAAAACAATTATCTTTTTAGGTTCATTTAATCCCCATTTAGTGTGTAAATGTTATCACTTATTATCAAACTTACAATGAGTTACCCTGGTAGCCACTTAGGGCCCCGACCCCCATTGCAAGCCACTTCTCGACACTACAAGTAGATTACCTAACCTAATACTTATGGAATCATAAATCACCACAGTCCTATACAAGCGACTATAAAGAAATCCAAAAGATAATTCAATAAAAAGAATCATCAAATATCCACAATAAGAATCATCAAATATTCATGATAAAATCATCAAATATGCATAAAATCATCAAATCTCCATGAGCAACATCCATAGAAAATCATGACCATAACAGTTCTCTATTGACAACTGAAGGCATCACTGATAATCATAATAATCATTGGTTCTCAATAACCAAAATACATCTCAAAATAAATCACCATATCCTTTGATTCTCAACAAGCAACCAAGAATATCTCAAAATCATACTGATCGAAGACTCCAAAATGGTTGAGTCAAACAAGTAACAACACGACATCATCAAGAAATAAATCCACATTTCAGTCCCATCATGGCGACTAGAAAACAATCCAAGGATAACTGATCGATGACTCAAAAATGATTAGCTCAGGTGTCTCAAATACATATACATCTCAGCTTCACACATGAAGACTGATGAACAAATACAAACATTTCATAGAGCATACAATCATATTACCATGGTTGGGCTTATAAAGATCGAGACCAAATAAGATCAACATGCCAACACATCTCATAACCCCCGAGCCTCTGGTAACAACCTAAGACTGGTCAACACTAGTCAACCCAAAACCCAAAACAAGAAGCATATAGAATACACGATGCAAACACATGTTTTGGTTTACTAAAATCTCATAGTTGAATAATGTGTGGAGTTTCATTTTCCATTATTCAAGTGTAGGGATTTTTAGTTTCTATTTTCAAGTATACTTCAAGTGTCTTAAGTTTCATCGTTTGACCTACAAGGCAACCCAATTGTTCCCCGTTAGCATTATCCTAAGAATAACTTAACGATAATTACTAAATCAATTGCTTTATTTGCTAAGATCCATATTACTAATTTGAATAACTCTTCCTTAATGTTATTTCTACATTTTAACATTATCAAAGGATCATTATTCATCAAAATGTAAGAAAGTCAATTACTAGTCTTCGATAAGAAGATTATAACTTTATTAAAATGATCAATTAAATCAATCAATTCTCATAAGTGCACAATCCATGACCTTTCAAAATTTTAATAGTTCTCAGTTAGAAACTTAATTAAGTATTACTAAAGTTTGAGTCTTTTAATTTAATCATTATCACCGTTGACAACCATATAAAATCTAAAGTCTTTATTCAAGTCATAAGACTCATCAACTTCAACATAGATAATCTACAATCTCGTTAAAAGAATTATATCAGATTAATCTCTATTATATAACTTAGTTATTAATTAAATCCAATTAACTCTCAATAATTGATTTAATTAATAATTGCATAGCAACGTTCCAATTAATTTCAATTGACTAATAACTATCTAGAATTCTGTAAGTTAAAAGTCAACTATAATTCAATACTCAAATGATCATATTAATGATTCAATAATAATAATTTGTTAATATCTAATAACAAGCTATATTGGGAATCTTATTAATAAATCTATAATGACCACATTCGTCACTCTACAACAATGTTCACATTTATATTTTTAATAATAACAAGTTATAATAAATCCCTAATACCAAGTATTATTATCTCAAATAAGTTTCCCCTATGTACGTTGATTCAGTTAATTGATACTCCTCCAAATTATTAACCAATTCAATTTGATTAATATCTTTTACAGTAATTCAATCATTAAATAATCTTTTCTAGATTAACTCTGATCATATTAATTGATAACTATTTAAATTATTTATACTATTATTTATTAATAGTTTGTTAGACCCAACAAACATTAATAAATAATAAACTCATCAAAACTATTATTAATCGATCTATAAGCTTCATTAGCTAACTCTTAATACCATTAAGGTATCTCAATAATTTAGTTAATCATATATAATGTATTAATAACACCATAGTTATTCAATTTATAACAATGTTATAACAGTGACTCCATCTCAATTAAATCTTAATCCATTATCATTAAAGTCTCTTCATTTAAAAACATAATATAAAATTACCATCTCTAAATTATTTAATATATATTAAATAGTATTTAATATATATTATAAAATATATAAACTATATTAAAATCTTTTTTCTTTTAATTTTCTCTCATTTAAAAATCCATTTACTTAGATTGACTAATAATTAATTACACTTTTTCTACTATTAACTAATCTTAATTAAATTTGATTTAATTAGATTAGATAATAAACCATATAAAACTAATGCATATTAATAAGATTCTAATTAAAAAATATTACAATAATATCTTTAATTCATTCCATGCTTTGATATATTATTTTTGTGAAGTTTAAGCATAAAGAACTCTTGGTTATGGAAAATGGAGAAATATCTGTCATTGAATAAAACAGTCTCAGTACGACGGCCATATCTCTCCAATGAACCGTTGGATCGGGCTGAAATTTAAATATGTTGGAGAGGGTCAAGTTGCACCAATTCTGACTGAAGCGATCGAATAAATTCGATCCCGATAAAAAGTTATGAATGACTGAGTTCGGGTCTATCCAAGGGGCAGCGACAGGACAATTTGTGATGAATTAAAAGTTTTCTCTTAAAGGTAATTGTTTTCTAAATTTATCCAATAATTTCACTAATGGATTTGGCCATAAATCTTGAAACCATTTTCAAATCTATTTCAATTTGACTCTAATTCGAACCCAAACCCGTTTAGATCTAATTTCTTCCTTAATTGAATCTAGGGTTTTCTATTGTTTTCTTTGCAATCCAAATAAAACATCTAGGTTCCAATTTCAAATTGCAAATTCTTTCATGGAATATATTCAGACACATATAACAGACATGATGAAGACAGGAAGAGAAATAGTGCAAAGAGAATGTGTGAATATCACGAGTGCACCTGGACACTGATGCTAATCTGCCATGCCTCAGAAGTCCATAGAAAATCCTTTCCTTCTCCATCATTCGCAATCCCTCCAAGATCCAAGCCAATCGAATCTTTCAAGTGACTAGAGATGCTAGAAGGAGCATAGTAACATGTAGGAACATATGAACATATGAGCTTCTCCAATACATGTAAGCTTTGAAGCTTCCATTTAAAGCTTGTAGCTTGTAGCTTCCATTAAGCTCCCATTAAGCTTTCATTTTTGCTTGTCCAAACACACTAGGGGGGCCTCTATTTAAAGGCCTCTAAGATGCATCTAGAGTGTCTCTAGAAACAACTAGAAGATAAGTATGACAACCAAGCATGAGCCTTCTCCAACCTTCTAGATAAGTCTTAAGGTTGTAAACACCATATGCTCCAATAAAAATGCTAACTCCTAAGTGAACAAATATTTAAAATAATACACATTAATTAATATAATAATTAATTTACTCTTCCCAATTTAATTTATTTATTTATTAAATCTCATGCACAAACTTTAATAATTCCACTTTTCAATCTTAATATATTTATATTTTAAGCACATGAAATCTAGAATCTTTTAATAATTTTAAATATATTTTTCACTTTTAAATTTCATTTTCCAAAACTTAATTGCTAAAATACTTATTAGTTTTAATAATAATATTATTTAGTCATTTATTTTGAAAATGAGTTCCAAATATATTATTATTAAAATAAATGTTGTCACATTCCAAATTTAAACTTTTAACTTTTATCTTCAAATTTAATTATTTTATTTAATTAATTTTCCAATTAATTAAATAAAATAAATATTAATATATCATATTAATTTTCTATTAAATTAAACCATTAATTAAATTTTTTAATTGGGCTTAATTAATAGAAAATAAATCAAAGACTCATAAGGTAAAAATACGAAAATCCATCATAGCCAAAATACATACAAAATCAAACCAAGGGTTAATATCACGAATTACGTTATCCAACGTAATCGGAGGGTACTCAACTCAGATACTTGTCCTAATTTTCTAATTAGAACAAATGGCTTAAAAGGTTGGGATTTGGACTTGAGAATTTATCTCCCCTCTCTTATCATTGAGATAATGTGATAGGGTACGCTCATCCTAACAAATTCAGGGAAGTCGATGCTCGGTACCTGCAACCTGCATAAAAACCATGCATGTACAAGCACAATATATATTAAATTAAACAGGCAATGGTAGGAAGTGGTGCATCGTGTAAATCCCGACTAGCAGGTGACTACGACTTCCTTCCTTAACCACATCAGACACGCCATACAAAAGAAAACACGCAAAAAAAACACGCACACCATACACATGCAAGTATGGGGTAAGTATCCATAATAAAACACATATGATAATAAATCATCTTACTAATCATCATTAATAACTGAAAGCAATGTAATAATCATCATCAATAATTGCGAATACTAAAAATAATCATCATGCATACGTGAAATGCAAAATCTAAGTAATCTCATCACATAATAAACTGAATCCATAACACAATATTTGATAATCTCAAAAGAATGCTGCTAACCAACAACATAAAACTAGCTCTAAAAGAGTTCAACAACGATAACAAAATGCGAACTAGGGGCAGGTACTACATTGGGAGGTTGATCCTTTACCATGTTCAGATTTCGGTTGAGGTTATTCTCTACAACTTGGTATGCCTTCCACTTCTGCCGAGGGTGCTTCTTGTGAGGACAAGGAAGAATGTTAATTTAAAGGCTACCTTATTTCTTGTGTTCTAACTTTTCCAACACCAGGCATGTTTTACAACGTTGGTTATTTTGGTAGATTTTTGAGTCCTCCATGCCTGTTGTTCGATTTGGCTATGTAAATGTAAAATTTCAAAGATTTATGTTTTTCAGTGGGAATCCTCCTACTTTTTGTAACTTTGAATTGCTCATAGATATAATGTGTTGTAAATATCAATGATTTCATTTGTATATATTATGATGATGCTCGCTTTTCTTTCTGGTTCTTTCCTAGTTGAACTCTCGAACCTATTTTATTAATATATATATTTAGTGGCTCGTCCATTTTTGCCCAAAAAAAAAAAATCATAAATTTGTACTATGTTTTTTTAATGTTGGTAATTGATATTCTTGTAATGATTGTCTAGAGTTCATTTTAGAAATAGACTAATTAGTATTAAAGTAATTTGGGTAAGAGAAAAAATATTTTTTTATATCATAGACTACTTGTCTAACATGTTTACAAGCTGAATTTGGTAATGTTCTAATATGTTAATGATTGGTGATAAATGTGTATTTCTTTATTAAGTGCAAGGTTTTTTTATGGTCAAATGTGTGTGTGTGTGTGTGTGTGTGTGTGTGTGTGTGTGTGTGTGTGTGTGTGTGTGTGTGTGTGTGTGTGTGTATCATGTTTTAAATTTCATAGACTACATAGTTACCATGTTTATGCCTTGTTTATTTAGGATTTTGAGATATGAATTTGGGAATAAATGGCAAGGGGAACACTTGGAAGGTTCATACTTTAAATTGTAGGGCTTATTTGACTCTTTAATACTATTTTCTACATAAGGGTTTGTTGAGATATTGGGTGTTGCACACATTGCATAATATTGTTATATTCTATTATTTCATTTTATTATGTAATGTTGTATCTAGGAGTACCTAGATGGACATACAACATGTAAAGATTCCCATGGGATATACTTGATGAATTGTATTGTAATATTGTGATAATGATTCATGTAATTATTTAATATTGAAAAAAAAAAATTAAATGTCCAATATTAAATGTGGGGTCAATGGGTTAGATAGCACATGGTTTTAGCACATGATTTATGTAATACCACTTGGTGGTTTTGTGGGACTTGCTACTATATAAGCAGCCATAAGGGTAGTTGTTGGTGTGACAAGATGAAAAAAGAAGAAGGCAAAAAGGTAAGAGTTGAGCAGGACAAGGTTGGAAGCATGGCATTGGATGTGTGGATCCATGCTTGTTTACATGGATTGCTTGGATGTGGCTATGGCTTTAAAGGCTTCTATAGTTTTATTTCAATAATATTTTTTATTGAAAAATACATGGTGATGGATGCTTTTGGAGGCGGAGTTTTTCCCTCAATGAGGGTTTCTTAAGGTATATCTTGTGTCACATTTTTGTGGGTATGTTGTCTATTCTCTTGCATGTGGATTTTAATTCTATATCTAGTTTAGATCTATTATGGGTTATGTGGAAATGGTTATATTCTTTATTGTAAGTTTCCTTTCAAGTGGTATCAGAGCTATGGTTTTATTTTTATAACCCTAGATTGAATACATGGAAATGCATGAGAGGATAAAAGAAAGAGAAAGATATATATGAGTTGTTTATTATAGATCTAAGGATTTTAAGTTTTCTATTATGATGGGATATTGGTAGATTTTGGGCATGTGAAATTGTTGGACAAGAGGTTTTTTCGGATGTTTCATTTAAATGGGGGTTTTAGGGAGGAGCTTGCAAAAATGACCCCCTAGGTAAAAATAAACCTCACCTGGATTCGAGTGGATGTTTTTATATATTTTGATATATAATATGCCCTAGTTTGGCCATGTTTAGAGGAAATGAAATATTTTTTTAGTTTCAGTATATGATGGCCATCACATTTAATCTTGTTAGAATTTTTGTCACAAAAAAAAAAACTCACAGCGAAAATGGTAACAAGATTGTCTTAGTAAAATGGCCATAACTTTCTCTTAGGATATCAAATTTCATACTTTTTACAGGAGTTGGAAAGATAATTCAAAGCACTACAACTTGGTGTAGGTTTGGTTCTATGATTTTGACATTTTGTCAGATTTTAAGAGCCCAAAGTTTAGATGTTGTTTATTTTGAGCACAAATTAAGACATAACATGGGCATACAGAGTCATATTTTGGACTTCGAGTAGTCAATGGAAATCCCTTAGAGAGATCTACACATTGGTTTAAATTTGGTGCAGGTTTGGCATGGTTTATTTGGTGACATATTAATCTAAATAGTTTATGGTATATATTGACTATGGTAGCATTGTGAGTTTATGACATTGTATGTTTCGAGATTTAAGATTTGATGTCATTATATACTTTGTTCATATTTCTAATTGGTCTCATGATGATATGATTATCAATGTTTGGTTTGGATATGTATGATGACTTGTTGAGTTTACAAGTTATGTAGTGTTGTAAGTAGTCTATACTTACAGGTTGCATTTATCACTTGGTTATGGTTTGTCTCTGCTGATTGATCTTTCATTATTGATGCATATTCAAATTGGTGGCTCAAATTTGGGTTGTCTATGCCCTAAGTCACATGATTTGCTAATTTTTATTTATTTTTCTTCATGTAGAAAAGATGAGATGTTGTTACCAGGTATATTCATGGGTGAGGATTGTGGTTGACTATTTTATGTTGAGAGGTTGGACATATTGAGAGTCAAATGCTCAGTGCCTAGATGTGATCATGGTGCCATGGATTTTGGCATGACATTATTGGATATACAGGTACATCCTTGATAGCCATTGGTTTGGATTCCTAATTTTCTTATGGTGGTATGTTTTCTTGGTTGAGGATCATGGTTATTTGGTTTCTTTCAAAGATCTCATGATGTGCACTTTGAATTCTTTGATGGTTTGATGCCTTGGTTGATTCTCATGGTTAGAGGATGGTTTTTTCCATCATGATCTCATGGATAACTTGAATACATGGTTTAGTGGGAGATTGTGATAGTGATGAGGTGATAATGCAAGATTAGTTCTTGGTTTAGTTTGGATTTTCTTGGGTTTGGAGATTTTGGTTTCACTTGGTATTAACAATTTGGTTGTGTGTATCGACCTAGAGGATCTTCATGTAGGAGATGGATTTTATGATGCCATAGGTGACTTGGTACCATGTTTTAGTGAGATTTTTTTTGCATTGATATACATATTGAGTGTTTGCAGATGTTGGAGGTTTGTCTTAGATCCTATTGCTATAGAAGTGTCTTTGACATTTGCATGGTGCACTTGTTATCTTCATGGTGTGTGGAGATGGTTCTTCATGGTATGTGCATATGGTTTTCTTCATGGTGTGTGGAGATGGTTGCATCTTGATGACTAATAGGGTTCTTGGTAAATGTGTGGTTTATGCTTTCATTTAACATGCTATCCTTTGTGTGAGGATGGTTTCATTTTTATGTCATGGTATACTCAATATACACATTAAGAGTTTTTTTTAACATCTTATAGTATATTCATATGGAGCATTTTATCTCTTTGGTTGAGATGGTTAGATCATGTTGTCATGTTTATATTCTTAAGGCCATGGTTGGAACTTTGACATTGATCTTGGTATTGAGTACATTGATCATGAGATGGATACTTCATGATATTACTATGTTGCATTTTGAATTGGCATGAATTGATTGGTTATAGGTGCTCATGAGTACTTAAAGATGATGATGATGCTGATTTTTCTTAGATTATAGAAGTATTTGTTGGGATAGTTGATGGTTTTAGCAAGAGAGTCCAAGGGGCATTCACCTGGTATGGACTTGAGAGGAGATTGTTCTTCGGTGAGTCTTGGTTGGAGACTTTGATATCTTGATGAGCATTCTCATTCCTCAGTCTTAGTTTACTCGGTGGTTTTCTACTTGAGAGGTATAGCCCATTATTTCTCTCAAGTGCATTATGTTTATGCTTGTCTTTCATGTATATGGATCTTCGGCTATGGTACTTGATTTAGTTCTAGAGGGTTCATTTGAGAGATGGTTTAGCATTGGTTATCTCCATTTGCATATATTTTTATGTTGGTTCAGTTTGGAGATAATTTTATGTTCGTCATATTTGTTGGATTAGGAATGGTTTATAAGTTTGATCTTCTTGTTAGAGGTTTACATCCATGATGGGTTATATGGTATGGTTTGGGTGTTATTGTGGCTTCTTGTTGGGGTTTTATTGAGGAGATCATACTTGCATAGTTTACATCTAGAGGTGTGTGTAGAAAGACATGATATAGGTTGTGATTTGCATGGTTTCTCTTTGGTCTTGGTTATCTTCCTAGATGTTCAGTTTTCTCTTACATTGGATTTGAGATTTTTTAGAGATTATGATCACTAGTTTGTGCTCATGTATGCCATGTGAGAGATGACATGGTTATTCAATTATCTCTTTCTTTTGTTGGTTCTGGAGAGCTTGGGAGACTATTGGAGATTTTTTATGAGAGTTGTTTTTGTAGGTTATTAGTTTATGTGTTGTGGATGTCCTTGACACTACATGGGTTCACTTATTTGAGATGTTGTGAGTGGATTGGTTATAGATTTGACATCATCTTTTACAGTGGGAGATTCTTGGTATATATGTGATAGATATTACTCTTGAGGCTTATGATTGTAAGTTATAGATTGGATATGTTGATGATGTGAGATTCCCTTGATATACTTTTGGAGGTATGGATAGTTGGATGGGTTTGGCACTTGTTGTGGGGGCTATTTCAACTATGGATATGTTGACAATTATGGATACATGTGATTATCTTTGGATTAGGCTTTTTCTGCTTGGCATTTCAGTTGGTATAGGATTTTATGATCCTCTAATATGACAGGTTGGGTGGTTTTCTCTTTGGATGGCTTCTATATATGCCCAGTGGTAGTGGCATAATAGAAGGTGGCATCATTCATGTTTAAGAAGTTGGATACTTTGATTTTGTTATGGGTACCGAGATGGAGCACTTCATTACTTTGATCCATGATGGTGGATGTGTTGGGAGGGATTGTTTCTTTATTCATTCACGTGGCTATAGATTGACCCTATAGAATGTATACAACAAGTGGGAGATTCTTGAGATATTGGGTGTTGGACACATTTCATAAAAATTTTATACTGTATTATTTTATTTTATTATGTAATTTTGTATCTAGGAGCACCTAGATGGATGTGCAGCATATAAAGATTCTCATGGGATATACTTGATGAGTTGTATTGTAACATTGAAATAATAGTTAATGTAATTATTTAATATTGGAGAAAAAAATTAAATGTGGGTTCAATGGGTTAGGTAGCACATGCTTTATGTAATGTCACTTGGTGGTTTTGTGGGATTTGCTACTATATAAGTAGCCACAAGGGAGCATTTGTGAAGGTTGGAAGCATGACATGGGATGTGTTGATTCATACTTGTTCACATAGATTGCTTGGATGTGGCTATGGTTTTGAAGGCTTCCATGGTTGTATTGTAATAGTATTTTTAGCTAAATAATACATGGTGAGGCAGGGTTTTTCCCTCAATGAGGGTTTCCCAAGGTATATATTGTGTCACATTTTTATGGGTATGTTGTCTATTTTCTTGCATGTGGATTTTAATTATGTATTTATTTTAGATCTATTATGGGTTATGTGGAAACGGTTATATTCTTTATTGCAAGTTTCCTTACAGGGTTCATTGAGGTGAAGAGCTCTTTGGTTACAATTTTATTCATTAACAACCCTAGTTTATAAATTTATGAATGATTAAACAATTATTTAGATTAGATTTTCAAGATGATATAACCTATTACATATCAAAGATTAAATTTATCAATATAGAACTAATTTAAAAAGTTATCCTTTAAAAAAAATATAAAAATATTTTCTAAATATAACCCCTACATATTACTAAAATAATATTTTTTATTCCTAAAACAATTCACTTTAAGAGTACAAATATTACAATTTGTTGTTATTATTTTATTTTATCATACAACTGCATTATAAATCCTATACATCATTCACTCGTATATGATTTGTATTATCATTTATTCATTATTTGTTATTGTTGACTAATCTATACTCATAACAATAAAAAATTAGTCAAAACCCAAATTTCTAGAAGTGCATTTGAAATGTATAATTCTGTTTCTAGAAGTCCATTTGAAATGTATAATTCCATTTCTAGAAGTCCATTTGAAATGTATAATTCGATTTCTGATTAGATTGTGTAAGATATTTTAGCATCAACATTTTGGATCATACTATGTAATCCATCATTAGAATGAGAGAATGCAATTAGATTAAAATTATGATGACAATCAGAAAGTGTGATTAGAGCGGTTGATGATAAAAAACCTTACACTATCTAATTTAGAAATTGAATTATACAAAACACAGGGAACTATAAAACTATCATTATATAAGTCGGTGATACACAATTATTGTAATTAGCATAAATATAGTTTGACACGGTTTGTGTAGAATAAAATTGTTTGAATGCCCTTATCTTAGTAAAAAATAAACAATATTTAGTTGTATTCAATAGTCATTGAACTCTATAGTGCAATTCAAATATGTTTTAACCATCCCATAAGGCTAAGGGATGGCAATTTTCTTGGCTTGTACCCTTCGCAACAATATACGCCACAAAGAAGGTGGTAGTCAATATGACTAATGTAATGTAAAGGTGAGTAAATTTGATACTACTATCTACCTAAACCTGTCGACCTTGTTTATCTTATATTTATCTTTTGTCCAATGTGAAAATTTGAAAATGAAGAAGATATTATTCTTGTGCGCACATTGTGTGGAGTGCATAATGTACAACATTAACATGGACCAAGTCAAAGTGTTGGGTGCAGAGATAAGCATACTCTCCATGCGAGTATTAATTGCCTTAGAAGAGAAAGATATGAAATATGAATACCTATTAGAGGATCTGACCAACAATAAGAGCCACCTCCTCCTACAAATGAATCTTGTGTACAAGAATGTACCCATACTGATCCACAATGGGAAGCCCGTATGTGAGTCTATATAAAATGTCCCTGCAAAATCAATGTCACATCAGCAATCTCCATAAAATGCAAAAAATTAAACGAGAGTCAAAGTCTTTTGAATATTGACCAGTCAACATTTGTTGATTAACTATGATTAACTTTTAAAAAAATGATACATATACATATATGATCAAATCTAAAAGAAACCATAATTTAGTTATTAGAATACTGAGATGTACCAATTATGTTGACCATGTTGACAGGAGCTCAAGAAGCTGTTTAGGAACACAAGGGTGAGAATATTGTAGGAGTGCTTTACCACCCTACCACAAAGCTATAAAGCTTCCTTGGAATATTTCCTAACATGGAAGATACCCAGCGTGGCATTGAGGAAATTCTAAACAAGCAAAGCTAGGAGAAGAGTAATGGAATGTGTGGCAATAAGTGTTAGATTGCACAAGTGTCAAAAAACATAGTTTAAAAATATAACATGAATAGCTTTTCCTTAGTTATCATTCTCTCTTCATTTTCAAGTACTTTAAAATATATATGACTTACTCAAACGAGGAGTTTCATTATATTTTGTATGCATACCCATTACTGTACAATGGATAAGAACCTTAATAATTGTTAACTTACATCAATCAATCATATCATTTAACTAGAACTCATTTACATCTAGCATTCTTTTGACATCAACATGAAATTGCACTCATGCAATGTAAGAAACTAAAGAATGTAATTTCAGTAGACAATATTCTATGTGAATTAATAAGCATGAAAACATCAACTATTTATATGTTCTCAAGGAGTCTCATTATTCATAAGGAGATAGGAACAATCATAATACATATTACTTCTAAGCGAATAAAATTTGATATCCATTTAAACATAGGATTGACTTTAGACACTTCACTATACAGTAGTTTTGGCAACACTTAGGACACACCTTACTATATTCCATGAAATTTCTATCTATATGTAATTTAGAACATACACTTGTTGGTCAATATGAGATACTAGAGTTAGGATTAATAACAAGTCAAAATACATACTCTATTGTCCACAAGATACTCCTATCTATGGAAGATGTAGATGATGTAATAGGATAATTAAAAGAAATTTAATTTACATTTCAAGCACACCTTTCTATTCTTCTCTAGTTTGACACACCCATTATCCTTAGGTAAGTGTGACCATTCATTAAATAGTGTGATAGACTCTACATTAACTCAAAGTTAATTCATTTTTTATAGAACTTGAAGTATAAATGTAACATTGATATTGGTAAGTATAATAAAAATATAATTCCCTCCCAAATTCACAACCTTCTCAAGGTGATCTTTATCCTTCTACTATAACATAATGAATGTACTCAACTACATTTAGCGTAGTTTCATATAATAATAAAAATGCAATCATCTATGTTGAACATAGAACAACAATACATGAAACAAACTCATTTAAGAAGATAAGGAAAATCCACAATCAGTAATAACTATAAAATGATGAATTTTTAATGATGCATCACGAGGCCATATGTATAACTAAATATGGCACAATCAATGCTTCTAATAAAAGACATTACAAAATTTCATTTGCATATCAATTATCCATGAATTTAAAACACTCAAACCATTTGACATCTAATGAGCAATGACTCTTTGTAGCTACTATCAAATACTGTGAAGCATGAATATCATTTCAGTATGGTAACAATGACACTTTTATATGCTTTTAGAAATATTCATTATCAATGGAAACATTGTATTGGAATTAAGTAATGTTCCTTACATTTTTCAAATATATAAATATCATTGTATCTACTCTTCATTCTCTTTACTGTGTTAAGTTTTAGTTATGAATGCAACCTGGTAAAGTAGATATTGATAAACTATGTAACCATGGGTATTCTACCTATGGCTTGAAGCATGTTTTGTATTCATTAGATACACATATTATTAAAATTCATGAACTCAACCTCGCCCATGACAATGTGAGATGGTAGATATATCGTAATCTTAAGTTCTGCAGCAGCTATTAATGTGTAGAAAGGTGAGTACTGACTGGAAAACTACCGTCAGTTCTCCTATGAGAAGAACCTTATGGTGGTAACAGGGGCATTAATAAGCCAACAACCTATTTAGAAGGTTATTCACAATAAGTAGTGAAACACCTTCAAGACCGAGAGCATACATTATTGGTTGTGGTCCCATGACCACAATGGAAGGGGAGATAGTGACGACTTCAAGTTAATGTTGTAACTATACCCCTAGTACTTCCTATGGGGTTTCACTTAGTGTTTGAAGTGTTCATCATGAGTAGTGCGGTTGATTTCTCCCACTCATGACACTCTTCCATATAGCACCTATTTATGAACAATATGTTTTGATAGACATCCCATATCACATAATAACTTACACCAAGATGGTAATGAAGGATCTTTCATATACTATTTAAACATCATAGAGCCATCATATAACCTGAATACTATATGCTAATAATATCAATACTATGTCTCTAATTCAATCTAGAAGAGATTTCATAGCATTTAATATCTCTAGGACATGAATTAATTTAGTATTTACAAGAAAAGTAAATAGAAAAACCTAGCATTCACTATTTCCCAAAGCCTCTATCCCACTTGCTACCCTCTTGGACCACTATCATTGCCCTGTCATCTTTATTCAAAGTGTGAGCTCCATTAGCATATCTATAGGGGAAATCTCCTCAGAGACTCTAGGAGTGTGATAATAATCAATGGGTTATTCCCAACAAATCAAGCTCAAATCAGCCAACATTAACAACCCCAAGTGGGGGCAAGCACCCTCCCTTTTGCCAATCCATAACTATTTTTAAATAAAGAAAGCCCTCCCTTGAGAACTGCGTAATTAACCCCATTTTCATTCCCTTTGTTTTCGCATCTAATGATCTATTAATCTTAACTAATCAGGGGTTTGATTAAATAAAGAGAATTCCAATTTAATTGATTTTTTAATAAAATCTATGTGGCAAGTAATTTTTATTTTTTCCCATTTTGTTTGGTTGTGGAAAATTCGGTTGTGACATCCTTCTCCCCTTATAAAATGCATCGTCTTGAAGCAAGGATAGATAATAATTGCAATCATATCTAAGGACATTTAGGAAAATTAAATGAACATGACCCAATCTATTTTTATCATGCAAATAGGGCATGTGTTGTATTCATTACTATCAATAAGTTTGACTTTCAATAAAATTTACTTTTATTTAAATGAACAACTTTTCAATTAAATAAATTTTTAATATAACATACATTAATTGTACCTATTCTACTAGGTTACGTGATGTAATTTATCAATCATCCTCATATATCACAATGCATGAAATAAATTGATTTACTATCTATAAGGAAAATGATAGATTCATTTCAAATTAATCATATTCCAACTTTCATTGCTCAAGATAATACAACCATAAATTGAAGGGAGTTAAAATAAGTAAACACGCTCTTGACATAGAAAATGCATCATTTAACCATTCAAGGATATTTTTTATGTGAGTTGTTAATTCCATTACCACCTTCAATTTTACAAGGTTAGAATTACCTCTCTCCGACAATATTCCCCCTTTCTTATGATGTGGCGTTCTCTCTATTGCATTAAAGGAACAAAACCAAATGTCAGTCCATCATATATCATATTCAAATGCTTTATTATCTATATAATTGTCAAAATTAAGTAACATGTTACCTTAAAATCACATGATATCACACACATACCTATGCTTACTTATCATACCTTGGGATCCCAAGGATTTGACTACGCTAGTATGTACTTCATGTCCACACTGTACCATAATTATACATATACACTCACAATACCTTTAGCTCATCCATAATGTCGATAGCTAAAGAAGATAATTTTTAAGTTATAAATTTCAAGAGTCAATATTTTCTTTTAAATCATCTTTAATCAAACCTTGATCATGAGTAACAAAAATAATCAACTATATGTACCATCTACATGTGGTGCTTGCTAAGGTAGTAAATGTCCACATCAATAAGTCAATGTCCATGAAACATAATTTAAGTAATGTAATCATGTTATGTTACATCTAATTCATCATCATTTAAATCATCATGAATTATAAAGACATGCACATATAAAATCATCAATGTACTCATCAACATTTGATCATCATAATGCATACATATGCTTGCAGAAGTTGACATGTAATGTAATTACATAATAATGCATCATATAGCTCCAAATTAACAACATATATCCAACCAATATGATAAGAAGATGAATAATACAAAGCCACATAGTTATATGTATCAAGTAACATTGACCCAAGGTTCTACATCAACAGATAATCAAACCAAATCCCAAACACACATGTCGATCAAAGGGTCTACGTTGGGTGCATGATAGCAAAGTCTATATCGAACAACATATTGACTAGGAGTCAAAAAATTAACTCAAGATGGCCAAATCATCCATCATCGTTTATTGACGAAGTTGACTAAATAAAATGAGTCAACAACTTTCTATAAAGTAGAAGTCACATGCATGGTGAATCATCACATATACATAACATCAATGCAAAAGTATTATCAAAAGTAGATAAAAGAGGGATCTATACATACCCTTTTGCATTCTCATAGGAAGACTATATTTTCATACACTTGCCACATAGGCCAAAAAGTCAAGTCAGGTTAGTCAACAATTGACTACAAATACTTGAATCAATAATTAGATACAATATCTTCAAATTAATTTTGCAACTTCATTTTACTTTCCAACTTACATCTTGAAATGATAGGTGCAATAAAAATTACATTTCATAACCAATTATCAACCAAATTATCAAACACAACATATCATCACATGGCTATGCCATAAATGAAAATATCAGAAGAAGTTAACCTACATGTCCAACTTTATTCTATCATATGTAAGAATCATGTCCTACTAAGAAATTGCCACATTATCAATTGCAAGAATACATAAAAAAACAAGAGAAACCTTAGTTGAATAGTCAACAAGTATTTCATTCACCATGTTCACAAGTTATCAAGTAATTATTCATTTAAGAAGGTAACACATGACATTACCCAGGAATGTTGACCTACACATCATCCATCCATAAAAATGCATGATTTAGTAAATACATGAAGTATAATCTAAAGTATCATACCTAAATGGGCATCATATAAAATGTCGACCTACATGTCAGACATGGAACAATAAGCACATCATACAAGTGCAACACCATCTACCATATGATCTACACCACTAAGTAAATCATCTAGGTATGGTCACCAATCACCTACAAGGATCAATAAATCTATTTTTTATCAATTCAATGACCTTAGGCCCTCAATCCCATCTCATCACCACAGTGTACTTAACCAACATATAAGCACTAGGTGTGATGTATGACCTTCATGCCATTCAATCATCGTATAAAATATGATTGAAGTACTTTCCTGCCCAACCATCACGCCTTACACTTCCTTGGGATCCTACCTAATTCATAAAATACCCAACCCTGTAATGCCCAAATATTATCGATGAGCATTTCGTTGGGATCCTACCTAACTCATAGAATTACCCAACCTGAAAATGCCCTAGTAATACAAAAGGTACTTTCTTGGAATCCTACCTAACACATAGAATTCCCAACTATGGAATGCCCATACAATACCAAAGATAGGAGGTATCTAATGCAACCATAAAACATACTACCTCACACGTCTAACCCCACATATGCCCATATAGCCATAATCATAGATGTGGTAGGAAGATAAAACAAGGGCAACATAGCTCTGGCCAAAGCATTTTGTACTACAAGTATTACACTATCAGGTAGAGTGGAAAATGAAAGCATCACTTCTACCCCTCCCTCTGTCCACATTCAACACCCACACTAGAAGGTAAGCTTTCCAAAATAAATTAAATAAAATAAAAATGCAAAAGAAAGAATGACATGTTCTTCACAATCTACTCCCTTATATATCCTACCATTGCTCAACATTGAACATGATATATGGCATTACATCAAAATACAAGACTAGCATCATAAAATTACACACCCTAGCCACCTCACAATCAAAGAAACCTTGAAATCAAGATTCATAATTCTAAAATCAAAGTCGAAGGAGGAACAAAACTAATAACATAAAAGTGAACAAGAGTCACAAAAGATAGGTCAGATAAAAAATTGGTGGCTAGGTGGTCACACAAAACATTTTCAAGCTAGCCCCTCATCTCATCAAAGTTTATGAAAACTGAACATAATAAACTGAAAACCCAATTTACATAAAGCACAATAACTCTCACTAGTCACCAAGAGGGAGTAGATGGTTAAACCTTGTGTCAAAGGGCTGTTAAGAACATAACCAAACTTCACATGCAATTTTTTCTTAATAATCAAATATTTCTAAATTCACAATGGAACATGCAATACTTTCTCAAATGAAATCTTCGTTCTTCTTTCTTATCATATTAGGTTACTCAATGAACTTCATGAATCTAGCACAAAATAAAAATAAATTATTGCACCACATGTGCATCACAGGTCATTTACATAATAAAAAGACATTTTCATTGCTATCACAAGCCAAAACTTGACTTCATGGTCACTCATAACCTTGTACAAAAGTCAACCATCATTTGACTATGTCAACAATTAATAGAAACTCACACCATTCTTGCATCACATATGCAAAGAAATAAATACTTCACGTATACTACAGCAATAGGAATTTTATACCATTACATAATTTAAACCAAAATAGAATTAAAACCATATGAGGTACAAAAATTACCAATCATTCCATAAAATTTTCAATTTGACAATCTTTAAAGGAATGCAATTTCAACTCAAAATCATGGCATTCATAAGGAGCATCATATCCTTCTAGGTCAAAAGTAATCACAACCAAGAGACACAATACATGCAACCCATGTCATTAACTCATACAACATAAAGTAAACTAGTTGACTTATAGTTGTTTTTTTAGAATAGTGAACTCAAGGCCCAAGTGTGGAACCAAGAGCTTTGATACCATATGTAAAGATTGCCCTTGCAAAACCAATGCCACATCAACAATCTCCATAAAATGTGAAAAAATCAATGAGAGTAAAAGTCTTATGAATATTGATCAGTCAATATTAGTTGATTAACTATGATTAACTTTAACAAAAATGATACATATACATATATGATCAAATCTAAAAGAAACCATAATTTCGTTACTAGAATACTGAGATGTACTGATTATGTTGACCATGTTGACAGAAGCTCAAGAATCTGTCTAGGAACACAAGGGTGGGAATATTGTATGAGTGCTTTACCACCCTACTAAGAAGCTAAAAATCTTCTACAGAATTTTTCCTAACATGAAAGTTACCCAACCCGGCATCAAGGAAATTCTAAACAAGAAAAACTAGGAGAAGAGTAATTGAATGTGTGGCAATAAGTGTTAAATTACACAAGTGTCAGAAAACATAGTTTGAAAATATAACATGAATATCTTTACCCTAGTAATGATCCTCTCTTCCTATTCAAGTATTTTAAAATATACATGACTTATTCTAATGAGGAGTTTCATGATATTCTATATGCATACCCATTACCATACAATGGATAAGAACCTTAAAAATTGTTAACTTAAATCGATCAATCATATATTTTAACTAGAACTCCTTTACATCTAGCATCCTTCTGATATCAACATGAAATCCCACTCATGCAATGTAAGGAACAAAAAAATGTAATTTTAGTAGACAATATTCCTTGTGAACTAATAAGAATGAAAACATCAACTATTTCCATGTTCTCAAGGAGTATCATTATTCATAAGGACATAGGAACAACCATAATACATATTGCTTCTATGTGAATAAAATTTGATATCCATTTTAAAATAGGATTGACTTCAGACACTTCACTATAAAATAGTTTTGGAAACACTTAGGACACACCTTACTGCACTCCATGAAATTCCTACCCATATGTGATTTAGAACATACACTTGCTGGTCAAAATGAGATTCTAGAGTCAGGATTAATAACAACACAAAATACATACTCTGTTGTCCACAAGATACTCCTATCTATGGAAGATGTAGATGATGTAGTTGGATAATTAAAAGAAATTTAACTTACATTTCAAGCACACCTTTCTATTATTCTCTAGTTTGACACACCCATTATCCTTAGGTAAGTGTGACCATTCATTAAACAATGTGATAGATTCTACATTAACTCAAAGTCAATTTGTTTCTTATACAACTTGAAGTATAAATGTAACATTGATATTGGTAAGTATAATATCAATATAATTCCCTCCCAAATTCACAACCTTCTCAAGGTGATCTTTATCCTTCTACTATAACACAATGAATGTACTCACGTACATTCCGCATAATTATATAATAAAAAAGATGCAATCATCTATGTTCAAAATAGAACAAAAATACATGAAATAAACTCATTTAAGAAGATAAGGAAAATCCACAATTAGTAATAACTATAAAATGATCAATTTTTAATGATACACCACTAGGTCATATGCATAACAAAAGATGGCACAATCAATGCTTCTAATAAAAGATATTACATAATTTCATTTGCATATCAATTATCCATGAATATAGAACACTTGGGCAGTTTGGCATCTAATGAGCCAAAACTCTTTGTAGCTAGCATCCAATACTCTAAAGCATTAATATCATTTTAGTATAGTAACAACAACACTTTTATATGCTTTTAGCAAGATTCATTATCAGTGGAAAGATTGTATTGGAACTAAGAAATGTTGCTTACATTTTCCAGATATATAAATATCATTGTATCTACTCTTTATTCTCTTTAATATGTTAAGTTTTAGTTATCAATGCAACCTAGTAAAGTAGATAATGCTAAACTATGTAACCATCAATATTCTACCTATGACTTGAAGCATGTTTTGTATTCATTTTATATACATAGGATTGAAATTCATGAACTCAACCTTACCCATGACAAGGTGAGATGGTAGATATATCATAATCATAAGTTCTTGCAGTGGTTGTTAATGTCTAGAAAGGTGAGTATTGATTGGAAAACTACCATCAACTCTCCTATGAGAAGAACCTTTTGCTGGTAACTGTTGTGGTTTCACAATGTATGCCCCATTTTTCTTAGAAATGGGGACCCCCTACTTTAATTTTTTAGCTTTCTAGATCCCTACTCTGGGGTGTGAGTCCTTTTAGGGTTTTTTATGGTGTTTTTACCTAATCTAGGTCTCTACCTAAAAACCTAGATACTGGAAGCCTTATTTCTAAGGGAGAAAATCAAATTTTCATGTTAGAAGGGATGCTCTAGTGCACCTAGTGCACCTCACCAGGTGTGCTATGCACTGGTCACTTAGAGAAAAGTAACACACCCTTAGAAGTGCGCACTTGCACAGCTACATGCCTCCATTGGGTGTGCACAAGCCCTTGGCTTATAAACCCTAGGACTCCTTCCCTCTCCTCACTTCATTCTCTTCTTCGAACTCCCATCGCATGTGGCTCTTGAGGTGTGCTAATGCACTTACTCCACCCTTTTCCACACACACACAACAAATTTAAAAAAACCTAAAGGCTAAGGTGCACAGCTTGTGCACCTCTTGAGGTGTACAAGGTGTGCACCTTAGTATAAATAACTTAAACGAGAATAAACCTAAAGTAATGCAAGCTCAGGTGAAAGGTGCATGGTTGCACTCCTATCCAAGGTGTGTAGATGTGCACCTTTATATTGATTAAGCATCTCCAAGTGGGTTAAAGGATGCTCACTTAGCACACCCTCATATTTTAAGAGTTTGGTAGGGATAAGGCGCACCTAGCACACCTTTGAGGTGCACCAGGTGCGCAATTTTATTTTTCAAAGAGTTTAATATTTTTTTTATGTTTTCAATCAATTTTGGTAAATTAAGGTTTCCAAGTCATAATTTTTTTGTAATTAGGGTTTGTTTTAGGTTATATTTTTCAACTCTCCAGACTAATGTTTTCTTTTGTGCAGATGAAAAGGCATTCTTAACTTGTCGGGGTCATAACTTTTGACCTGGAGCTCGAAATTCAAAACCATTTACACTGTTGGAAAGAATAGGTAAAAATCTAATTTTAGTCCATAAAACAGTGAGCCTTTGGCTTCCCAGTTTTAGGGATTGACGAAGGTTTCAACTTGAAATTTTGAGTAGAAGGGCTCCGAAAAGGCCAGTTAAAAAGACCTAGAAAAACTTGTAAAAAACTATGAAAAAGTTACAAATATTTGATCACTTTGGATAATCAAGAGCACTTGGTCTCTGACCGGGAAGGATCAGGTAGTCAGAGAAAAGAAAGAATCAAGCAATTTAAACTGAAGATCAAATATACAGAGGTTGGATACATGAACCAGAATAGGTTCTTCATCTTATGCAACTATCAATGACAATATTCAACACAGGTGTCTTAGGATTTTAGAAGCAAAAGGAGTTCAAGTCTATGAAATTTTTTGGCTATATAGAGGGTATAAATCATCAAAAGAATCAAAGTAAGTACACAAAAAGTGCTTTAAAACCCCATTTGAGAAAAACCTAGAAACCATTTTCAAAACTGAGAACTTTGATTTTTTGGTGAATTAAGCACCTTACACAAATTTCTTTGTAGGTGCATAGGTGTGCAAGGTGCGCAAGTGCACTAGGTGCATTGCTTCCAAGGTGCACTTCTCCCAAGGTGTGCATGTTTAGAGGTGCATCGATAGTTAACTACCAGCTCCAAGTTTAGAACTTTTCATGCACCGAAAATGCATTCTGATGGCAGTTTAACTTCTATAAACATCCTTGGAGTGAAGGTTGAGCTTTCATTTTTGGCACCTCCAAAGACTCCTACATGATCTAATGGCTTTATTCTTCTTATTTTCTCATGTTTTCTTTGTTTTAAGACATATAAAGGCTCATTACATCCATTTAATAATATAAATAAGGATGGAGTCCTACTTAGCACCAATTAGAGAGTTAGTTTGTACATAAATAGATTTGTTTTATTAGTTTAGAGCATATGTTTGCATAAAGGGATCTCTCACTCTCAACACAAATTGAGGAGATGAATTCTTATAAATTTAGGAATGTAAACTATATTATGGGTCATCATTTTGATGCAATAATATATATTGTTGGTGCTCTCATTCGAAGTGTAGTTATTCTTGCCTGAGTGTGTTATTTTTGTGGATTCTTGTTCATGATAATAATGGAGCCATTGGTTTTGTTGTGTTGATTTGATTGTGTGATCTTTTAATTCTAGTGTTTGCTATAGTTTTACAAATTCCACTGACATACTTAGTTCGAGAAGAGATCACCTTATTGTTCCTACATAGCTTTTTATCTCATATTAGCACGCTTTTCGTGGCCTTGCGATCTGATGAAAAGTGAAACATCTTACAGTTATTGAATTCCCATCAATGATTGCATCGGTGGAATTAAGGAAGCGCTGCTCCTATTTTCATTGGTTACCTACTGATCTTTTCAAAGGCTTAATTCGCAGACGTGTTGTTTCCATAGCTTATGTCCGTTAGGAATTTACCTTTCATGTTATTTTCTTAAACTTCTTGTTACGCTATCTTTTTTATTTTCTTTACTGATCCTTGATTAAATTAGGAATTCATATAGTTACATTGTTAAACTACATTTATTTAAAAACAAAAAATACTGAAAAATATCTCTTTTTGTGTAGTTAATTTTGAAACAACAAGCAGTTTGTTCATCTTATCCAAAATTGGTTCGAACTAGCAAAGGCCTCTTTCTGAAAAAACCATTTATCTTCAACTAAGTGGATTCCAGTAGGTCGCAAGATCACCTGGAACCTTAAAGTTGATCCTCAGATTAGCTTTTCAAGAGAGGATTTCGAAAGGATTCCTATTGTTAAGCATCGTGCAAAATGATAGCTCAACAGTAACAAACACATTAACAAGCCAACAACCTATTTAGAAGGGCATTCACAATAAGTAGCGAAACATCTTCAAAAAAGACCTTCAAAACCAAGAGCATACATTGTTGGTTGTGGTCCCATGACCACAATGGAAGGAAAGATAGTGATGACTTCAAGGTAATGTTGCAACGATACCCCTGGTACTTGCTATGGGGTTTCATTTAGTGTTTTTAGTGTTCATTATGAGTAGTGCATTTGAGTTCTCCCACTCATGACACTCTTCCATATAGAACTCATTTATGAACAATATGTTTTAATAGACATCCCATATCACAAAAAAACATACACCAAGATGGTAATGAAGGATCTTTTGTATACTATTCAAACATCATAGAGCCATAATATAACCTCAATATTATCTTGCTAATAACCTCACTACTATCTTGCTAATTCAAACCAAAAGAGATTTCATATTATTTAGTATCTCCTAGACATGAATTAATTTAGTATTTACAAGAAAAGTAAATAGAAAAACCTGGGATTCACTATTTCCCAAAGTCTATATCCCACTTGTTTCCCTCCTAGACCACTGCCAATGCCCTGTCGTCTCCTTCATTCCAACTGTGAGCTCCATTAGCATATCCATGGGGAAAATCTCCTGATAGACTTTAAGAGTGTGCTAATAATCGATGGGTTCTTCCTAACAAATTAGGCTCAAATCTGCCAGCATTAACAATCCCAAGTGGGGGAAAGGGCCATCCCTTTTGCCAATCCATAACTATTTTTAAAAAAGAAAGCCCTCCCTTGAGAACTGCGTAACTGACCCCATTTTTATTTCCTTTGTTTCTACATCTAATCTATAAATTTAACTAATCATGTGTTTGATAATTTAATTGATTTGTTTAACAAAATCTACGTGGCAAGTAACTTTTTTTTTTCCATTTTTTTCGATTGTGGAAAATTCCATTGTGACACTCTCACTATTCTTCAATATGTTGATAACACATGGGGCTCTCTGAAGTTTTTGCTTGCCAAGCCATATGAATGTGCCCTTGCCCGCTTCTACGTAGATTTCATCGATAAGAAGGTAAAGGTTTTCCCATTGTTGTTGCTATGAGCATTTAATTAATGTATCAACTCCTTTCAAACAATCTGTTGATTGAAGTTATAATGCATGCGTTGTTTCGCTTTTGCAGTTTTTTTAGTTGGCATTTTGTATAGTGAATTCGAAAGATGAAGATAAGGAGCAAGCCAAGCTTCACATGTTGGGAACCTTCAATATTTAGAAGATGCATCTAAAGAATTGTCGATGGGAGGATCTCTATCTTTCTTTGGAGGAGAGTGTTTCGGGTTCATTGGTATTGCCTTAATTCCATTCACATCTTGGTTCCATACATTTAAAATTGTTGGGAATTTCAAAATACCATTTCAAAGTGAATACCCACTAATTGATGCTTGGATTAAGAGGTGTATAGAGAGGGAGAGTGTCAAGAAAGCTCTCCCCTCTCCTGATCGTGTTCTTGAAGTTCTCTTCAATATCAGGAAGACATTTGTGGTAAACTAAATTTCAAGTAGTTTATGGGCTTTAGAGTGTATTTGTTGAGTGGTTTAAGTAGCCCCCTAGTGAAATAGTATTAGGTTAAATTGCAGGTATTATTATTAAGCTACTTATGTAGCTAGTTTGTTTAAGGGCACTAAGGTATATAAGTCGTCAAGAAGATATTTCCATGGCATCGATGAAAATATTGTTTAGTCTTATGTGTCAAAAAAGGATTTGGCTAATGTTTGGATTTGAGTGAATGTCAAGTTCAACATCACATTTGTTCAATGTCCATAAAGCCACATCTGCGTTAGTCACTCAATGCTTTGCCTATGGCTCTACTCTTTGCATCAATACTTATAAGATGTTTATTAACTATAATATCCAATGGCATTCCTCATTTTATTTGCACTTTGATGGATGCCAATGCCTTCTTCAAAACCTCTCATTTAAACCAAGGACTTCAAAATCGTATGAAATTTTTCCAAAGCTTAGAATCACATGGGTTGAATTCATTTATTTATATATTTCCTAAGAAGTTTTCAAATTTTCATTTAAGAAAAACCCATGAATCATCATTGTGTTATGATTGAGCAAAACTGAAACGAGGATGTGAATAAGGGTTCTAAACTTTTCAAATACAATTAATTGGTTGTATAACTATATAAGATAGAAATAAATAAGGTGCCAAACTATAAAGTAAACATCCATGAACTCATGACACAATGATTGAGCATGGGAATATGATGAAGGGTGCTTCCCTTAATACCATAAACTCATAACAAAAACAAAGAAACAACAAAAAATGTGAGAACAAAACATGGACTTGTTATTATTGCTACAAATGTGGAATTATAGAATTCACAAGTACAATATGATAACCCACATGGGTGCCTTCATTACAGTAATCTGCAAGACAATGCTACGAACTACACCCAAAATTGTCCTAGCCAATGTTCAAGTCTTTCTTAAATAGGCAATTTTATGCCACCCAGGAAGATTCTAGACAATGAAACTTAATGCGTAGGGCCGACAGATCCTAACAATCCATATAGAGTTGGCCAAATACATCTTTGAGAATTATTTTAGAAATTTCAGGTAGCCCAACTTCGAAAGGCTATAACTCTCGAACCATTGCTCCGATGGCTATTATAACAAATTTTTGAAAATGCTGACTACTAATCTACAGACCCAAAATACCCTTTTGTTGAGTTTTTGGACCTCATCCAAGCACTCTAAGGCCTCCAATGGTGAGCCTAAAGATTTTTTCTGTAAATATTTCCATCGAAAATCTGCAATAACTTCTTTGATACTTAAGCTGGAGCAATGAGACTTTTATGGTAGGCTTATAACTCTAAAATGAACATTCATGTAAAAAATGAGAACATTTCGAGCTCGTATTACAAACTTACTAAAAATAGCAAGATCCCATGGGTGATCCCACAATAGTGGGTGCCACTTTAATGACACGAAGAAATTCATGAAATGTTTGAAAAAATGGAACTTCCATTTTCCATATGTTCATGCGAAAATATTTATTATGTCCACATGAACACATGATACTCTTATGTCCGCGTGGACATAGTTATGTAAAATAAGATACATTCACGTGAACATGTGAAATCGACAATTTACAGCATAAAAAGCTCATTTTTAATTTTCACTCCTCATTTTTATAGTGTGTAAATTTAATTTTGGACCTTGGAGAAAATGTATTGAAGTGGTCATCGAGCTGCATCACTTTTCATCATTTTCCTCCAAATTCTTGTCTTTGCGCTATTTTGGGTATGTTTATATGTCATTATTTGAATGTTTTTAATGTTTTAAAGAATATTTTCATGTTAATTTAATATTTTTCTTACTTATTAATTTTAGTTAATTATATAAATTTTTCATTTATAATTTTTTTGTATTTGTTAATTATTTTTTAATGTTATTAGAAAATATTAGAAAAACATTAGAAATTATTAAAAATATATTAATTTAACATTAGGAAACAATTTTAGAAAAAAATTAGTGTTAAATTAGATAAATATTAGAAAATACATTAGAAAATATTAGAAAAACATTACAAAATATTAAAAAAATAATAGTTTAGAATATTAGAAAACCATTATAAAATATTTTTAAAACGTCAATCTAGAATATTAGAAAAATATTACTATAACAAAACAAATTAAGAAAAACATTAGTCTTATTAGAAAAAACATTGGAGAATATTATTAAAAAATTTAAAAATATTATGAAAACATTAGAAAATTTTAAAAAAAACATTGGTCTAGAAAATTAGAAAATATTAGAAAATATTTCTAAAACATTATTATAGAATATTAGAGAATATTATAAAAACAATAGGCTAGAATATTAGAAAAAATTAGAAAATAGTAAAAAAATATTTAAATCTAGGAAATTAGAAAAATATTTTTCTTATTATAAAAGGATTAGAAAATATTACCCAAAAAATAAAAAATATTAGAAAAATATTTTCAAATATTTTAAAAAAACATTGGTCTAGAAAATTATAAAATATTTTTAAAAAAATATTATAAAATATTAAAAAACATTACAAAATATTAAAAACGATAGTGTAGAATATTAGAAAAATGTTAGAAAATATTAAAGAAATGTTTTAATCTAGAATATTAGAAAAATATTAGTCTTATTAGAAAAATCATTAGAAAATATCAAAAAAAACATTACAAAATATTAGAAAAACATTAGAAAATATTAAAAAAATACTGGTCTAGAAAATTAAAAAATATTAGACTTTTTAAAACATTATTATAGAATATTTAAAAATATTAGAAAAACTATACAAAATATTTTAAAAATAATAGTCTAGAATATTAGAAAAACATTAGAAAATATTTTAAAATATTTTAATCTAGAATATTAGAAAAATATTAGTCTTATTAGAACTCTAATTCTAATTCCTAACCCTCAGCCTAAGCCAAGCCCTAACTCGAACCAACTCAAACCCTAACTATACCCCTAATCTAACCTTAACTGATACTATAATCTAACCCTAACTCAAACTCAAACCCTAATTATAAAGTTGTAATTACATAACAATAACCCTAATTTGCTAAACCAAACTTTAACTATATGTACCCCTATTGTTAACCCTAGAAATCTAATTTTAATTGTTAACCCTAACCCTAAGCCAAACCCTAACTCTAACTAACTATAACTCAAACTCAAATCCTAACTCAAACCCTAATCTAACCCATAATCGTAACCCTAATCTAACCCTAACCCTAACTCAAAACCTAATCTAACCCTAAAACTGTGATCCTAATCTAACCCTAACCCTAACTCAATCTCTAACTGTAACTCAAACTCAAACCCTAATCTAACACTAACCCTAACTAAAACCCTAATCTAACTGTAACCCTAGAACTCAAACCCTAATCTAAACCCTAACCTTAACTAAAATCATAATCTAACCCTAGAATAGTAACCCTAATCTAACTGTAACCCTAGAACTCAAACCCTAATCTAATGCTAACCCTAAATCAGACCCTAATCTAACCCTAGAACTGTAACCCTAATCTAACCCTAACCCTAACTGAAACCCTAATCTAATTGTAACTAAAAACTCAAACCCTAATCTAATCCTAACTCTAACTCTAACCCTACTCTAACCCTAACTCAAACTAAAACCCTAATCTAACACTAACCCTAACTGAAACCCTAATCTAATCCTAGCATCATAACCCTAATCTAATAGTAACCCTAGAACTCAAACCCTAATCTAACCCTAACCCTAGAACCATAACCCTAATCTAATTGTAATCCAAGAACTCAAACCCTAATCTAACCCTAACTCTAACTCAAACCCTAATCTAACCCTAGAACTGTAACCTGAATCTAACCCTTACCCTAAATCAAACCCTAATCTAATCCTAACTGAAAACTCAAACCCTAATCTAACCCTAACTCAAACTCTAACCCTAATCTAATCTTAACTCAAACTCAAACCCTAATCTAACACTAACCCTAACTAAAACCCTAATCTAACCTTAGAACTGTAACCCTAATCTAACTCTAACCCTAGAACATAAACCTAATCTAACCCTAACCCTAACTTAAACTATAATCTAACCCTAACCCTAACTCAAACCCTAATCTAACCGTAACCTAAGAATACAAACCCTAATCCAACCCTAACCCTAACTTTAACCCTAACTCAAACTCAAACCCTAATTTCTAACCCTAACTTGAAAACTCTAACCCTAATCTAGCCCTAACCATAATTGAAACCCTAATCTAACACTAGAAATGTAAGCCTAATCTAACCCTAGAACTCAAACCCTAATCTAACCCTAACCCTAACTGAAACCCTAATCTAACCTAGAACCATAACCCTAATGCTAACTTAAACCCTAATCTAATCTTAACTCAAAACTCAAACCCTAATCTAAGCCTAACTAAAAACTCAAACCCTAATCTAACCCTAACTTTAACCCTCATGTACGATATATTGATGTGTAGATTAGATGATATACGATTACATATCTTTTAAATAAAAAATTGTGTATTTACAATATATATTAGCTCCATCATTGTAGATATAACTTCACACAATCACCATGCTCATCAGCTTGAGGGTGATGAGGCTCCTATTGTGACTCCTCTTGTTGCAGCTCCTATTGCAACTCCTACTGCAGCACTCGTGGTGGGGCTCATGGTGCAGCTTATGGTGAGGCTTGTCGTGGAGCTTTTGGTGGGGCTCATGTCGCGGCTACTAGTGTCACTCCTATTGTAGCTCTTAGTGTGGCTCCTGCTATAGGTCCTAGTGTAGCTCATGGTGTAGCTCCTTTTGGAGGTCCTAGTGTTGCTCCTGTTAGAGGTCCTAGTGCGGTTCTTGTTGCAGCACCAACACGCATTGTATTGATGCATTATTTGCATTTGCAAAGGAGGTTATTAGATTAGAGCAGTCTATATTGCCCTTAGATGATGGTTTATATAGAGACATATGTGCGACCATATGTAGGAGTTTAGAAGATCTTATTACTAGATTTAGAGAACATCATTCATTTACCCCTGATGTATTAGCTGCCATATCTAGGGAGTTTAGAGCTGAGATTTCAGGAGATGCATTTTTTGATGACATCAAGAGGGTGGCCCCCAAAGACGTCATCAAACAAGATTTGTTTCCATTATATGAGGGTAGCCAGGGTAGGGTGAGAGGTTATCAAGTGAGACATTGCAGAGAACCTATTGTCACCAGTATGATTTGTCCTTATTTCTTAGTTGTGTATGCTCGAACTATCCTAATAATGATCAGATACCTCTTTATTTTGCATAATAGTTGTATGTTGAGTTCCCCATGAGGCTCAACATCAACTACTTAGGTATTCTAGATTATTGTAGATAGGGGCATGGTTGGATTGTAGATCGTGACCAGTATCATAGTGCACATCTACCATCTCCAAATGTCAAACAATTCATTGGGCAAAGACTTCCTCCGGTGACTCCAGCACTAGCTCCTATTGTTAATAGAGTTGTCATTGCTTCCTAGAGGGGAGCAATTGATAGTATTGGACACATTGCATCTACGGCTACTAGTATCATATCTAACTCTCTTAGTTGCTATATTCACACTCAACGAAGTCATCCAGGTTGACCATCTTCAGAGGCATCAAGTAGCACTTCAGGCACCTCCCCTGATGAGACATATAGAGTTGTTGGACTACTAGTACCAAGTAATGTCCATGCTCTTTCTCGACAACACACACAAATATGGATCTAAACCTGTATTTTTTGGAAGACTTGTTGCAGTGTATCAATTATATTTCTAATACATAGGGGATACCAGTTCACTCAGTGATGGACACCATTAGACTGCATTAGAGCCCCATAGTTCCATAGGCATAGACCAAACCAGTGACAGTCGCCACACAACATTTCTCACAACATTTTGCACCAAGCTCATGACACTCTACAAATGGCTCAGGCATATGAGTTGGAGATGTCAGGATCATAGCTCAGGGCCTTAATGATTTTGGTGAGCAATTATGAGGGCTATCTGAGATTGATACTAGTCAAAGCATGGAATTTTCATCGTACATGGACATGTTATTCTTACCCAACATTAATTCTACACCATTACCCAACCAGTTACACGTGCCACTTCACTCATCACTAGTAGCAATTGGAGATTGTGGCGTTGAGGGTGCTTTAGGAGATTGTGGTGCTAAGGGTGGTTCAATAGGTGTTGGAGTTTTAGGAGATGATGTTGGTGTATTAGGACACGATGTTGAAACTAGAGGTGCATCGATAGATGATACGATGGAGTCTAATGATCATCCTCTAGGTCCTAAGACCCAAGTACATATATAATATTTTAAATTTAAATATATGAAATTTAAAAATAGTTCAAATAGATATTAAAAGGTTATAATAAATCACGCAGGCACAGGTTGCCGAGCACGTTATTACATCTAGTGGTGGGCCAGGGCTTGTATGTCAGAGAGAGGATTCCACTGAGACACCTAGTAGTGCTCAGGTATAAGTTTTCAATAGGTTGTAAAGTTATTTATGTTTCAAACTATATGCACTTGTATTCATGTACATGTGTGTGTGTGTGTTGTTAGGAATAAGGTGTCTCAACCTTGGATAATTCCTATTCTTATTATTTGTTTTGTAAAATGTATTTCTTGCAAATAATGTTGATGTGTCGGCATCTTGAATTGTGTATAAGGAGATCATCACTGAAACGATTATGACGGATTCCTATGACACATAAGAACTATGTTAGGAAGATTCAATGACAGGTGAAGACATGTGGCAACTGATAAATTTGAGTACTATACACTCTACACCAATAGTGGGGTTCCTATTTTCTCGGAGAATGGTAAAACCCTAATACGGTTATCTTTGGGAGTAGCCCTAAAGTGAAGCACATGTTATAAGCATTTTTAGTGTTGCGAAGAGTAGGGATGCGGGAAAGTGTATTGTTGGTACTGTGAGTTGCTAGTGGAGTCTTCTATTGTCGCTGTTGAACTTGCATTGCAAGTGTATTGTAATCTTGTGTTGAAGATAATACATTGTGCAGGTTCTGGAGGGGTGGGGTTGTTTTACCGAAAGGTTTTTCCCCATTGGCAAATCTTTGTGTTAGGTGTTTCTTTCTTTGTCTATTTTCTTTATGCTTGCTTGGCTGAAATATTGTTGTTTACATGATATTGTTATCTGTAAGTGTAAAAGATCTTAATAGGATTTGCACCATACTTCTCTTAAGAGATTAGTGTAGGAAGTTGTTTCTGCAGCTGAGTTTCCTTACAAGTGGTATCAGAGCCTGATCAACTTTTGATCCTAGTTGTTGGGTAGGGTTTTTTGAGCTAATCTCAAGTTGAGTGGGAGTCTTGTGCAGAGCATCCTGAATCTTATTTGCAGATTGAGATGGCGAGTTCATCATATGGAAGAATGGAGGTGGAGAAATTTAATGGCACTAATTTTGAGCTGTGGAAACTCAAGATGGAAGACATGTTGGAAGATCGTGACCTATGGGAAGCGACTTCAAGCGCTACAAGACCAGCAACTGTAGCTCAAGCAGATTGGGATATCAAAGACCGTAAAGCTAAGGGTCTCATAAGACTTTGTTTAACTGATGCAGTTCTTCTGAATGTTCTAGATGAGAAAACCGCATATAGTTTGTGGGAAAGACTTGGGGCCATGTATCAAGCCAAATCTCTGGTGAACAAGTTGTTCTTGAGGAAGAAGTTGTACTCTCTGCGAATGGAGGATGGTGGATCGTTAACGGATCATTTAAATGCATTTAATCTGTTGGTTGCACAGTTGACATTAGCTGGTGTCAAGTTAGAGGAGGAGGATCGTCGCTACGCACTTTTGTGTTCTTTACCGGATTCACGGGACCATCTTGTGATGGCTCTCGGAAGCACGTTAGTCACCTTCAAAATGGATGATGTGGTGTCTTCGCTGCTATCAAAGGAGATGCAGAGAAAGGCTTCTGTTTCAGAAAAAGAAGCCCTTGTTGTTCGTGGGAGATCCATAGAAAGAGGAAAGAAAAATGACAATAAGTCTGACAATAAGGGTAGATCCAAATCTTGTGGGAAGTCAAAGACTTCCAATAAGTCCAAGGCAAAATGTTGGAACTATGATAAATCTGGGCACTTTCATAAAGACTGCAAAGAGCTGAAGAAGAAGAAGAAAGGTTCAGATTCAGCTTCGGAAAGATCTCAAGAAGATGGTGATGCATTCATCGTAGCCTTGGCAACCCATGCGTCTGATGATAAGTGTGGTTGGTTAACTCGGGTGCATCTTTTCACATGACCTCTCATCGAAACGGGTTCTCAAAATATGAAGAGTTTGATGGTGGAAAGGTGTACTTGGGTGATGATTCTCACCTAAAGATAGTTGGACGCAGAAGGGTCACTATCAAATTTCCTGATGGACGAGTAAAGGGAATCAACGGAGTTATGCACATTCCAAGTTTGGCACGAAACCTATTATCTGTAAGTATGTTGAATGATGTAGGTGTGCAAGTTGTTTTTTCGAAAGAAGGATGCAAGATGATGAGAGGATCGATAGTGCTTGCAAGGGGTACTAGGAGAGGTACCTTATTTCAGCTAGATGCATGTATTCCTCTATGTAATAGTTCTTCATCCTCACCATCTAAATGATGCGGTGAAGAATTCTTGGGTTATTGGTTCCGATGGCAATGCAAACACTTTGAAAGGTAAGCTTCCTGCAGAAAAGACAATGTTGTGGCATATGAGATTTGGTCACATTGGTGAAAAGGGTCTTAGAACCCTACAAAATAAAAATCTTGTTGAGGGGTTAAATGATTGCAATCTCAAGTTCGACTTCTGTGAACACTGTGTCTATGGTAAACAAAATCGTGTTCAGTTTTACTCTAGTTCTCACAAATCTTCTAATGTTTTGGATCTCATTCATTCCAATGTATTTGGTCCTGTAAAAGTTCCTTCAATCTCCAAGTCTGTATTTTTTGTATCTTTCATAGATGATTACAATAGAAGGACATGGATTTATTTCCTTAAAAGTAAGACACAAGTCTTTAGTCGATTCAAGGAATTTAAAGCCCTTGTAGAGAATCAGACTAGTAAGAAGATTAAGTATGTGACAACTGACAATGGTGGTGAGTTTTGCTCAGCAGAGTTTGAACAGTTCTATAAAGAACAAGGTATCGAGAGGCATAAGACAACTCCTTATACCCCACAGCAAAATGGACTTGCAGAGAGAATGAACAGGACACTGATGGAGAAGGCTAGGAGTATGCTTAGTGGAGCTGGTTTAGAACAAAGGTTTTGGGCCGAAGCTGTGGCCACTGCTTGCTATCTGGTTAACAGATCTCCTACATCAGCCCTTGTTGGTAAGACACCCATGGAGGTGTGATCTGGTAAGAAGCCTTCAATTAGACATCTTCGTGTTTTTGGTTGTGAAGCTTATGCACATGTTCCAAAGGAGAAAAGATCTAAGTTGGAAAACAAAGTTGTTAAATGTATTTTCATCAGATATAGTGTTGGTGTGAAAGTATACAAGCTTTGGAATCCTGTGAGTAGTAAGGTGTTGTAGAGTAGAAATGTTATTTTTAGAGAGCTAACATCTTCTCCTATTGTGCTACAACCAGATGAAAAAGAAAAGGAAAAAGATTTTGTTCAGTTGCCTCCTACCCCTGAGAAGACTGAACAGAGAGACCATGTTGGGTCTAATGATGAGGAGGGCTCTAGCAGCTCTGATAGTTCAGAAGAAGAGGAAGAACAACCTCAACCGAAGCCCTTGAGGAGATCCACGAGAGAAAGAAAGCAACAAGAAAGGTTTGGTCATTCTATGTTAGATTCCAATTATGCTTTTGCTTTGATTACTAACACTGATAAGCCTAGATCTGTGAAAGAGGCTTTGGGCATGGAAGATGCAGGTTCCTAGATTGAGGCTATGGATGATGAGATGGCCTCATTAGAGAAAAACAAAACTTGGGACCTTGTACCTTTGCCTAAAGGGAGAAAATCTGTTGGCTGTAAATGGGTGTTCAAGAAGAAATTTTGTGCAGATGGCAGTGTTGAAAGGTACAAAGCTAGATTGGTTGCAAAAGGGTATTCACAGGTAGAGGGAATAAATTATGATGAAATATTCTCTCCTGTTGCAAAGTTGACATCCATTAGATTTTTGTTATCTCTTGCTGCATCATATGATTTAAAGATAGAACAGATGGATGTGAAGACAACTTTCCTTCATGGTGATTTGGAGGAAGAGATTTATATGTCACAGCCTGAGCACTACATTGTTAAAGGTAAAGAATCCTTAGTTTGCAAATTAAAGAAATCTCTATATGGTTTGATGCAATCTCCTAAGATGTGGCACCTTAAGTTTGATGCCTTTGTGTTGTCAATTGGATTTGTAAGATCGAAATCAGATCATTGTGTTTATTTCATAGTTGAAAATGATTGCCTTCTTATTGTTGCATTATATGTTGATGATATCTTGTTGTTTGGGAAGGGTAAGGGTATGATTTCTGATTTTAAATCTCAGTTGTCAGCACAGTTTGAGATGAAAGATCTTGGGGCAGCTAGGTACATCTTAGGTATGGAAATCAATAGAGACAGGTCTAACAGAAAACTTTGGTTGAGTCAGAGTAAGTATGTGAATTCTATGTTGGACAGGTTCAGCATGGCAGATTGTAGACCTCTATGTGTTCCTATTCCTGTAGGAACAAAGTTATCTGTAGATGATTGTCCAAAATCTCCTAGTGAGCTGGAGAACATGAGTAGAGTACATTATGCTAGTGTAGTTGTTAGTCTTATGTATGCTATGGTCTATACTAGACCAGACATTGCCCAAGTAGAGGGAGTCCTGAGTCGGTTTATGGCTAATCCTGGACGGGTACATTGGGATGCAGTTAAGCGAGTATTCAGATATTTGAGGGGTACATCAGATTACTCCATATGTTATCATGGTAACTCTTCTAGATCTCCGCATTTAGTTTGTATTCATGGGTTTGTGGATTCAGGTTGGGCAGGTGATATTGACCGCAGGAGATCCACCAGTGCTTATGTGTTCACTATGTTTGGTGATGCCATCAGTTGGATGAGCAAGCAACAACCTATGGTTGCTTTGTCCACTATAGAAGCTGAGTACATGGCTGCTACTCATGCTTGTAACGAAGCCATTTGGCTTAAGAGATTGTGTTCTAATGTTGGTGTTGATGCAGAACAGATTACCATTTGGTGTGACAGTCAGAGCGTTATTTGCCTTGTGAAGAATCCAACTTTCCATGCCAGAACGAAGCACATTGATGTGCAGTTTCACTTTGTGAGAGATATGGTGGAAGATGGAAAGGTAAATTTGGAGAAGGTAGATACTATGAAGAATGTTGCAGATGCATTAATGAAACCAGTGGCACTGAGAAGTTCAGATGGTGTTCGAAGTCTATGGGCCTTTTGGCCTATAGCAGTTAGTTCCTGTTATGTTCTTGTTGCTCTTACAAGGTGTTCGACAAGTGGTAGTATGTTAGAAATAAGGTGTCTCAACCTTGGATAATTCATATTCTTATTATTTGTTTTGTAAAATGTATTTCTTGCAAATAATGTTGATGTGTCGGCATCTTGAATTGTGTATAAGGAGATCATCACTGAAACGGTTATGACACTTTCCTATGACACGTAAGAACTATGTTAGGATTCAATGATAGGTGAAGACATGTGGCAACTGATAAATTTGAGTACTGTACACTCTACCCCATTAGTAAAACCCTAATACGGTTATCTTTGGGAGTAGCCCTAAAGTGAAGCGTATGTTATAAGCATTTTTAGGGTTGCGAAGAGTAGGGATGCGAGAAAGTGTATTGTTGGTACTGTGAGTTGCTACTGGAGTCTTTTGTTGTCGCTTTTGAACTTGCATTGCAAGTGTATTGTAACCTTGTGTTGAAGATAATACATTGTGCAAGTTCTGGAGGGGTGGGGTTGTTTTACCGAAAAGTTCTTCCCCATCGGAAAATCTTTGTGTTATGTGTTTCTTTCTCTATCTATTTTCTTTATGCTTGCTTGGCTGAAATATTGTTGTTTACATGATATTGTTATCTATAAGTGTAAAAGATTTTAATAGGATTTGCACCATACGTCTCTTAAGAGATTAGTGTAGGAAGCTGTTTCCACACGAGTTTCTTTACATGTGTGTGTGTGTGTGTGTGTGTGTGTGTGTGTGTGTGTGTGTGTTTGCAAGACTCGGTTGTTGCGCCTTGGCCACAGGATGTACAGGAGACTTGATCAGAGGGTCATTCTATTCGTGGTGCATCTTGAGGGGTCTCTCCAATAGTAGTAGATTTATATATATTGATGCATTTATATATTGGAGGCTTTTTATATTCTGAAAACTTGCATACATGTGTATTTCAATACCTCGATGACATGTACATTTCACTATTTATTTGACTATTTAGTACTTCAGTAGTTCGATGACATGTATTTGACTATTTATATTTTACGTATTCATGTTTATTCAACACTTACAATTTTCATACATACATTTTAGTATAGATATTAGATCTGGATGTTCATTCCTGAGATGTATGTATGTGTTTATTTTTGTATTTTAGTGGAACATTCTTCATGAATTAGATTATAGATTTTAAACTTTAGATTTGTTTGTGATCATTATAAAATAATCAAATTAACTTCTCTTTATCTACTTCAATAGTTAAATATGAAGAAGTTCCAAATTGATCTATGAACCTAATTTATAATTTAAAAAAATAATAATAATATAGGGTGATTGAATTGAATTCGTTACTTGTTTTTTTATCATCAACTGACATCTAATTAATATTTTATTGTTATCATCACTAGCTTATGTTTAAATTGTGTGCCCATTTTATCTAAGCGATTGAACTATTTTTCATACCAATTATATTAATATAGGTCCTTAAAACTACTAAATTAACCCAAATGAATTAGATTATAGATTTAAAACGTTATATTTATTTGTAATCATTACAAAATAATCAATTAGTAGGACTAAAGATAAATATTTGTTTTATGTGGATAAAAATATGCTAGTAGGTAACCCAGTACATTATTTTAAAAAACTTTTAGAAAATATAATATTCTTAAAAACCTTCATCCATGGTAATTAATATTATTAAAATGTATACCATTTAAAGGTTCTAAAATTTGATATAGCAAGGTAAACAACTCTAAACTAATTCAAATTATTATTAATACATCTTATTAAGAGCTAATATCTATTTAAGATAATATTATTAAATTAATATAACATTCATCCCTTCTAATTGTTAAATCAATTAGTAGGATTAAAGATACATATTTGTTTTATGTGGATAAAAATATGCTAGTAGGTAAGCTAGTACATTATTTTTAAAAAAATTAACAAAATATAATATTCTTAAAAACCTTCATCCATGGTAATTAATATTGTTAAAACGTATACATTTAAAGGTCCTAAAATTTGGTATATCAAGGCAAACAATTCTAAATTAATTCAAATTATTATAAAATAAATCTTAAGAAGAACTAATATCTATTTAAGATAATATTATTAAATTAATATAACATTCATTCCTTCTAATTGTCTACATTTAAGGGTCTTAAAATTTGATTTAAATTAAATTAGACCATCTCAAAGGCCAGTTCAACCATGATGTACACTCATGTAATATCTTCTCATGATCTTCACTATCTAGTCTCCACTTGCGACGTACGCACTTAAATTTGACTAGATGTACAAAGCCCAGTAGTAACAACCAAGTGGTTGCATTATAAAACCTTGTTGTCAAGTTGATAATCAACAAAGTGTATTCCATGTTGGACTATTTTGTCTTGTTTGAAACATGTTCCCTATATCACAACAGAACATACACCGCAAATTTAAATATTTAAAAATTTGATAAATATAAAATTACCTAGATATATAGAAATTCATTTATGTACGTACACATGTATGTATAATACCTACGGGGAACAACAATTCATCACTTTTTTCAGGATCATATAACTTTGTCCTCTTTGTAGTACATCACAATAAATAATAACTGATACCTTCATGATTTCCAGGCTCAACAATCACTGCAAAGACATCTCCTCCAAAACAAGTATACATATATGTACACTATATAAGACAGTTCATTGATAATTAAATAACAAGTTGAGATTAATTGGCAAGTTGAGATTAATTTTTATGATACTTACCCACTTTTACCAATCCAGACATATGATTATAATCATCGAAAATCAATAGAATATCATCAAAATTTTCAACATCTTTATCAAATGTATCGATAACGTCGAGAGATACTAAAATCCATGCACTTGTATATCCACGTGTTTGATTGAAGCATTCTTGATAGTTTTTATCAATGCAACTATCACAAAAATCAGAGTATTCTCTTATCTTCAATGTTCAATTGCAATTATCTATACTCATGACCGAATGTAAGGAATGTGTCTTTTCTATCCTCTTGCAACCATGCATGGTTTTTCTACTAACACCTGAAAGTTCATTACATTGAAAATATGGACAAATTAAATTTAAACTTCCATGAATCAAGATAAAACTTTAAAATAAAATTTTAGAACTTAATTGCATAATTTTAAAAAAAATGTGCACATCCATACCCATTATATCCCAAAAGACTCTATGTGGTACTTGTCAACTCATTCTTGATGATGTCCTAACCTTGTATGATGCAAAATGTGTCTTACACCAATCAACAATATCATGTGCATCATTTATACAAACTCCCTGATAATTCATTTGATACTTGTGTAGAGCACGTTTGATGCAAGCTCCAGCATCATCATATTCACCTTTTCCATATCCACTCTTGAAGAAATTCCATATGTGCTTTATATTCTCATTACGATGATATCTAGATAATACATAAAATGGTTTAGATGATTTGAACTGTGCAGCACGTCCATCAGACCAAACATAATGTTTATCAACATTTATATCTCTTTCTTTCAAATAAGAAAAGAACATATTGAAGCAATGTTCTACATAGTGAATGTCATGTTCTTTATTATCACTTATATAAAAGTGATATTCTTTTTTAATGACTTGTGCCTCAAGTGTACTCAAAACACCATCCAAATCTAACGACACTTGTCTGTAACATATATGTACCATAATAGTGACTTGCTCGAAAAAGAAATAATCTAATTGAATTGCTTTATGATGAACAAATGAGTAGTTCTTTGTAAAATCAACGATTGATACAATCGTTCCAAATGGGAAATTATCTCTCAAAGTTTGAAACTATTGTGCTTGCCACTTCGCAAAAAATGTGTGACGAATATAAGATTGAGTCAGATCCTTAAATCTGTCCATAAATCCTACAATAGGTAGCTCCTCTTCAACATATTTCAACATTTTTGTCTCTTTCCCCAACATTGTTACATTCTTCACATACTTGTAACTTTTTCAATTCAACATTTTTGTTACATTAATATTTTTGAATTTTAAAGGAAATAGAGCCAATTCACCACATGCTTCACATAATCCTTTGATGCAATTTATTATACTAGCTAGATCATCTATTTTTTCATATAGAATGAATGATATAAACTCACTTCTCCTACTTGGAAGAGCAGCATGAAAACCATATACGTCTTTTAAAAAATTTCAAAATACCTGTTAGTGGAGATCAAACTCATTATGATGACAACATATTTCAAACACTTTGTTTGACCTCACAATGTATCTCTTCAATTTTTCAAACAACATTTGCTCAATTTTTATATTGGGATGTTCACTATAAAATGTCACATAACTCATGTTTTGTTGTGTCCAACCAATGTTTTGTATGATGTTCATGTATTGACCAAATGCAATTCTATGCCTAATAACATCTCTACTATTTGATGAAGGACAAGTGTTATCACTCCAAAATGTTATGACTAAATTTTTTGAATCCCTCATCCATCCTATCAGAATAAGGTGCTCTACACATGATTGCCCAATTTACTTAATTCCATAGTACTGTCATCTAGAATTAATCTTTTCTTAACATATTCTCTCATTGTTTTCCTACTAAAACCCATTTCAGATTAAATTGAAGATACTTGTCTATTTTGGGTCATATTTTTATTTACAACAGACATCAACATCACTTTTCTTGCCATGGACTTATCTTTAGTTTGAGATTGCTTTCTTATGTTTCTCAAACCTTGTTTAACATTTTCAATGATGTTAGTTCACATGTTAGAAAATCTTCTCTTCTTTAATGTTGTGTCTACACCTAACAATTTCAATGCCTCTTGCAACTTCTTTTGTATATGCAAAAGTGAAAGAAACTGAGCTTGTTTGAGTGTTTCAATGTTATCAAATTTAGTCATTATTTCTCTTATCTTCTTATTCATTGCCCTTTTCTCAGTTAGACTTAAGGGTTGAACAATAATTTATCCACATCCGTTTTAAGTAAATGATCTAAATTTTTATGAGAAATTCGATTCTTTACAAATTGGGCAATATTTATGAGTTTGTCCATACCATTTCTACACCTAATCTCGACCCTTCTCTGACTTTTGTTATTGAAATTTCTACAGGGAGTGCTCTTGAGCCTTCTTCAACATTCATTGTTTGATATTCTGTAAGAAAAGATTATGACCCTTCTTCGACTTCTATTACTTGAACTTCTGTAGGGAGTGATCTTGAACTTTCTTCAACATTTATTGTTTGAGATTCTGTAAGGAGGGATCTTGACCCTTCTCCCATATGCACTTCTTCTACTTCTGTTGAGCCTCCTTCAACATTTTCTTCACTTTCACCTTATTGATTGTCTGCAACGAGTTTATAAATGAATCAAATTAGATTTTTTTTTTTTAAAGATTGATACATAATTAAATTCAAGACCATGAAAATAAATTTTATATATATATATATATATATATATATATATATATATATATATATATATATATATATATATATATAATTAAAAACCTTGTTTAATTTGATGATAACGCATCAAAGTTCTTTGAAGATTTCTTTGTTCTACTTCATGAGATCTCTTCCTTACATGTTTTCTTTTTCTTGCTTTCTTGTTCCCCATCAAAAAATCATAAAAATCATAAATTTGGTGTTGCCTTCAAAACTTTGTAGTAACTTTATAAAATTTGGCTTCACTTTCAAACTTTTGTTGTCACTGCACAGGTGACGTCAACATTTATCTTTTTAACATGTCTGCGCGAACATAAACTTTTTATATATTCATGAAAACCCATTAAATTAATTTTCTGGCAACCAAAATGTTTTGGCTTGTGTGCTCGTGCGAACATGTTAAATATGTTCATGCGAACATGTTGTTCACGCAAACACATGATTTTCAAAATTTTGGAGTTGTTTTCTTAAAAAATAATTGAAATTGCCTATTTTGACCCCAAAATTGAAATCAAATGATCTACTGTTCGTAAAATGAAAAATGTCAATTTGTGTTTCTCGGAGCAATCTTTCCAACGACTATAATTGTAATACATATTATACTCATTAAGACTTTCAAATATGAGTTTAACTCATTATAGGTTGATTAATGATTGAACATCAACTGACTTCTACACTTCGGGAAAAGTTTTAAATTAGGACAATTTTTATTTTTAAATAACTAGGAAATAGCTTATTGAGATAGCTCTCTATTGAAAAAAAAAATTTAATTTATGATAAATTGTGTTCAAGTTATCCTTGTCAAAATGAATGTATGTCTAAATTATGATTGATGTCACTTGAAAACTTCATAAACTATATAATATTCAACCAAATTGAATCAATCCAAATGCTTCCTCTCGATATTGATGTTACAAATCCAAGATTGCAAGAATTATCTCATTATCATTTCTAGAAAAAATAAAATTATGCTTGTCTAGTGGACTGTCACTCTTTAAAATTTGTTATTTTTCATATGTACCACTTTTCGAAAGAGAAGGAAAAAATGACTTAAATAATTTTATTTTATTTTAATTTAAAAATATGGTTAGGAAGTAGGAACAGAGTACTAGAAATCATTATTGCAAGTCATCTTTAAATTATTCAAAGTTTTAGAGATATAGTCACTCAAATGTGAGGCTTGTTTCAAAAATATTGATTTCAGTGTCAAAATTGGTTAAAAAGTGGTATCCACTATTGTGGGATCACCCCCATTAATAGTAACCACCTTGTCTACTAGTCTTTATGAAAATAGAAAAGTCTAAAAAATATATTTTTAGGTGATGCAAGATTTCTCTTACACCTAGGATGCTCTGGCATCGAACACCCACGATAATTTGAGAAGTAACCCTGTCATGTTTTAGGTGTTCAGAGGAAAACTAAGACAGTTAGCCTCCTCCCTTGCCAGCCATGATGAATCCTTTACTAGCCTCCCTTTCCATTTGACCAAGTATTCCTCATAAGTTATGTTCCTTATACTTTTTCCAACATGATTGTCCATTATCTCCTTAATCCCCTTCGTAGTCAAACTAGCTACTAGAATACTCCACTGCACTTCTGCAACTTCATCTCTATCACCTCCTTCATAACACTCTGTCAAATATAAAATATTAAATACTAGTGAAATCTTCAATCCAGCAAGCAACTCCACTTCATGAGCATTTCTATAATCATACCTTTTCACTATCTTGCATGGTCCAGACTTCTTAATCTTTAGCTTATTATATGCACCCACTGGAAAATGCTCCTTTCTCAAAAGAACCATGACTTCATCTCTAATTTGAAATTCCTTTACCTCATTTTCACATCTTCCTTAGCCTTATGCTATGTATTCATCTTTATAATGTGCTTCCTTACCTCCTCATGGATGTTCTTCTAATGTTTAGGAAATTCTTCTGCTTCAACACTATCTTTTATCCAACTGCCGCAATTCAGAAGCATTTCTGGGACTACTCCCATATACAATCTAGAATGGTGATTTACTAGTACTCATGTTGATAGAATTATTATATACAAATTCTACCTCTGGTAAACTCATATCCCATCATTTTTGCTTGTCTCCAACCAAACCTCTATGTAAATTTCCCAAACTCCTATTCACCACTTCTATTTGTCCATCAGTCTTTGGATGATGTGATGAACTAAACTTCAAATCTGTCTTCAATTTCTTCCATAATGTACGCCAAAAATACCCAACAAATTTGGTATCTTGATCTAAAACTATACTCTTTGGAAAACCGTGTAGTCTCACCACTTCTCTGAAAAACAACTCTGCCACATGAATAAGATCACTAGTCTTCTCGAATGGAATAAAATGTGCCATCTTTGAAAACATGTTAGCCACCACAAAAATAGAATCATCCCCACATTGCATCCTTGGAAATCCAAGAACAAAATTCATGCTGACATCCTCCCACAACTTCTTTGGTACATATAATGGCAAATACATCCCTGTGTTTTGCTTTACCTTCGTCATTTAACATACTCTGCAACTTTGTACAAACTTCTTCACATCTTGTTGTAATTGTGGCTAGTCATAATTCTCAACAACCAAAGCTATGGTTTTATCTGTGCCAAAATGTCCAAAAATCCTCCACTATGCTTCTCCTCGATGAGATTCTCTCTCATTGAAATTCTAGAAATGCACCACTGGCTTCCTTTGAACAACATACTATCCTGGATCATGAAATCCAACCACTTTGCCATGTTAAGTGTAACAAGTTCTCTACAAGTCTTCCACGCTTCACCAAAATCAGGATCATCTCGATAGAAAGTATTGAGTTCCTTGGACCCAACCACCTCTATCTATATTTCTGTCAACAAAAGTTGTCTTCTACTAAGAGCATCTACAACTTTGTTAGAAATCTCATTCCTGTGTTTCAAAACAAATGTATAACTTTGCAAAAACTCAACCCACTTCAAATGCCTTAGGTTTAATTTTCCTTGACTATTCAAATATTAAAACGCTTGATGATCAATATACAAAACAAACTCCTTAGGAAGAAGATAATGTCTCCACTTCTTCAATGCATGAACTATAGCATAAAATTCCTGATCATAAAAAAAAAAAAAATTCTTTTTGCATTATTCAAATTATCACTAAAACAAGCAACGAGTCTACCTTCTTGGCTCATAACCGCTCCTATTGTAGTACCACTAGCATCAAAGTGTACTTGAAACACCTTGTTAAAATTAGGAAGTGCTAAAATAGGCACTCAATAACTTTTTGTTTCAACACATTAAAACCCTTATCTGCTCCAACAATCCACTTGAATTCTTTCCTATCCCCTCTCATTGTTTCAATCAAGGGTCCACAAATACAACTAAAACCTCTTATGAACCTTCTGCAAAAACTAGCCAATCCATGAAAAGATCTTACCTCTGTTGCACTCCTTGAAGTAGGCAATTGAAGGATAGCCTTCACTTTCTCTAGATCTATTTTCAGACCTTCTATTGAGACTACAAATCTCAAGTACACCAACTCCTTTACAACACTGCACTTCTTTAGGTTTATCAACAACTTTTCTTCTCTCAACTTATCAAACACCTTATGAATACGAATCAAATGCTCCTCCAATGTCTTACTAAAGATCAAAATATCATCTAGGTAATTAAAGACAAATTTACCTTAAAACTCCTTCAATACCTCATTCATGAGCTGCATGAAAATGCTCGGTGCATTGGTTAGCCCAAAAGGCCGAACTAACCACTTGTACAATCCATCTTTTGTCTTGAAAGTGGTCTTCCACTCATCACCTTCTCTAATATGAATCTGATGGTACCCACTTTTTAGATCTATCTTTGTGAAATACTCAGCTCCACTCAAACAATCCATAATATCATACATCCTTAACAATGGAAATATGTACTTGATTGCGATCTTTTTGATAGCACAGAATCAGTACACATCATTCTCCATTCTTCTTTGGTGCTAATATGGTTGATACAACACATGGACTCAGACTCTCAAATCAACCCCTTCTGTAGCAACTCATGAACTTTTTTATTCGACTACTTTCTATTGGTGTCATTTTGTGCACTACCTTGTTTGGCAAACTGGCTCCTAGAACCAAATCCATCTGGTGACTGATCTTCCCCATTGGGGGCAATCCATTATGTACATTATCTGATACAATATTAGAAAACTCTCCCAACATATATGCAAGTTCTACATGTGGGTATGTGCAAGATCATGGTGTGCCAAAAAGTGGCAATGTAAAAAACATGTAGTTTTGAAACACCTAAAAGAGTTTCAAAATACACTTTCGACTTTTTTCCCACCCATCCTGGTACCAAACCAAAAATGCAATACCTTGTCTAATCAAGTATCCAATTTGAGAACGAGTATCATATTTGAGAACGTGTAATTGATTTGGGAATGGGTATCCAATTTGAGAATGGGTACCCGATCTATTTTCCCAAATCGTGGCACCAAATTCAACTATAAAGGGAGTGGGGGCCAATTTTTAAGATAAATATTGATTTTATTTACCAAATTCAAAGGGGGTGCCAACTTTTAAATTATATCAAGTCCTTATAATATAGTTATAGCATAATTGGGGGGAGGGGCACAATTATTATATATAGTCAATAAAATTAATTATATATTATTAAATAATTATTATTATTTATTATATAATTTTTTTATTATATAACTATATAGTTATATATATAATGGGTCGAAAGGGGTCATAGGATTATCTATGACCTCTTTCAACATATTTCATGACAACATATGTCCTTAGGGGTCTTAAGACCCCTAGGGCCCTAGGGACCTATTCCATTTGTTCGAATGGGTCAAAAGGGATCATAGGATAGCCTATGACCCCTTTTGATGCATTTCATTCTAAAATATGTCTTTAGCGGTCCTAGGTCCCCTAAGGACCTATTAAATTTGTTCAAATGGATCGAAAGGGGTCATAGGATAACCTATTGTCACTTTTGACATATTTCATGATCATGTATGTCCCTAGGGGTCGTAGGGACCTAATTCATTTATTTGAATGGGTCGAATGAGGTCATAAAATAAAGTATAATCATTTGTGTAAATTAATTTACTAATTGAACACAAGCAAATGCAATAATATTGATTATAGCAAGTACAATAAAAACTTGCAATCACTACTTTTCTTCCTAGTTTTCTCACTTTGGAAACTACTCATGAAAATTAGTGTCCTATGCATAAGTCTTCTTCACATACAAAAGCATTCGTAGGATCACAAAGAAAATGAACAATATACCATGTCCATATAATTTGGAGAGGAAAAATGTTTATTTTTCATAGTAAATTCAACACAACAATTTTAAAAAAATCATCTTAAAAACTATAAACTAATCACTTCCATCACTCCTCATTTATTTTCTTTTGCAATAAATAAACTCCATTGGCTTGATTTCTAGTTCGAAAAAACTATGTTATTGGCTAGATATGGACCTTATTTAATGGGATATAAAAGCTTCAAAAGTCCCTCAAGCAATCAAAGACACATGCCTTCTGCAATCTTGGTTTCTTTATCATCAATTATCCTCAATTTTATCACAAAATAGATCGTCATTTTACACTGAAGATCAAGAAAACTCAAGTCGCAATGACAGCATAGAAAATAAATCTAGAACATTACTCATCTCATAATAGATCTTATGCATTTTTCTAGTTTGATATAAAGCGAGAGTTAGATAGTGAATGTTCAACCATAAATTATTCATACAACTTTATGTTTTATACATGTGTTATGTATAGCAATTGACATAATTGTACAATACTACTGGTACAATTATTAATGTAAACATAATTAATGTGTTAATAATGAAGAATGTATTATAGCCTTTTTTATAAGAATATATTAAAAATATAATTGATAGATGTTGCTCTAGTAAAATATTTTAGCCCTAAAATGATACAACTTAACACCATAATAAATTTGAAAATGCTATTAATTACATCACTATATTATCACATTCTTTAAAAAAAATTAATATATGTTCAATATTATTACATTCAATATTCATCTATATAGACTAATATATCTTCATATCTATGAATTTTAGTAAATAAAGCTTAAAATATATATCTAAAATCATTGAACATTAAAAAATATAATGAAATTATCGTATTCTAGGAGGTTTATTCTAAGGATGTGCGCACTCCTTCCCCCATTGACTAATGTGAATAAATATTACATAACACGAGTTCTGTCAATCAGAAACTTTGAAAAGCTTTAGTGTTTAGTAAAAAAACAAAAAATACTGTAATTTGTAGCCGCCCAATTTATTTAAATTCTCACATAAGTAAAATTATGATATAATTATTGAACTAAGCTCTTTGGGGTTTTTCTTGGCCCTTGCCCTTCACATGCATATACGTCACAACTAATGCCGTGCTCACTACTTCACAATGACATTGTTACTGACGCAAGGGCCGACGTCCGCAGAGTCTTATGGAGCGAACACGTGGATCATTGTTAATTCTACCATTTTCCTAACCTTGTTTTTCTTATATATATATCTGCAGTACCCTGCCAAGATATGAAACACAAGAAAACATTATTATCAACGGTTGTGGAGTGTGTAATACAACATGGAGCAAGTGAGAGTGAAAGTGCTGGGCACAGAGAGAAGTCCATTCGCCATGCGCGTCTTAATCGCCCTCGAAGAGAAAGGCGTGAAATATGAATACCAAGAAGAGGATCTGCCTTCCAATAAGAGCGATCTCCTCCTGCAGATGAATCCGGTGTACAAGAAAGTACCTGTACTCATCCACAATGGAAAGCCTGTATGCGAGTCTCTCATTATTCTTCAATACATTGATGACACATGGAGCTCTCCGAAATATTTGCCGGCCAAGCCATATGACCGTGCCCTTGCCCGCTTCTGGGCAGATTTCACTGATAAGAAGGTAACGGTTTTCCCATTAATGTATCAATTCCTTCCAACCAATCCGTTGATTGAAAAAGTTATAATGCAAGCGTTGTTTTTCTTTTGCAGTTATTTGACTCGGCGTTTCGTATAGTGTATTCAAAAGATGAAGATAAGGAGCAGGCCAAGCTTGACATGTTGGGGAATTTTCAATATTTAGAAGGTGCGTTTAAAGAAATGACGGCTGGAGGATCTCTGCCTTTCTTTGGAGGAGAGTGTTTCGGGTTGGTGGATATTTCTTTAATTCCATTTGCATCTTGGTTCCATACATTTGAAACTATTGGGAATTTCAAGATACCGTTTGAGAGTGAATATCCGCTGTTGGATGCATGGGTTAAGAGATGTATGGAGAGGGACAGTGTCAAGAAAGTCCTTCCCTCTCCTGATCGAGTTCTTCAAGTGCTCAAGACATTTCTTAATGGGCTTTAGACTGTATTTGTTAAGTGGTTTAAGTAGCTAGCGCGCGAAATAGTGTAAGGTTAACTTGCAAGTATTATTTAGATGTATATTGTAAGGACAAATATATATTGTAAGGATTGCCCCTGCAAAACCAATGCCATATCAGCAGTCTCCATAAAATGCGGAAAAATTCACTGCATTCCTCTGAGAAAGCAGAATAGGAAATAGGTAACTGTAACTAGCTTGGAATAACAATTACATATTGCAACCCTAATCACTTCAAAGCATTTAGTAGATTGTGTTGAATGCGTAATATGTGATCATTACTTACACTGGTCTGTATGGAGAATTTCTCTGCAACTACATTTGCATGTTGTCTTTTGCCGTTTCTTTTCCCTTACCATGTCCGCTTCGAAATCAATGGAATCGGTCATTTTATCATGCACGGCAAAGGCAACAAGAAGAAGCAGTAGGGGCTAGCTAATGGAGGTAAGGCACCAGTTGATTATTAGTTCTTTTGCCGGAGAAGTCTTATGTGAATCAACCTGTCAAGCAACTGCTCCTCCTGTGCACCCATATCATCTTTCTGAGTCTTTCTATGGCAGATGGTCGGTACCCATGTCCTGCCATTTTATTTTCTGTATCCCTGGTTGCATCTGGTTTATCATGCTTGAATCTTGTTTAAAAACTGTGATACGATTTCAGTATATTTTCTTTTATCAATATTAAGTGCATCTAACCCTGGAGCCCTTGAAAACCTTGTTATGCCTGGTCGGCAGATGTGCCATCAGTTATTGTTATCTTACTGTCTTAGTAATTTTGTAACGGCAACAAGTCTCTTCAGGTGACAGGACAGATACTCCCTGTTTCGTTTTGTGAAAAATGTTCTATGTGTTTGAAATTGCTTAATACACAACGCAAAGCTATTCTGGGTCTAAGTCTGTAAAGATTCCCGAGTGTTGTATAACTCGGTTATTTAAATTTTCAAATGCTGAAATCAATATATGTTACAAAACACATCATTGTTTCAATTCTTTCTAAAATGAGACAGACCTCAATATAAATTCTGTATAATGATTGAACCGTATGAAAATAGTAATCTTATGAGTTCTATAGTTTCATACCAACAATTCTGTGGAGTAAATATTTGGATTAAGAGTAGCGTCTACCTTGAATTAGATATCTGGAGACATTTAAGTATGGATAGGGGTCAATATTGTGACATGATTTAATTAAAATAAACTACGAGTCAATAAGAGAGTGATTGTACTACCTTACCATTATGTGGTGGGGTCCAAATTTTTATGATTGATTATGTAAGGACTGCCCCTGCAAAACCAATGCCATATCAGCAGTCTCCATAAAATGCTCAAGTCCTTTGAATCTTGACTAATGTTAACTATCATTAACTTTAACTAAAATGATACATATATATATATACTCAAGTTTAAAAGAAACTATAAATTTGTTATGATATGTTGTTCCCTTCTAATTAAGGAAAAATATTTTATTACTTTAATCTAAGCAATAATTAAATACCGAATTAGTCGGTGACTCGGTGTCTCATTAAGTGGGTTATGACAGCTAGTTTGACTTTTCTTGAGGGCGTTAAGGTGTATAAGACGTCGAGAAGATATTCCATGGCATCGATGAAAATACTGTTCACTGTTGGATTACTTTTGCGTCAAAAAGGGATTTGGGTAATGTAAGGACTTGAGTGAATGTCAAATTGAGCCAGGCTTCTGAGTTACTATTATAAATTATAATTTTAAGGGAATATTTGTGTAAGAGGGTCTAAATTTAATCTCTTTTTCCCTAGTTTCTATGTCTGGGTTCTGAGTTCCAATGATGAATTTTCTTTCAACTGGTTTCTAAGATGTCTCTCACCCTAATTGCTCTCACCATATTTAAGGATTGCAGAATTATACTAACGCTTGCACTGAGAACAGGCGCAAGGGTATAGCTGAGTGTTGCATACAATTATTTTAAAAATGTGTCGTCCTTGTTTCATAGGAAAGTACTGTGGCCTTATTTAATAGGAAGATATTTTGAGAAAATAAATGATGCTTTTAAAATGCTCCCGACTGACAAATAACTAAAACTGGAAAACACTCATGAAAATCAGAATATATCGGCATATATCTGAAAAGCAACAAAAATAAGTTCCAAATTGTTTGTGTCAGAAGGTTAGAGAGCAGGATGGCACATGCACTTGCAAGAAGAAAACAACATAGGCAATACTTGTACTGTGAGAAGATAGATATTGAAGTAAATCAAATGGTACATTTGATTTTCTAGTGGCATAGCACACAGAACCAGAATTTAAAGAAAATAATATAGAAACAAATATTACATTTTATCAGACTAATACGCATTTCCATTAGAGTGGCACCAAAAGTACATTAGATTCACATTAAATTTACAAATAAATCAGATATTAATCAAGTTTGATGGTATAATCTCAGTCACATGAAGTTTCTTGAGATCATCTTCATTTGTATTGACAAGCATTAGGAGAGGGAAAGATTTATTCTCTTTGTCCCACATCTTGTAATGGACAAGTCCAGTCTGTTTTCAGAAAGCTAATGCCAATGCAACAGATAATGTCCAAATTGATGCTTTTTGGAAGTTAGTGATATTTTTGTTTTGGGGAAAGTTGATTATTTTCTAACTAAAATTTAAATTTTTAATTATATTCTTTTCTATAATTATATTCTTCCCTGTAATATGGTTTTTTTTCACAAATTGAACGAGGCAAAATTCTTTTCTATAAATTAAAATATTTCCATTCATGTCTTCAAGACAAGCTAAATTATGGTATTATAGATTATTTGGACAAAGTAAAACAATGATGTCACTGATATTAGAATTTCATTAAACGAGAGTCCATAACTATTGATAAATTGTCATGATTTCTTCAGCTTCTTTATTATTATATAAATAAATAAATAAACCCAACTTTTTTTCTTCAAACTTTATTAAGTAATGTTGATATTTGAATATCTTCTCATTATATTCTTTTCTTTAAATAAAAACATTTCCTATCATTGTTTTTTTAAACGACAACCAACATTGGCAACGAACATGTCCTTCATCACAAGTTAAAATGTTTTCAAGTTTCAACAATCAATATCCCAAAAAAGTCATTCAGAAAGCTCAGTCCTGGCCTGCCCGTAAGAGAGGTATGTTTTTTCGATACCATAGACAGGTTGAATGATTCGTTTCTTGCTGGCATTAGCAAATGGAATCTTGAGGTGATTATCGAAATTGCTTCATACAGAGCGATTTTGTTGGGCCCCGTTGTATTGCAGCTGAGCGGCGCATGCATGCTCCATAAGAGGCAATCATACTATCTTCAATGGATATTTCAATGATATTTGGCATAGCCTAAATTAAAAGCAGAACTAGGCTCTCGGTAGATTCCTAGGCATATTTACGACTTACTGGATTGATCACGACAAGCAGCTCTCATGTAAGCGTTGACGTCACTAAAATGCTTAGCCGGGACATGCTAAAACATCTTATGTAGGGCTTGAAGTTTATCACATTCCATATTGTTACCGACATTATTTTACCTTTGTATTTATACCCAAAGGCCAAATGATTTACATTACGATTTTCTTCAATAAGGTGGAAATTTAGAAATTGTTATATCTACAATCTCTGTTTTTTGCGGTTTTCTGAGGCGTGGGGTTGTCTATATTGGTTCTGCTCTCAATCCAAATGATATCGCTAATAGTAGATCCCCCATTGAATAGGTAAACAGACTATCTAACTCACGAATGTTATGATTCTGGATCAATCAGCTAATAATACCTCAATTACTGTTCTATACAGAGATTATCCAGGGATGAACCAGCTAAGCCCTTACTCATTGAATGCCCTCCCATCTACCTTGTGCCCCCTCCTCTGCATTGATATAGCACTGTGTAGGGGGATCCCCAACTATAACCAACATTTTAAGGGAACAACTATGAGATGCATTTATTAATATAGATAACTAGAAGTTGTGTATATACACACAGCTGTTTTATTATGTACCAAAATAGTTGTATTGTGACTATTTGCATAGATACAAATAGTGTGATCATATATACATCTAATTTATCTATATGCCTAGATACCCATAGATATTTGGTACAACCAATCCACTTCCCGATTCTGGAAAACGTATTAATCTTCTCATTCCCTTCAAAATAAAATACTAACAGGGGAATGAAGAGGATTCATTAACCTTAGAGCATATCATTAACAGAGAAATTAATTCTACTTTCAAAAATAGATTATTAACAGAGGAATTGATCATTAATAGAGGAACAACACTCAAATTATTGACAGAAAAATATAACAATCAATTTGAATGCAGAAATTTACCTCAACACAAATGCAGATGCATCTGGCTGTAGCAGAAAAAAATTGAAAACTTTTTAGACAGATACAGATTTTTCAATCCACAACTCCTGTGCGCACTATTGTTGCTCAAGTTGGAACTGAGTCAAGGGCCACAGAGATCCACCGCCACCAAGGGAAAATAAGCACTAAAAACCAGAGGGGGATTCCCAACAAATAATCGCATAAATGTTTCAGCTGCGGTAATAAAAGCAATAAAAAGGGGTTACAAAGGAAACGAAATATAAGGGGTTTGATATCTTGCATAACCAAGATAGTACAACAGAGCAATGGATAAATCAGTATTCAAAAATTTGTACTTACCCACATTATAGAGTAAACAAACAAGGTTGCATGCTTAAATAGATAATAGAGTAAGAGCTCTTCTAAATGACTTAATCCAGGTACCTAAGATATAAACACTGCCCTGTATCTAATCTATTTCTACCAACATTTACATAACTAGAAGAAGTCATAGATATAAATATATTACTCGCTACCCTTTATCTAATCTTTTTCTACCAGCATTTACACGACTCTTCTCATATGTTGTCCTCCTCCATTAAAGAAAAGTTAGTCATGTATAGGTCTGGTAGAATTATCATAGACTCTAAAACAACCATCACTTAATCAGAGCAGAGTGGTTATAACTTAATGGAATCTGTAGTTAACCTTCCACAGGTCAATGGCTCTACTATTGGATTGAACCTCTGCTATACGCACAAACTTGAGGTTTTCCAACATGAGAGGGAATGGGTAATCTTGGATTGAACCTTTGCTATACATACAAACTTTAGATTAAAACTGCATGAACATGGTGTATGGCTTGGAGCTTCCCACAAACCAAATAAAATATATTCATAATCTTGAAGTAATCTGTGAAACCTTACAACCACATTCATCAAGGACATGGTACCTGATTTAAAGGTAGGCTAATTAATTGAGGATATGTAGCTATTTACTAGAGTCTAAAGGCCCTGAACTAATGAGGCTTTAAAAATGTTAATTATTTAACCCTCTCAAACAGTAAAATAAATTAATCATACCAAAATGAAAAAAAAAATCCAAGAACCTTTGCAGTCCTCCAACATAGTGTATGCTGAAAAGAAGTTTGTCTTGTTTATTAAACAGATGGTAAATTGAAACTTACAAAAATAACTGCAACAAACTATAAATGAAAATTGAATAAAACACTTAACATAAACCAGAAGATTGCTAATGTTTAATCTGTTCTAGAATTTGTTGAGTCGATCCATGACCGTCACAAACCATAGAACTGTGTATATGGTATGCTGGAGAGTGATAGTTTATTGCTAGTACATTGTAATGCCACACTAACATTTTGAGACTAATCCACTACTTTGTCATGGAAATATCCTTCTATTTTAGACTTCAAATGTAACGCAATTCAAAGTATTGATCCTTGTAAATATAATACTAAATTTTTCATGACCTACAGTGGTACATTGAGGATGAATCTATAGAAAGCGGAACGAGTTTTGAAGTGGAAGATTATTTAGCCATAAATCCCAATATTCACCAAGGGATAGGTGTTTACCCAATTTTAAGGGTGTTAACAGAATATTAGTTACAATTCCATGCTCACACACAGACAATAGAAATGCCAATGTTCAATTCAATTCAAAGAATAAATGCCTGTTCAAATTAGGGGAAAAACCCTTATTTTGTAACAAATTTATAGAAACCTTGAAAATTGATAGTTCAAACCCTCAATACAAGATCCGGCACCACCTACAGCAGATGGTCCATCCCCAACAATACTAGCTTTTATGTAGATATAACTAAACCTGTAGTGGGTCAAGAAGCAAGGGTAGCATTCAGCATCATTGATTCCATTATCTATATAAAGTAGATCCAAGGCCAGAACCGACCCTTTCAGCTTACCCATCAGAGGCAGAGTAATGGTCAGGAGCAATAGATACATGGGTTGTAGACATAAGAGGCATTTTCGGTTGGCCTAAGCAGTCCCATGTCCTGGGAGGAGAAAGGATATGGTAAGGAGCAATGTATATTCTAGTTGTAATAGATAGAGAGACCCGGTAGCAGCAAGAGAATAAACAGAGACAAATCATAAAATAAAATAAACCTAAGAATATACTAAAAAAATTGTACACGGAGAGTCATTCACTCAGAAACCCTATCTAATATTATAATATATTTATAAGGTCATTTTGCCAAGCATACTTACATTTCATGGACGCTTTCTTTTCCAACCTGTGAAACCCTGATGTTGCTGCCTCCTTTCTTTTCCAAATTTCACTGTTGTGCTGATTCAATATCATTCGACCCGTTCTTAGCTGGACTCCATTGAAAAAGACTCAATGTCGATGAAGAAATCATTCTTAGAAATATAAGAGGGCAAATCCAAAGAAATATAAGAGGGAAAATCCAAAGCACAAAGGCATGAATACACCTGTTGCCTCGTAAAATAGGCTGATCAACATATCTAATAGAATGATTTCTGCCCACCATGATTTCTAATCTTGCCGTTGATAACTCCATTTCTATGATATCTCCTATGGCGGTGCAGTTCATCGGCGAGTACAGACGATATTAAGATGCCGGTGAGCTGAGGATTAAACCACAAAATGTTCAATAGTTATCTCTAATAAAGTTACTTTTGTTATTCTCGTAATTCGAGACAATTTAAAATGTATAAAATATAATTTAACATAAAAGGTATTTTAAAGACAAAATTAATTTTTTTCTCTTTAATTAACGTCTTAAATCCATGTATTGTGTAGTGCAATTTATTAATTAATTTAAAAATCAAGTATCAGTAATTTTGTGATTTATAAATAAATAAATAAATTGCAGAAACTATCACATCTGGTGCATATTTTATGTTGTTTAGCCACATGCGTATATATTGAAGTCAAAAGATGAAGGTCAGGAGCAGGCCAAGCGTGACATGTTGGATAATTTCAAATTGTTAGAAGGCGCTTTGTAAGAAATGTCAGCAGGAGGATCACTGCCTTTCTTCAGTGGAGAGGAGTTTGGGTTGTTGGACATCACCTTCATTCCCTGTGCTTGTTGGTTTCATACCTATGAGACTATTGGGAATTTTAAGATACCGTTTGAGACTACTCATTGCTTGATACATGGGTGAAGAGATGTATGGAGAGGGAAAACGTCAAGAAAATTCTTCCCTCCTCTGATCGGATTCTTGAAGTGGGCCTCAAGATGAGTAAGAGATTTATGGTAGATTAAATTGCTTGTTCTTAATGCGAAGGAGGATGTATTTGTTAAGTTGTATAAGTGCATAGCTTGTGTCAGAGCGATAAGACACTTAGATTCTAGGATAATTTTTAAAGACGCCCCTAAATTAATGTATGAATTTTTGGTGTTATGTTAATATTATTTTATTTGGAAGCATAGGATCATGTTGATCTTGAACAATGAAGTGTCATCTAAAAGGTTTTGTTTTCTAGTTATTGCACTTGTCATAGGCAATGTATTATTGTATTCAGTTTGCACAATTACTAAATTAGTTCAAAACCTATACACCAATCACAATTAATGATTTTTGATTAATTAAAATATTTCTAAAGATTTTTTATTCATTTGCAAATTTTATATTCCATACAAATTATATGATTGGCTAAACTCATTTTGTGTTATAGGAGTCGTTTTTTCGGAGGTTCTCCACAATGCAATATTTTTGGCTAGATTCAAGGTAAAATAGGAGTTACATGGTACTTGCTATGCTAAATAGTTGTATAAGTTTTAGTTTTTGGTTAATGAAATTTAACACAAAATCAAATATGAGTACAAATGTTTGAAATTCTTTTTATATTTACAATTATATGTGAGAGTATAATGATTTTTTACACTATTTTATTTATTCATTTATAATTATACTTGAAAACTTAAGATTTATAAATTTTTATCACTTTTCACAATAATTCTATACTTATATACTATTTGAATTATAAAGTAAATTTATTAGAATTTATATAAAATAATTATAATTTGTATTTGATACTTACAAATACAATTAATAATAACAATAAGGCAAGTACATGCCACTACATGGCACTTGTTTTATTTTGGAATAAAAGATTATGATACATTTCTAAGATTGGGTATCCTCTTTATATATATTATTTTACTAATACAAATAGGCTTTATTGGGAGAAAATGACGAGGAATATATTTTACCAACATTTTTTAAAACATGTTTTATTCGCGTTCTTTATATATAACAAGTGAGATGGTTTTTTCTATTGAAAATCATTAATCAACATTACATTGTCATTTGAAATGAAGCACAACTAGGTCAACCCACAACATATAAAAAAACAAAGAGTAACAAGTATCAAAGAGTTTGAAATACACAAGGCATCTTTCCAATACATAAGAAGTAAGAATATCAAGAGTAGAAGGCAAAGCTGAAATCATCTACCACATAATCTAGGAAGTCATTGCTAGAGTCAAAGGGTGTGACATTGAAAGAGAGGTAGCTTGGTTCACAAACAAATCTAGATCCTTAGTCATTTGGCCTCCTTGGTGCGTGTCTATTAGTTCCCTATAACTTATCCATTGTCTACTGCTTTAAGTTGATGAATGAATTCAACCAGGGTGATATCGAATTCAGTCCTATCTTTAATTGGTGAAAGATTTAGATAACAATTGACAATCTAATAGAAAATATATCATTGTAGTCAATATTTCATATATTTTTATTATATATTTATTTCCATTAAACTTGTTAAAGATTGAAAATTATTATGAGTATACTATTATTAAAATAATAAAAAAAAAATTTAAGATATTATTTGAAACATTGAAAAAAATCTTTTGTATCTAATATATGTAAAATCAAATTATAACATGAAATTAGATTTTTTTTAATTAGATGAAATTCATTTAATTAAATAAGTGGATAATTTGATAAAAAAATCTACAATAAAATTTAATATATGACTTTGTTTATAATTATTAATATGATATGATTGAGGTAATGTAATAATGTAGAAAAGAACTCTCTTGTCAATATTCAAATTTATCTTAATTGTATACAAACATGATATTAGTGTTAACTATTGTAAACAAATGAAATGTCTTGAGTACCCTTTAGCAAGACAAGATAAATTCAAATTTGTATATTGTATTGCACAAAAATACAAATGACTATTTCTAAGATAAGTGCCTAAAACAAAAGGGTTATTTTCTTTTGAATACATTCATTTATGTTTCTATCAATTGTTTGAATTTGTATATTCTTCAATTATATTCCCAAATGTGTATTGACCATACTTAACCTACTATTTCTAACTGATATAAGAAATCTAAATTGAGCTTTTGTTGTGGTTATGTTTGCCTTAATGTTCCACCCTTTTTATCCCTCTACTCAAAAATTATTTTACAAATGATTCTTCTAAGGATTGTAGGATATAAAACTTTCATAGTTTTTAATTATTTATCAAAAAAAATCATTTCTTCCAATTGTGTCTATAATTTAAACTTATCAAGGTCGACCTAATCTTAGAATGAGGGGGATATTAAGAAATGTTTGAATGTAAGATAAACAAATAAAACTCATATATGAATCCAAATAATTGTTTTAACCTCAAAGTTGTTACTAGTTTAAGAGTAATTAAGTACCTAATTATCTCTATATATCTATTTAAACCTTTATAAATAAGTGTTTCATGGAGACATTTTAAAAATTCATAAAAGTGCTAATTACTATTTTCTTTTGGTGATAATGTCTGTGAAAAGAAAAAAGAAGAATGTTAATTATAAAGAAATGGTGATTGATTCTGAAGGTGCAAGTGAGGAAGATGGTGAAAGCAATTACTTTGGTGGATTGATTTAGAAAATGTTCAAACCACCAAGTACTTTCCCTTCCCCTATTTCTTCTCATTTGGAGGAGGTTAAAGATAGTATGCAGAAGAAGGAAGATGTCACTAGTAAGAAGGTTGACACTAGTGATGGGGAGGAGGAGTTTTATTAACAAGCCCCATGATTCAAATATTTTGAAGAGAATATCACCCATGATGTCTCTATTTCTTTCAAGAACTCACCATAAAAAGCCTCCCTGAAGAAATTGAAGGGAAGAATGAGGGAAATACAAAAATGAATCTTCCATTTACTAATCTCAAGGACATGAATGAGGTCAATCTGAAGGTACTATAAGATGATTTAATAGGGTATGGAAAACAATGAATTCAATTTCCATGTATACCTTCAAAATAGAACAATGGACTTTTAAATCCACCAAAAAGCTCAATCTGAATTATAGAGCCATAAATGCCAAAATGGAAGAAGTTGTGAATAAGCTCAATGAGGGACATGAGAATCGAGCTATAGGGGATGGTTTGGAGAACAATTTTCTACAAGGTTTGGTGAACATAATTGATAACTTAGAAAACACAACTAAAAATATGGTGAAAATTACCAAAAACTCTAGGAGGTGATGGTGAAGAGCATTATGTAAATTTGAATGTAGACAAGCTTACGATGTTGGACCTTGATGACTCCAAGTTTTTCAAAGAATCTTCTCATAGGAAAAAAATAACAAGGGATACTACAAGAAAGATGAAGGCCAAGACTAATGAGCTTAATAGAGAGAAAGTCAAAGTGGTCATGGAGAAGCTCAAGGAAATGCAAGAGAAGATGGCTCTTGAGAAAACATAACATTTGGTTAGTTCATGGGCTTTCTTATTGTCCTCTTTTATCTTTTAAGTCTAGTGAGTGGGTATGTAGCTATATTTTGTTGTTGTTATCTATTTACGTGTAGTGCTAGTTTTGTGGTGGGTTGTTGGATGATGGGGGCTATTGGTTTACTTATCAGTATTATTTCAAACTAGTAAACTATTTTTAATATATTTATGTAATCTTTTGTTGGGTTTTTAGGTCCCTATAAAACATGTTTTAACCCTTACTCAAAAACAATGTCATGAATTATAATAATGTAAAACTATATGATATATATGGTTAGAATTTTAGTTTGATATGTATGTCTAAAGTATGTAAAAGAATTTTGTTATCAATACAAGGTTAACATAATCATGATTTTTAAAGATGGATGACAATATGAAATAAAAAATAATAACTAATAAAAATATAAAAATTCTTCAACATATATAATTATAAACTTCATGTACATAGTTATCCATTAATGAACTATCAAAATACATATTCAAGCATGAAGTAGTTGTTAAATGGATAGAATTAGTTTTGAAATTTTATTGTCATACCAAATTAGTGTAATCACCCAAAAATGGCCATCTAGACTGTTCTTCCCCTTTCTATCATTTTTTCTTAATTATCTATTGCTTATTCTTGATGAAATTATCAAAAAAATAGTTATTCAATTATAACTTATGGTTTGACCACTATATCCTAACTCCTTTTTAATTAAAATGAACTTTCTCCCCTTTTATTAAATAAAAGTCCCCACTTCCCACTTATCCTAAAGTGTGCACACATAAAGCATTTTCCCCATTTAAAAAATAAAAGAAGGGGCATTTTGTCTCGTATAAGGGACACAAAAGTCAACTCTTGATTGAGATTGGTTGAAATGCTTATGCATATAAATTATTCAACATTCATCCTCAACCTTTGATTAGATCTCTCTTGTCCTTTGATCTCTATCATCTGTATATGTTTATAAAGGAGAGTTATCTCCTCATCTCATTTCTCATGCTTTTGTACTAACTTTATGGTGCAAGTTTTTTAAGGTACTCTTTGGAGCTTTGGAGAGTTTATGACATCATTGTATCCATGCTTGCCTTTCATTGTAGCACTATAGCATACTTGCAATAGTTTAGTTTCTTTTCATTCTTTAGACTAATTCATCTAGCTTACATATGAGTCTCTGTAATACTTTCTTGCTTATTAGTTTAGCTTGTATTTGATATGCATTTATCTTAGTTTACATGTTGGTTCTTGGACACTAGCATTGTTGCTCTTGTCTTCTAATCTCCCATTCTATAGTGCACCTTGTAAGGGTTGTATAACTAAGCTCATTTGAGAGCCACAACACCTTCATTTGCACCTCTTGCATGTCATAGTATAAAAAATTTGCACCCATCGTGAGGCTAGACAACATTGTCTAACTCTTGTTCTTACATTTTCATCATTTTGTTGCTTCTTGTTTTGGATCTTTTATTTTTGTAAATAGAATTATTGTGCGATAATTTTCTAGTATCATACAATAATTTATCAAATACCAATGAGATAATTTTTCAGTATTCTATGATACTTTATTTTATAGTGGTGCAATAATTTACTAGTTATTCTATTACATGGCTTCTATAGTTTCTATTGCACACCTATTTTGTGAAATATCACACATAGTGACATAGAGTATCACACCATGAGATTTGATTGCCTGGTTATACTAGGAAGTGTCATACAATACTTGTGTAGTTAGAAGTATCACTTAGCATGGTTTCAAACACTATTTTAGTTTTTAGTTGGCATTTTATTTCTAGAAGTTTTCCATTTTTCCATTTCTAGTTTTCTAACAGTCTAATCAGTGGTTTTGTAGGGTATATTTCAGATTTGCTAACTATGTGATGCCCAAAACTTGTTGTTTTATAGAGGTTGCTCACTTTCTTTCTAAAAGTGATTGTCAAAGACAAAATTTTCAAAAGGGCTGCTAACATTTGTTGTAGGGATGCCCAAGCAAAGTAAACAAATAAACCAAAAATAAATATATGTGTCTTCTTGCATTTTCAAGTGCGGCATGATACTAGTTGTTCCTTTTCATTAGGCACATAAAACTTGCAAGGAAGGGCTCATTTTTGGTAGGAGAGTATGCTCTACACCTTCTAGGTGAATTAGAAATATTGACCCTTCATTTAGTCATTGAAGTGAGTGGGATACTCCACTTTTTAGCGATTTTAATTAACTCTTCTTGGCATGTTTGGGGGAAGCATCAAGGAATAGGAGATATGTTGTTCACCTTCTAAGGTGAACCAGAAATCTTGACCTATTTAATATGGATCCATAAATTGTTCTAACCTTGTAATGAGATTCATACCTTTAGAGGGCATGTTATTGGTGCAAAGATATCAATAGGAATGACCTGAAGGGGGGACTAGTAAAAATCTAGCTAACCCAACCCATTATAATCACAAACCACTTGAAAAAGGACAAAGCCTTAGCAAGCATAACACTTGTCTTCATCTAGGGAGAGTACTTGTGGGATCGGGACCATGAGGAAATCACTAGGTTTAATTCTTAAGGTACTCTTGTATCGTTAAGGTTCCTTACTTATCGTATGATAAGGTTTCCTAGTATTAGGTGCAAGAGGGGTCTTGTGAACGAGACCCTTCCTAGACATTCTAGGATTTAGAGACACCCTTATTAACTGCTCAATATCTTGGTACAAGGATTGATCCTAGTGAACTACGTAGATTACCCCAAGATGTTACACTGACCATATGTGTCCCTTTGGTTGTGTTAATAGAACTTCCACGAAAAATCCAATATCTGTTGTAAGAAACTACTTTGTGTGAGGTGAGGGGACACCAAGTGTGGGCCAAGGTATTGAGTGATGAATTGTGACCTTTAGGAAGATATTCCTTGGTGTGTTCTCATTTTGTTCTAGACCCATGGAAATCTATTAAACACATACATGATGGTAGAATTTATAGGATTTTTATTTTGAATACCTCACAAGTGTTTGTATTGGCAAGGTTACTTTGTCCCTTTCTCAATTTCTTGAATATGTGTTTTTGTGCCACTATTTACTTTCAAACATCATACTTGTTGCTACAAACTTTTAAAAAACTCTACTTCAACTATAAATTTTCTCAAACATACAAAAATTGAGTCAAAATATATGTGTTTTAGACACAAAGTCAAGAAATATTGTTTTTGTTGAACTTGTATCACACTGCTCCAATAAGAAATATGCTACAATACTTATGGACTGTCAGAAGTGGCACATCATCTTATAGACCCTAACGTCTTATTATTCTACATTATGTCATATGACCTTTTGGAAACTAGTGTATCAAGGTAAAACATTTCCTATCTATTATGGAAACCATTGCATGATACTATTTGTTGAACTTATGTTGCATGACCTTTGGAAAATTTTCTCCCAAACCCACTCCTTGTGAGACCTGGTCTTTAATTGCACTCTATCTTATTATACTTGGACCTACTATGTTCCCAGTTTGTGATCTATATGTTTGATTATGTCATAGGTTGAAGAGATAAGCATGGCTTCTTGCCCTGCTCTTGGCTCGAGTCACTAGTGTCATAAGTTTCTTGGAAACTTTTGAAAACATTTCCTCTTTCCAACATTTTTTCTTTGACAACTAAATGTCCTAACTTTATGAGTTTAAAACTCCAAGTGGGTATGTGCAGGATCATGGTGTGCCAAAAAGTGGCAATGTGAAAAAAATAGACTTTGAACATGCCTAAAAGCGCTTCAAAATCCGCTCTGACTTTTTTCACCTATTCAGGTACCAAACCTGGATAGTAAGGCCCAAGCCTTATCGGATATTCAATTTGAGATCGGATATCCGATATGAGATATGATATCCGATATCAGCAGCATAAAATTTGGAGGGAAAAGACACAAAAATTAGAGGGAAAAACAAATTTGTAAGTGATATAACTAATTTGAGTTACGAAATATGTAAAGATATAATATATAATCTATAAATATATAATATAATAACATAACTATTATACACAAAATAATATATAATCTATATATTATATAATAATATTATATATATATATATATATATAACGTAACGTAAAGATATAATATATAATCTATAAATATAATATATATTATTATTTTTACTATATTTTTATTAAATATAATAACGTAATATAATATATATATATATATATATATATATATATATGTTATTAATACATATTATTATTATTATCATATATAAATTATAATCTATAACATATTATTATTATTATTATCATATGTAAATTATAATATATAATATATTATGTCATTATTATTATAATCTATATATATATATATATATATATATATATATATATATATATATATATATATATATATATATATATATATATATATATATATATGATTGTTATACTATATTATTATTATTTTTACTATATTATTTCTAGTGGAGTCATTTATATGGGTCAAAAGGGCTCACAGGATGACCTATGACCCCTTTCGACACATTCCATGACGACATATGTCCCTAAGGGATCCTAGGACCCCTAGGGACATATTAAAATAGTTTATATGGGTCGAAGGGGGTCACAAGATGACCTATGAACCCTTTCGACATATTACAAGACGACATTTGTCCCTAAAGGTCCTAGGCCCCTTAGGGACATATTAGAATCATTCATATGGGTCGAAGGGGGTCATAGGGTGACCAATGACCACCTTCAACACATTCCAAGATGACATATGTCCTTAGGGGTCCTAAGACCTCTAGGGACATATTAGAATCATTCATATGGGTCGAAGGGGATCATAGGGTGACATATGACCCCCTTCGACACATTCCACAATGACATATGTCCCTAAGGGTCCTAAGACCCCTAGGGACATATTAGAATCTTTCATTTGGTTTGAAGGGGGTCATAGGGTGAACTATGACCCCCTTTGACACATTACATGATGACATATGTCCCTAGGGGTCTTAAGACACTTAGGGACATATTAGAATGCTTCATATGGGTCAAAGGGGGCTTTGACCCATTAAATGATGACATATGTCTCTAGGGGTCCTAGGACCCCTAGAAACATATTAGAATCATTCTTATGGGTCAAAGGGGCTCATGGGGTGACCTATGACCCCCTTCGACCCATTAGATGATGACATATGTCCCTAGGGGTCCTAAGACCCCTAGGGACATATTAGAATCATTCTTATGGGTCAAAGGGGGTCATAGGTTGACTTATGACTCTCTTCGACACATTACATGACGACATATGTCCCTAGGGGTCCTAGGACACCTAGAGACATATTAGAATGCTTCATATAGGTCAAACGGTGTCATAGGTTGACCTATGACCCCCTTCGACCTATTAAATGATGACATATATAGCTAGGGGTCCTAGGACCCCTAAGGACATATTACAATCGCTCTTATGGGTCAAAAGGGGTCATAGGTTGACCTATAACCACCTCTGACCCATTACATAACAAAATATGTCCCTAGGGGTCCTAGGACCCCTAGGGACATATTAGAATGTTTCATATGGGTCAAAGGGGCTCATTGGTTGACCTATGACCCCCTTTGACCCATTAAATGAGAACATATATCCCTAGGAGTCCTAGGACCCCTAGGGACATATTAGAATCTTCGACCCATTAAATGACGACATATGTCCCCAGGGGTCCTAGGATCCCTAAGAACATATTAGAATCATTCATATGGGTTAAAGGGGGTCATAGATTGATCTATGATCCTGTTCGACCCATTACATGATAACATATGTCCCCAAGGGTCTTAGGATCCCTCGGGACATATTAGAATCGTTCATATGGGTCAAAGGGGGTCATAGGTTTACCAATGACCCCCTTTGACCCATTAAATGACAACATATATCCCTACCGGTCCTAGGACCCCTAGGGACATATTAGAATTGTTCTTATGGATCAACAAGGGTCATTGATTGACCTATGACTCCCTTCAACCCATTAAATGATGACATTTGTCCCTAGAAGTGCTAGGACCCCTAAGGACATATTAGGACCTATGACCCCCTTTAACCCATAAGAACGATTCTAATATGTCTCTAGGAATCCTAGGACCCCTAGGAACATATGTCATCATTTAATGGGTCGAAGGGGATCATAGGTCAACCTATGACCCCCTTTGATGCATAAGAATGATTGCAATATATCCTTAGGTGTCCTAGGACCCCTAGGTACATATGTCATCATTTAATGGGTCGAAGGGCGTCATAGGTAAACCTATGACACCATTTGATCCATATGATGCATTCTTATATGTTCCTAAGGGTCCTAGGACCCCTAGGGACATATGTCATCATGTAATGTGTTGAAGTGGGTCAATTGTCAACCTATGACCCCCTTTGACCCATAAGAATGATTCTAATATGTCCTTAAGGTTTCAAGGACCCCTAGGGACATATGTCATCATGTAATGTGTCGAAGCAAATCATAGGTCAACCTATGACAACCTTTAACCCATAAGAATGATTCTAATATGTCCCTAGGGGTCCTAGGACCTCTAGGGACATATGTCATTTTGTAATGGGTCGAAGGGGATCATAAGTCAACCTATGACCCCCCTTCGACTCATATGAATGATTTTAATATGTCCCTATGGGTGCTAGGACCCATAGGGACATATGTCATAATGTAATGGGTTGAAGGGGGTCATAGGTCAACCTATGATGCCCTTTGACCCATATGAATGATTCTAATATGTCCCTAGGGGTCCTAGGACCCCTAAGGACATATGTCATCATTTAATGGGTCGAAGGGGGTCATAGGTCAACCTATGATCCCCTTTGACCCATAAGAAAGATTCGAATATGTCTCTAGGAGTCTTAGGACCCCTTTGGACATATGTCGTCATGTAATGCGTCGAAGTGGGTCATAGGTCAACTTATCACCCCCTTTGACCTATAACAAGCATTCTAATATGTCCCTAAGGGGTCGTATGACTCCTAAGTACATATGTCATCATGTAATGGGTCAAAGGGGGTTATAGGTCAACTTATGACCCCCTTAGACCTATAAGAATGATTCTAATATGTCCCTAGGGTTTTGAGGACCCTTAAGGACATATGTCATCATGTAATAGGTCAAAGCGGGTCATAGGTCAACCTATGACCACCTTTGACCCATAAGAATAATTTTCATATTTTCTTAGGGGTTCTAGGACCCCTAAGGACATATGTCATCATGTAATGCATCGAAGGGGGTCATAGGTCAACTTATGACCCCCTTTGTCCCAGAAGAACGATTCTCATATGCCCGTAGGACCCCTAGGGACAAATGTTGTCATTTAATGGGTCGAAGGGGATCACAGGTCAACCTATGACACCCTTCGACTCATATGAATAATTCTAATATGTTCCTAGGGGTCCTAGGACCCATAGGGACATATGTCGTCATGTAATGTGTCGAAAGGGGTCATAGATCAACCTATGACACCCTTTGACCCATAAGAACGATTCTCATATGTCCTTAGGGGTCCTAGGGACATATGTCGTCATGTAATGGGTCAAAGGGGGTCATAGGTCAACCTATGACCTCTTTTGACCCATATGAACAATTCTAATATGTCCCTAGGGGTCCTAGGATGCCTAAGGACATATGTCATCATTTGATGGGTTGAAGCGGGTCATAGGTCAACCTATGACCTCCTTTAACCTAAATGAACAATTCTAATATGTCCCTAGGGGTCCTAGGAGCCGTAATGACATGTCATCATTTAATGGGTCGAATGGGGTCATAGGTCAACCTATGACCCCCTTTTACCTATATGAACAATTCTAATATGTCCCTAGGTGTCTTGTGACACGTAGGGACATATGTCATCATGTAATGGGTCAAATGGGGTCATAGGTTGACCTATGACCACATTTGACCCATAAGAATGATTCTAATATGTCCCTAGGGGTCCTAAGACCCCTAGGGACATATGTCGTCATGTAATGGGTTGAAGGGTGTAATAGGTCACCCTATGACCCCCTTTGACCCATAAGAATGATTCTAATATGTCTTTAGGGGTCCTAAGACCCTTAGCGACATATGTCATCATGTAAAGGGTCAAAGGGGGTCATAGATCAAACTATAACTCCCTTTGACCCATAAGAACGATTCTAATATGTCCTTAGGGTTCCTAGGACCCCTTTGGACATATGTCGTTATGTAATATGTCGAAGGGGGTCATAGGTCAACCTATGACCCCATTTGACCCATAAGAAGCATTCTAATATGTCCCTAGGGGTCCTAGGACCTCTAGGGACATATGTCATCATGTAATGGGTCAAAGGAGGTCATAGGTCAACCTATGCCCCCTTTGACCTATATGAATAATTCTAATATGTCTCTAGGTGTGCTATGACCCGTAGGGACATATGTCATCATGTAATTGGTCAAAGGGGGTCATAGGTTGACCTATGACTCCGTTTGACCCATAAGAATGATTCTAATATGTCCCTAGGGGTCCTAGGACCCCTAGGGACATATGTCGTCATGTAATGGGTTGAAGGGTGTCATAGGTCACCCTATGACCACCTTTGACTCGTAAGAATAATTCTAATATTTTCTTAGGGGTTCTAGGACCCCTAGGGACATATGTCATCATGTAATGCATTGAAGGGGGTCATTAGTCAACCTATGATCCCTTTTGACCCATAATAATGATTCTCATATGTCCCTATGAGCCATAGGGACATATGTCATCATGTAATGGGTCAAAGGGGGTCATAGGTCAACCTATGACCCCCTTTGACCCATATGAACAATTCTAATATGTCCCTAGTGGTCTTAAGATCTCTAGGGACATATGTCATCATTTAATGGGTTGAAGGAGATCATAGGTCAACCTGTGACCCCCTTTGACCCATATGAACGATTCTAATATGTCTTTAGGGGACCTAGGACTCCTAGGGACATATGTCGTCATGTAATGTGTTGACCCATAAGAATGATTCTCATATGTCCCTAGGGGTCCTTAAGACATATGTCATCATGTAATGGGTCAAAAGGGGTCATAGGTCAACTAATGACCCCTTTTGACCCATATAAACTATTCTAATATGTCCCTAGAAGTCTTAGGACCCCTAGGGACATATGTTATCATTTAATGGGTCAAAGGGGGTCATAGGTCAACTTATGACCCTCTTTGATCCATATGAACAATTCTAATATGTCCCTAAGGGTCCTAGGACCCCTAGGGACATATGCCATCATTTAATGGGTTGAAGGGGTTCATAGGTCAACCTATGATCTCCTTGATCCATATGAACAATTCTAATATATCCCTACGGGTCCTAGGACCCCTAGGGACATATGTTGTCATTTAATGGGTCAAAGGGGGTCCTAGGTCACCCTATGACCCCCTTTGACCTATATGAATGATTCTAATATGTCTTTAGGGGTTCTAGGACTCCTAGGGACAAATGTCTTCATGTAATGGGTCAAAGGGTGTCATAGGTCAACTTATCACCCCCTTTGACCCATATGAACGATTCTAATATGTCCCTAGGGGTCCCAAGATCCCTAGGGACATATGTCATCATGTAATGTGTCGAAGGGGGTCATAGGTCAACCTATGACTCCCTTCGACCCATAAGAGTGATTCTAATATGTCCCTAGGGGTCCTAGAACCTCTAGGGACATATGTCATTATGTAATGGGTTGAAGGGGATCATAAGTCAACCTATGAGCCCCATCGACTCATACGAATGATTCTAATATGTCTCTAGGGGTGCTAGGACCCCTAGGGACATATGCCATCATGTAATGGGTCAAAGGGGGTCATAGGTCAACCTATGACGCCCTTTGACCCATATGGACGATTCTAATATGTCCCTAGGACCCCTAGGGACATATGTCATCATTTAATGGGTCGAAGGGGGTCATAGGTCAACCTATGACCCCCTTTGACCCATAAGAATGATTTTAATATGTCCCTATGGGTCCTAGACCTCTAGGGACATATGTCATCATCTAATGGGTTGAATGGGGTCATAGGTCAACCTATGACCCTTTTTGACTCATAAGAACGATTCTAATATGTCCTTAGGGGTCCTAGGACCCCTAGGGACATGTTGTCACGTAATGTGTCGAAGGAGGTCATAGGTCAACCTATGACCTCCTTCGACCCATAAGAACGATTCTAATATGTCACTAGGGGTCCTAAGACCCCTAGGGACATATGTTGTTATGTAATGGGTCGAAGGGGGTCATAGGTCAACCTATGACCCCCTTTGACTCATATATATTAATAATATACATATTTATTAATAACATACATACTAATATGATAATATATATTAATAACACACACACACACACACACACACACACACACATATATGGTTATATTTAATAAACATATTATGTTATTATATATATTAATATATTAATAACATATATATATTACGTTATTATATTTAGTAAAAATAATAATAATATAAATTATATTTATAGATTATAATGAGAATAACATAATATATTATTATATATTAATATATTATATGTTATATCTTTACATTACGTTATTATTTATATATATATAATATTATAATACATATTTACATAGTAATATAACAAAAATAATTTATAAATCATAAGCTATAAAATATTACGTTATAATATATATTACGTTATTATATATATATATATATATATATATATATATATATATATATATATATATATATATATATATATATATATAACTTTATTATATTTAATTAAAAATATTACGCTATTATATATATTAATAACATACTTATATATATATATATATATTACGTTATTATATATATTAATAACATATATATATATAAGGTTATTATATTTAATAAAAATATTACGTTATTATATATATATTAATAACATATATATATATATATATATAATGTTATTATATTTAGTAAAAATAATAATAATATAAATTATATTTATAGATTATAATGAGAATAACATAATATATTATTATATATTAATATATTATATGTTATATCTTTACATTACGTTATTATATATATATATATATAATATATTATAATACATATTTACATAGTAATATAACAAAAATAATTTATAAATCATAAGGTATAAGTCTTAAATCCGGTTTTCCCTCCAAAATGGGTTGGGATTTCAAATTTCCCACCAAAATTCATCTAACCATATCGGATATCCGATTTGAAATTCGATATCCGATTTCAAATCTGATATCCGATTTGAAATCCGATATCCGATTTGAAATCCGATATCCGATTAGGCTTGGTATTTACCAAGCCTACCCGATCAACCCAAAAGACGTGTTTGAAGAGAGTTTTAGTGATACTCAGACTTCGAGTAGTCGTCTGACAATGTTATTTTGATTGAAATTGAATTAAACGAAAAGGGTTTTTTAATATCGCTCTCGAGATTCCATCAATATAATTTTTGTCAAATTCTGAGATCGATAGGTATTTATTAGTTAATTATCAATGAAGATTATTGTAAAGTGCTAATTGACATATTGATTGAAAAATAGCTATAATTTTCAAACGGTATAACATTTTTTAAATCTAAAAGTTGCGTCACATTCTATGCTTCGCCTAGTATAAGAAAAAAATTAAAAAAATTAAATTTGGTAAAATTTTCTATTAGTTAAGGTGGTCAGACATGGGACTTTTTTTTTTGAAAAAGTTTTGGTAGAAAATTCATATTTAATTATTTATTTGGAATAAAAATACCCAAAAATATGCGTCACATCCGGGCATGAGTCTACTTTTCATATCTATAATTATATTAAAAAAATATTATCATTTGATTTTGATTAAGGTGGTCAGACATACACCTACTTTTTATTTTTTCCCTAAAATTTTTGTAGTACTGCATTAAAATTCAAACTTTTGACCAATCAATTATTTTTTTCTCCTGATAAGGCCTAGTAGTTTAGAAACTACATTTAATTTCTTACAGATTAATTTCTTACAAATTTTTGATATAAAGTCCATAACCACTTTAAAATTATGTGTCAAGTTGACATAACCCTGATTTTCTGATTTTTCACTGCCACTTAAGGCCATAGTTTGGTACACCATGATCTTGCACATACCCAAGTGCTTTGTGTGTCATCCTACTAAGCTAAGACTTTCTATTACATGTCGGTGACAACCAAGTTGCAATTGGGTCAAGGAAACCATCCTTCATTTTTCTTTGAATAATTAGCTTCTCCTAGGCATCCATGTAGGCAACATTTTGACAATGAACCTATCTTTGACCAAGAGGAAGGAAACAATCCCACAACTTGGTACAATCCTATTAGCCACTTTGGTAGTTCTTTAGGTACCCTTGTAGACACTCCTAGAGCTGAAAATAGTGTATCACTTACCATGAATCAAGAGGAGAAATTATGCCACTTAGATGTGTTATTTCATATAAGAAGATAAGACATCGAAAGGGAGAAAAAAGCCACTAAAGATGGAAAATTTAGGCTACAGCGAGAGAAACTTGAGAAAGCTAGACACATAGCCTCTAGGATAACTACACACATTCATGATGGAAATGATACCCACAAAAACAACACTCAAAGCTTTGAAAATGCTTACACATATGTCCATGAGAATCAAAATGCCAACACTTCTTTTAGCAATCCTTTTGTGAACTAGCCACACTTTGTCAACGGGGTAAAAGCACAGATTTGTGTCACCATTTAGGATACCAAAACCTATTTTGTTCAAATCTCATTTCTTTATCAAAACTTAATTTTTTTCAAAAAAAAAAAAATACCCTTTTATAGATCTCATGTTCAATATCATCATTATATAAATTTTTGAGTGTTTTGATTACTTATAATATGTTATAATTTCAAAATATTATGAGTCAATATTTCAACATTTCAAAAGATGCTCCCTTAAAAAAGGGAAAAAAATAGTAAATCATATCAAAAAAATTTAAAAATTACATTTATCTCTAGAGGAGAAAGTCCTCTTCATGAATATATAATTTTTTTCAAAAATGTGTAGATTTGATAGGGAAGTTTTGACAGGAGGAAAAAACTGTTGGATTTTGATAAGGTCAAGCTTGAGTACTTATAACAAAGAAAATATACATAAAAAAAAATTATTTCTTTTTTTTTTCGCTAGCTATACATGTCATCTATAAGATATTTTCAAATCAAAATAAAAAAATATGATTTTCATATACTTTTTTTATGGGAATTACACCCTATATTATTTACAGTTAAAACATGGACTTCAAAATAAAATAAAATGAATAAATTCTTACTCAAAAAAATAATAAAATTTAAACGCATAAAATTCATCCAATTCTACACATTTCATCAGTTTACATCATCTTCAAATTCTAAACACAAATACCATTTTTTTGTCATTAATGTTGAACTATCACATTTTTATATCTCATTTTTTTATAAAAGGTGACAAGTTTGTGCTTTTACCCAACAAAAAAACTAATACCCCTCTAAGAACTCCAAGATCATGTATTGAGGGATTTACATCACCAGTGCAACCTTCACATCATGTAAATGAAGTAGATAATTAGGTTACTAGTGAAGATCTTGTGAATTTCCAAGAAGATGAATATCTTCAAAAGCTCATGCTTAAGACACTAGAACAAAATGGCGATCCATACTTTGTATGCATGGCAAGTATAGGTAGGAAGATATCTAATGATTTTGAAATTCAATGAATTATTCAAAAGAGAGAATTGACTAGGGAGGAGATATTCGAGAAGTGAGTCCAAGATATAAAAACTCTAGTTATGCAAATGCAAATTTAGAAGGCAAAATACAAGACCTCTTTTATTAAAACCATATGTTCTCTTCCCCTTGACAAAATTCTTGACATGATACCATTTTGTAGAAATATAGAGGTTCCAAATATGATAAATATGATAAATTTTTTTACTACCATTAATGATATGATTGAAACTGCTTATCATATTGAGGATGTTTCCATCAAGAAGGGTGACATAGTGTTGAATAAGGTTTAAAATGGTAATAGAAAGGATAAGTGTGAAGCCTAGAACAAGAATAAGTATGTTGTCAATGATGGTATTGTGGATGTTCCTAGTACAAGAGAACCTTCTTTTCACTTGACCAATTCTATAGATGCTACTAAACAACAAGAAGAAGCTATTAGAAAGTAAAGTCCACCAAGATCACTAAGAGGAGAGGGTTTGAATCAGCTATGAGATGTATATAACCTTTATCAACCTTATTAAACCTAAAAAATGTGATCAATATAATTAGCAACCATAAGAAGATACACATACACTATACTAAACTTCCTCTTCTAAGAAATCTACTACTTCGACTGTGTTCACTTAAGATCTTGTGAGTCAATTCCAACAAATCCCTTCTCGGATATCTATCTTCAAATTGATAGACTTGTCTCCTTTGCATAAGGGAATCCTAGAGAAAGCCTTGTGTGCTAACACATATGAGTTCTAAGATATGGTGAACCATATTTCCTCACCACATTACCTTATGTTCTATGGAGAATATGAAAAAGCATTAAGTCATTGTCATATTTTTCCCTACACATCAAAGTCCAAATTTATCATACCCAAGTCAGATGAGTATTGATAGATAATGATGCGGTGTTAAACATTGTTTCTTTTACTGTGGAACTCAATAATTAGGGTTATTTGAATTTTCTATTTAGCCTAGGTTCAAAATTATCATCAAGGCTTACGATGCAGTTGAATGATCTTCTAAAGGTCTTATTGTGCTACCCATTCAAGTTGGCCTTATGGAGAAGGATGTCGTATTTCAAGTCCTCAATATTCAGCTCATATATAACCTTTTGTTAAGAAGAGCATGGATTAATTATATGCAAGCTATACCATCAAATTATCACCAGTGCATAAAATTCCCCTTCAAGGGCATTGAGATCATGATTTTGGGGGATAACTCTATATCTATTAACATGATCACTAATGTTCAGTCATTAGACCTACATAAAATACCTCCTAGTGATATTAGACCCTCACATACTAAATGCAAGAAGAAGCTAAAGATGATGAGTATTGGTATTGCAAAATATACATTGGATTCTATTATTGTGCTACCTATCTTTGCTTGTTCTTATAGGAAACTTTTTGGTGACATGAAGCCCACCTCTTTGGCTATGACTATATATGGCATATTTATTGAGCCTTTGATTCACTTGGAACATGAAAAAGAAGAACAAACTAAGAGAGATTGGATATATAGTGAAGAAGATCTAATTGATGAATTTATACTTACTACACATATTTCCCCTAAGAGATATGGAAAAGGTTATCAATTTCTTAACAAAATGGTTTATCTTAGACACAGACCTTTGAGTGATAATAAGAATGCCCTTATTGAACCTATGAGTCACATAAAAGGTTGCAAATGAAAAGTCACAATAGCTCTAGGCTATGGCATTGAAAGCAACCTTCTAATCTATGATGAAGAACCTTGCATAGATAGTGATTTAGATGACAAGGTTCAATCCATGAGTACTTCTATCCTAAAGAAGCATTTTTTTCCATCAACTTATAATCTTTGAGGGGAAGATTTTTTCCTACTGATAATAGTGTTGAAGTTTCCACTACTACACAACCTAAATTTGATGACTTGGATATCAAAGATCCTAAGAGAGAAAGACTTTAAAGAAATATTAATCATCTTGTGGCACATAATCAAACTACAAATTCTAATAAGTATGAATGAGACTCTATTTTTGACACATATTGTAAAGTGGGGGTTGATGTCATACATTCTTATACTAACCAAACCAACATTGTTAATGAATCTTTCCTATGGTCTAATGAGTTTAGACTCCTAACTTGCTTTAGTAGATCACTTTTCTACAAGTTGGATTAATCCCAATTTGGATTCCTTTGGAGATTTTCTTATAGACTTAGACTCTCATGTCACCAAAGATAATTCCTTTCACGTTAGTAACATTTAAGCTTCCTCATCATTGCCCCTTGTACACCGCAATCTCATTGATTGGTCTATACAAAATCAAAGACCTAAGCTTTCATCTTTTTGAAATTACTATGAGATTACGTGTTATCTAAACATCGTTGAACTAGTAGTATCTTCCACCACCGAACCGTATTTAATATGACCAAGTCTTACATCACATACCTAAGTCATAAACTAAAGAGAAAAATAAAAAAAGAAATCTTAGATGGCGAAAACCACTTTGTGGGGGTGTCAGCCAAAAAATAGTAAAAATAAAGATGCATATGAGGGTAAAAATCTCTTCAAGGTACCCAAAGATAAGGTACTTGGTAGTTTATTAAGCTATTTCTAGGATAGATCTTTCATTTTGATTGAGTATACACAACCCATTAATCTTCATACCAAAGAATCTCCTAAGATCGTACACTTAGCTTAGTCATTATTGACTAAAGAAAAGGCATATATCACTCAGTTATTTCAAGAAAAGGAGATCAATTTCACTTAGACATATGTTGATATGCTTGGTCTTGATATAGATCTTATTATGCATTATCTTTCCATAGATCCTAGTGTTAAATCCGTCAAATAGAAACTAAAGAAGATGCATCCACATGTGGCCCTACTCAAGAAAGATGGGTTAGAAAAACCCTTGATTGTGAAATTCATCAAAGCTATTAACTATGCTGAATGGATCACCAACATTATCCCTGTTTCTAAACATGATAAGTCCATTCAAGTTTGTACAAATTTATGAGATCTTAACAAAGCTTTTCCAAATGATGACTTTCCACTCCCAAATATTGACATGGTAGTGGACATGACCACAGGTTATAAAATGTATTCTCCCATGGATGGTTTCTTAGGTTATAATCAGATAAAATATTTCCCGAGGATGAAGAGATGATAGCTTTTACATGTTCTTGGGGTATCTTTTGTTGTAATGCCATGCCTTTTGGTCTTAAGAATGAGAGTGCTACTTATCGGAGGACTATGAATACAATTTTCCATGACATGATGTACAAGAATATGGAAGACTATGTTGATGACACCCTTACTAAATCCAAACAAAGAAGCACTCACCTATTTGACCTTAGTTTGATATTTGACTGCATGGAACAATTTCAACTTAGGCTTAATCCAAGAAAGTGTTCTTTTGGTATCACTTTAGACAAGATCTTAGGCTACAACATATAAACTAAAGGCATAGCAAGTTGATCCTGAAAAGATACAAAAAATAATGTACATGCCACCTCCTAGAAATATCAATCAATTAAGAAGTCTACAAGGACATTTGTAGTTTACTAGGAGGTTCATCTTACAGTTGATTGATGAGTCCCAACCATTTAACAAAAAATTGCATAAGGGATCTATGTGTGTATGGAACAAGGAGTATGAGAAGCTCCTAACTCAAATAATAGAATACCTAGATAAACCATGTCTTCTCATGTCTCCTATTCTTGGGAGGCCCTTGATACTATACTTCTTAGCTATGAACATTTCTCTAGGGGCTTTTCTAGCACAACACGATGACAATCAGAAAGATAGAGCGATCTAGTATATCAGCTGAACATTGGTTTCTTATGAGGTCAACTACAATAACATTGAGAAGGCTCATCTTGTTGTAGTATTTGCATCAAAAAATCTACCTCACTACATGTTTGTGCATACTACACAATTAATTGCTAAGATTGATCCTCTAAAGTACCTTTTAAGTAAAGTTGCACTTATAGGAAGACTAGCTAAATGGATGATGATTCTATTAGTATTTGACATTCAATATGTCGAACATAAAGCTATCAAAACATAATCTATTATCAATTAGCTCGTTGATTCTCCACTCTAAGATAAGGCTCCCATGCAGATAGATTTCCCAGATTTGTCTATCATGTATTTCATAGAGAGAACCTAGAAAATGTTCTTTGATGAGTCTCACACTCAAAATAAGGTTGGTGTCAATATCTTGTTCATTACACCTCATGGTTATAGGATTCCTAAGTGAAACAAGTTACTATTTCCTTGCAACAAAAATATAGCTGAATGTGAGGCTCTTACTATTGGTATCAAGATAACCATTGAATGGAGGATTACTTAGTTGTACATTTATGGAGATTCTCAACTTTTTATAAATTAAATTAATATTTATTACCAGACCAAAGATGAAGAGTTGGTACCATACAAGAAGTTGATTGATGCCCTAAGAAACTGCTTCACTTTCGTCACATTTCAACAAATGCCTAAGGCTGAAAATAAGGTTGCATATGTTATGGCTAACTTGGCAGCCATTTTATAGCTTAAAGAACATGAGTCTCACTTTGAAATCCTAGTGGAAGAACAATGTCATCTTGCTTATGATTCCCCTCCCAACCAAGTCATTTTCACTATTGTTGGTCACAATTCCTCTTGTTGTACCACCATCTATTCTAACCTCCATGATCAAATTATTCCTAAACATCTCAGTCACAATGAAATTTGTCAACTCATCTATATAATTCCTCCCACTATACCCTCATCTTTGGTCGCTTGTATAGGAAGAGTCTAGATGGAACACTTCTTAGGTGTCTAGAAATAGATGAGTCTAAAAGAGCACTAGATAAAGTTCACGATGGCATTTGTGGGTTTCACTCTAGAGAGCTTGCACTTGCTTGAAAGCTACTTAGGACTGGTTATTATTGGCCTACCATGCAACAATATGTTGTGTGCTATGACTAATCTTCTAAGAAATGTCAACTACATGGAAACTTAATTCATGCTTCTAGATGAGAATTGATTCCATCCATCACACATTTTCCTTTTTAGCAATGGGCCTTTAAGCTACTTGGCAAGATCCTCCCTAGTTTTTCAAGTGGACACAAGTTTATCATTATGACTAGTGAATACTTTACAAAATGGGTTAAACTTGTGCCTCTTTCTACTGCTACTACAAAGAAGGTTTCTTTTCTTATTCTGAATCACATAATTTATCGTTATGACATTTATTCCTCAATTGTTATTAATAATTAAAAACAATTCAAAAATAAGGATCTTAGACAACTCTATAAGAAGTTTAAGACCAAATAGCAATGGTCCTTTAGTTATTATCCCCAAGGGAATGGGTAAACTGAGGACTATATTTATTCTCCCTAATGGAATGGTCCTCTAAATATTTTTGAAAATATTGCATGGGATTTTACAAAAGTAAGGGAGAGATTGGAATCTACAAATTGATCCTGTATTATTGGCTTATCAAACTAGCATACACAATCCTAGTAGAGCAACCCCATTTTCTCTAGTCTATGATTCTGAAGTTGTTCTCCTACTAGAGGTTGAGATTCCATTCTTACGAGTTTCCTTAAAAGGGTTAATCACTGATGAAGATTATAAGGTAACAAGATTACATGAACTTGAGGTCTTGGATGAATGTCATAAGGATGCGTTTGATCACATGAGAGATTACCAAAAATGCATGTCTACCAGCTACAATAAGAAAGTTAATCCTAGAGAGTTTCAAGTTGGAGATCTTGTCCTTAAAGAGAATCCTAAGAATCAACAAAAAAAAGATCAAAAGAGAACGTTTGAACCTAACTAGATGGGACCTTATATTGTAACTTCTTCTTTTGGATCTGGTGCATATCATCTCTATATGCATGATGGAGAACAACTCCCCAAACCCATCAACATATTACACCTCAACAAGTTCTATGTTTAGTGCTCACTGATCAACTTTGTACATATCTTATGATACCAGAAAAATCATAAAAATTGTAAAATATCCTAAAAATGATCATCATAGTGAAAACATAGCAATAGGTGTTTTGATGTATCATAGAAAAAAAACAAATATCTCAAAAATACAAACAAAAAATTGTCCTGAAAAAATAAAATAAAATAAATCCTACCAAGTAGTGAAAACATGGAAACATGTGCTACTTAAGATCCTTGAACCTATGCCTATTGGTCCTGCTTTGTGCACATGAACTTATTCATCTCATCCTACATTGCCTTTCCTAGCTTGGAACTGAGTGTTCTGTAGGTCTAGGGGGCACAAACAACTTAGCTTATCAAGGTCTCCTTGGGTGTTCGTTGTTCTTTGGAAACTCGCTAAATAATTTTTTACAGGACTTCCCTTTGATATTGAATGTTTTCCAAAACTTATTAGATACATTGGTTATAGTCTACAATGTTGTGATATTTCTCACTGGTAGAGTCGATCCCTACAGAGATAGTCATGTGACTTCCACACACACACTTAAACACTAAAACAAACTAAGACTTGTTGGGTTTATTTTAGGGTATTGTCTATGATGATTTCTTTGCTAAGTGTTCCCTCCCTAATAGTATCTCGGGGATGTCATGGACTAGAGGAGTGGGGGCATGGAGCATGCTTTATCTTGCTTTCCACCTGTGGGTATACCTTGTTGATTTTAAGTTTCATGACAATTCATGCTTGTCCTACTTGATATTTAGGATCTACAGTCTACCATCCTTTTTTATTTTTTGCAAGACCATACTTGAGAGTTATCTTGGCACATGTTCCTTGATACAGGTGTAATATTTTTATATTAAACTTAGCGAATCTAAATGCAATAGTCATCTTGAGCTATATGTCTTTGATGCATAGGTTGGGTTCCCACATACCTATCTGATAAAGATCATACTCATATCCTAATATTTTATACTAGTGACAATTGTATGATCTTTCCATATCCCTAATTAGGCTTGATGATGAGAACTAGGGCCTACTTATGCAACCCTTGCAATTGCACTTTTTCATATTAGCTTGCATTCTAGGGTTCATTTTAGTTTAGCTTTCACATTTTGCATGATGATAGATCTATCAATATCTAGATACATGTCTCTTAAAACAATACATCTAAACTATCACAAGGATATCTTACCTATGCTACACACAAACCCTAGGATTGACTCCCACCATCTTGTATGGGATGTGGCTATGGAGGTGGTGCACGAGTCTTATTTGAAGGTTGTATTACTCCTTCTAGCCTCCCTACTTTCTTAGAGTATTCTAGTGATCCCTATCCTAGTAGAATAACAACTCTAAAGGCTACATAGTAGTAAGCCACTCTAGCTCCATGGTGCTCTTCCTCTCACCTAGTTGTATCTCTCTCCCTCCTCAACTCCTCACCGTGAGCATGCTCATCTATGATCTCCTGGTTGAGTACAATGATGACTATTCATGCCTTCTATAGCACCACCTCCAATGACCTTATCTACTAGTCTCATGAATCTTCCCCACTAGCTAATGCATGCTACTCCTTTCTCTTCTCCATAACCTTCTCCTGCTCCACCTAAGGTTGTTTGGCAATCCTTTCCTCCATTTTAAGGATTTTCCTGATCCTCATCCTCCTCTGCCCTATGTGCCTTGCTCCGTGATACTACACCCCCACCCCCACTCCCACCCCCACTAAATATAGGGATAGGGATAGGGATAGGGTAGGGCTTTTGGTTATATGACTATGCTTGACTATTGGACAGACCCCAAGAATTGCTAGTTATTTCTCTCTCTCTCCCACCTCTCCCTCTAGCTCTGTCTCACCCATCTCCTTTAGCTCCATCATATCCTCCAACATCATCTCCTCAACCATGATCCCTTGGTAGTGCATCAAGAACTGCGAACCTAGGGAATGACCCTCTCCTTATCTCCTGAGCCTAATCAAGAGAAACTCTTGCATCTTTTTATTCTGGGAAATAATCCTAGACCTACCTCTATAAACCATTTATCACCAAGAGACATTCCACATAATAAAACATGGGTAGCCAACCTATTTCCTCCTCCTCTCAAACCTACACATAAGTCATGGTCTTTGTAGGGACCCTCTATTTGCACCCAAACTATCTCCACAGACGGCAGATAACAAGTCATTATACTATCCCTACATGCATCCCTACTAGGGGTAGGATCCAAAACGTATAACTGAGCTCATCATGCACCCTACAAGTCATTATACTATCCCTACAAGTCATTATACTATCCCTACATACATCCCTACTAGAGGTAGGATCCAAAACGTATAACTGAGCTCATCATGCACCTCTTTTCATTCCAAACAACCCACATTGAGCTTCCAATCAAATGAAACTAACTCATCAAAAATTTGTCAGTAGAAGGTCACATCTCTACTATGTAACACAACTATGAATCTTTAGTATCTCTAGATATATGGGTACCTCCTCTCTCTTGGCTGAATCCTTGGTCAGATCACTGTGATGTGAACCCATGCCTATACCTCTACTAGGATTGATCTACATGCTCATGTCCTCCTCTTTCATTACGAGATCTCATGTATCTCATGGTACATATCCACCAGTATGGCTGTACACCAAGCTATCCACCTTGGTCTCTTGACTAGATCCATCACTTATTGGCCAAACAAAAATGAGAAGCTCTTATGGCTTCTATATATGATCAATTTCTATGTGATGAGGGAGCACACTATACACTCCACTAGATACTAATCTTCATAATATGCGATCAACCACTCCCACCAATATGCCTATCACAGGTGGTAAATCATGGAATAACTCCCAAAATATAGCTCTACCCTATGCCGGGGTCTAAACATAATTAAACTATGAAGACACCATCTCATATCAGAACTCATATCAAAAGAGACTAAGTATAATCAATAGACAAGATCATCACACTCACCACGTCTATGTGACATGACACTTGAAGGATGCAATAAACATCCTCTAGTTTAATCTTGGCTTCTCTGATGGGTGAGTGAAAGGTGCTATTCTTGCTATGACACCTCTCTGATAATGCTGTGAAAAGGCCATCATTTTACTAGATATGGAGTATCTGTAGGAACCATCCAAATCCCATGGTCTCTAGTCTACCTCTCTCTGTGTCATCTAGTCATGGCCCTAGCCTCAACCCAACTGCCATAGGCACCCTAATATTAAGTCCTCAAAATACCTTCTACATAGTCAAAATATGAAAAAATGTCAATATCTAACACATTAGAATCAAAATGAAACCAAGCATATTATAACTCAGTTACTTGATTACAAAACTACGATGGAAAATTGATGAACAATACAAAAGTAACAATAAAATCATAAATTGGCTCAATTAGTATAGTGTGATACATTTCATAATAGGCATGTGATACTTTGTGCTCATGCAATACTTCACACACTATTGTGCATTTAATGGGTATGGCTCATGCAATATAACTTATAGCATGTGTGCAATGCAACGTGACTTCCAAAACTATTGTATGATAGTTCTCCAAACTATAGTGTGATACTTTATAAATTATCACACAATATTTTGTGAAACTCTACCAAAACCCTAGAAAAACATGGAAAAATGCTCAAAATGACTCAAAAAATGCTCAAGATGTCAAAACTTATCGGTGGTCCATACTGTGGAGAACACTTGTGCAACCAGTTGTGCTTGAATTGATGTTTGTGGATCAAAACTCTCTCTCTCTCTCTCTCTCTCTCTCTCTCTCTCTCTCTCTCTCTCTCTCTCTCTCTTGTGAAACTCTACCAAAACCCTAGAAAAACATGGAAAAATGCTAAAAATGACTCAAAAAATGCTCAAGATGTCAAAACTTACTAGTGGTCCATATTGTGGAGACCACTTGTGCTTGAATTGATGTATGTGGATCAAAAGTATATATATATATATATATATATATATATATATATATATATATATATATATATATATATATATATATATATATATATATATATATATATATATATATATATATATATATATATATATATATATATATATATATATATATATATATATATATATATATATATATATATATATATATATATATATATATTTATGCTCAAAGGATTTGAAAACAAAAAAGACAAATGATTTGAAAATGACCTCTTGGGCAAATGGATCATTCAACATTCATCCTCCATTCTTGATTAGATATCTCTTGTATTTTGATCTCTATCTTCCATCTATCTTTAAAAGGGAGAGTTCTCTCCTGATCTCATATCTCATGCTTTTGTACTAACGTTATGCTATAGGTCTTTTTAGGTACTCTTTGGATTTTTGGAGGGCTTCTGACATCATTGCATCCATACTTGTCTTTCATAGTAGAACAATAACATACTTGCAATAGTTAAGTTTCTTTTCATGCTTTAAACTAGTTCATCCATCTTAAAGAGGAGGCTTTGTAATACTTTCATGCTTGTTATTTTATCTTGTATTTATATGCATGCATCTTAGTTTACATTTTCATTGCATTGCATGTTGGTTCTTGGACTCTAGCATTGTTGATCTTTCCTTTGAATCTCCCATTTTATGGTGCACCTTGCAAGGGATGTATAACTAAGCTCATTTCAGATCCAAAACACTTTCATTGCACATCTTGCACATCATAGATAGGGAATTCGAAGTCATCAATCAAGGTTCCTAATCCATGGGATCGCTTGGATAGAATTTTTAGAGAACTATACCCTTTTTTAGTATACAATTAGTACCCATAATTGGATGCTCACTTGGGCCCCATTTTGGAAATTTTCATATTTCATCTCATTGATGATTGATCTTGTATCTATTTCTTTCTAGTTTTTCACCTACCCTATCTTCTTCACTTAATGTTTAGTTTTTTTTACACTTTTTGAATTTGGAATGAAATCATGTTTAACTCTCTTGGTTTATGATCTCTTTATTTATTTATGCCATCATGGTAGGATCTAAGGTTGGATTCATTTTTGTGGTAAAAGAAATTTTTATAACTAGGGGATTGACTTATTATTAGGGTCTAGCTACGTCGTGTTTCTAGTCAGATTCAAAGACATTTTAAAACATAATAAAGATCTAGAGAGTCCTTTGAAATCCCCCTTGTCCTCTTCATCCTTATAATTTTCTCATAGGTTAAGTTTTCTCTAGATTTTTTAAAGATTATCTTTAGTTTTTTCAAGATCATTTTGAGTATTTTATTAAAATTTGTGACCATGTCAAGGGATCTTATAAAATCCACCAATTATTGTTTTAGATTAAGGAAGCTTATAAAATCCCAATGTACAATGTTTGGCACTAAATTTTTTTATTGTTGTATTATAAGTTTATTTTGGTCAGTTATATAAAAGCCACTATATTTTTATATTTTATAGAGTTGATAGTTTTTATGATATATCCTTTGTATCTCTTTCTTTTTTGGTTGAATACTTACACAAAAATTATATAGTGCAAGATTTGGAGACCCACTCAAAACCTTTTTTCCTAACAAAAAAATATATAGAAGAGGCTTGGAAAATCCTCCCAACATTTTTTTCAGATGAACTTAAAATGTCAGATTGGTGATGACTAAAAATGCCTTGAGAAGGTATTTAAACTTTTCAAAAGAAGATAAATTACTCCTTTTCATAATTTCCCATTAGATTATTTAAAGTAGCTAAGGAGAAGTAGTTAAACATGAAAGTAAGAAGGATTGTATGGAAAACCCCAAAAAAATTTCTCAAATTTATTAATAATACCTCAATGTCTGTAAAACTTTAATCAAATGAATAAAAATTTAAATTCAAGCTAATGCAAGATGTAGGGGAAGAGGAAGGTTTGGCTATGAGGATGAAGCTTAAGTTATAGAGGTAGATAAAACTCTAGAATAAGTATTTTTTGAAGGAGATGGCTTAGCTTAAGCACAAGAATAGTAGGGAGAAAGTGTTTCCCAATCAAGCTTTGAACTAAGAAATAGAAACAACTTCTCAAATAATATACATATAAAAAGATTAGTTTTAATAATTTGAGTTCCATTTATTCTTGCCTTATGAAAGTAAATGCTACAAAATAAGAATAGTCGCTTGGACAAAGTACTAATGTGAATAGAATAAAAATGGAGTTGAACATAATTAGTCTACAATCTTCATCATGAGTAATATTGGCGAAGAGGGTTGTCTTGATGTTCGATATTTGGGTAGTGATTGTTTTAATCATAGAAGTGGTATTGAAATTTTATGTTATTTCATTCACGAAAATATCAAACTTTAGAGATCGAAATGAAGAAGAATATAATAGTTATAGTTTTGAGAAAAATATTTTTTATGATCCACGCCAAGAAAGGAGAGAAGGAAAAACAAATAAATATGATGAGTGTTGGGCAATTGATCCAAAATTGTTACAAAATGTGAACGAGAAAAGGTGAATGCATCATGTATGACAATAATTACACCGAGAGAGTTTCTACAATTTAGTTCAATTGGGAAAGAATCAAATGTTTTCATTGACAGTCTAGAGAAAATCTTCTCATCTCACTATGCAGCTACACCTCCCAAGTGTAGAAAATGTATAAAAATACAGAAACAATCAATCATCAAGTTGACCATTAAAGAGCCCTCTAGTACTTTACAATCTCATTTGACATCTAAGCTATGTTGGTTTAAGTTTTTTGTCCAAGAGTGACATGTTTAGATTTTTTGGGCATGTGCAAGATCACGGTGTGCCAAAAAGTGGCAATCTAAAAAATATGTAGTTTTGAAATGCCTCAAAGCATTTCAAAATCTATTCCAACTTTTTTCCACCCATCCTAATACTAAACAAAAATAATTAAAATATTTATAAGGCCTACTATATCTTTTGATACCAACCATATATGGCCAACTTAAAAAATGTCCCGAAAATGTGTTTTTGGCCTATTCTTGTCTACTTTTTACTCCAAACATGTAGCTAACGACTTTTTTTCACCAAAATTTAATGAAATAAAAAGGATTTCTTAAGAATGTTCTTAGCTTTCCATAAATTTAAGGTCTATCCAATTATGAGTTTAGTAAGTAATTATTACTTGTTTTCTAATGGAGTTGCATATAAAGTGCTAACTGATACACTGCTTGAAAAATAACTATAACTTTCAAATGGTACAACATTTTTGAAATCCAAAAGATGCATCGCATTCTATGTTTCTTCTACTATAATGAAAAATAAAGAAAAATAAATTTTTATAGAGTTTTGAATTAGTTGAGGTGGTCAAGCATGAGAGTTTCATTATTCCAAAAATACTATAGTAAGAAATTCATAATTAATAATTTGTTTAGAATAAAAATATCCAAAAATATATGTCACATCCAAGCACGAGTCTACTTATTATACCTAGAAAGTTATAAAAAAATTATTATCATTTCAATTTGATTAAGGTGGTCAGAGATATGTCTACTTCTTAATTTTTTCCTAAATTTTTTACTATCGCATTAAAATTAAATTTTTTGACCAATCATTTTTTTTTTTTTCCAAATAAGGCCTAGTAGTTTAGAAACTAAATTCAATTTCCTATAGATTCTTTTCTCTCAACTTTTTGATATAAAGTTTTTAACAAGTAGAAAATTGCACATCAAGTTGACATTACCCTAATCTGTTGAATTTTTATTGGCACTTAAGAGCATAGTTTGGTTGACCATGATCTTGCACATACCCTTTTCCATCATTTTATATCCTAGCAAAGGTGTGAAGCTTGCATATTGTACCAAAAACATATTAATATACCATTCAATTGTTCAACTCTAAAAGGGCAACCATATCAAAATTAAAAGGTACTTTTTGACTAATTCATGGATGAAATTTCAAGTATTAAATGATAGTGTTAATACTACACTATACACATTTTAAGGTGTAAAGTTATTATTAGAGGTCAAATTTAACACAAGACAAAGCATCCTAGAATAGATTCATGGGCTCAACTTGGTTCACTAGATAAGAATAATTTCTGAGAAAATAAATTAATTTAAATGACAATAATTTATTAATAAATTTAATTATTAAATCAAATTGGAATAAATGTCTATTTTCAACTAATAATAAAAAATGGAACAAAACTAAAACCTTTTTAATCCTCTACCCCAAAATGTATTTTACATAAAACTAATTTATTTTTGAAAGTAATTATTAATAAATTAGTTTTTTTTTTTTTTTTTTTTCTAAAATCACATTGTTAAATAGAATTTCTATAATAGCATATAAAGTATAAGGAAAACCATCATAGAATAATAAAAATAGTAAAATAAATACAATTCAAGGGAAGAAAAAGCTTATAGATAACTATTACCTTTAGAAAATTATTATAAATGAAATAACGAACTCCCCTTTATCTACCAAGATACCAAATAAAAATTATTAACATATATAACACATTTTTAAATAATAATTTTACTTACAACTTTAAATTCCTAATGTACCTACAATAAATAGAGCAACTAAATTGACAAACTTGAAGAACAATTGCGACCAGGCCTGGAATTTGATGGTCACCCTTGCCTATCATCTTACTTTTTAATGGTGGTTTGGTCATATTAATGTCTTTTATTTTATGTTTTAAGATAAATATTGATTGTTGAAAATCAATATAATATATGTATAAATTAGTAATATTAAAAAAAATCTCACATCTTAAAGTTTATAAATTCATGCTTTCTAAAAATAATATAAAATTCTAGAAAGTAATTAAAAATCAATAATATATGGATGTATGTATGCAGGCCATGAAGAAGGGCAAGAGGATTTTGTGCCAAATGGTGGTATGGATAGAATATAATAAATTCTGAGTTGCTAGTTGGTTATTAACAACACTTATTAGCATTGATAAGTTGATCTCCTTTCATATCTGGCTAATCTTGTAGCATTTATTTATTTCTTGTAGAGTAGTGAGGAAGCATGGTTTTCTTACTAGTTCTTTCCCTGTGGAGTTATCAAAATAGTTATTAGTAATATTAACTATCAATGACCTCGTCCATCTTTTAACTAAAAGAAAAATATATATGCAACTCAAGAAAGTTTCTAAGTTTATATTTTGCATACTAATATTTTAAATTGGTTAAGCAAATTTATATAGTATATTATAAAAATATTATCTATTATAAGTTTTGATAGTTTATTTATAAACTTAGGTATCATATTGATGGTTATATTAAAAATTAGCATGTCAATCAATATAGTCACATAAATTTTTAGCCTATCATATACAACTCAAAAGTGGAAAGACGACCAATACAACCATCAAATTTTAGGCCAGATTGTGGTAGTAAGAAGAGAAGTTGAGCCTCATCACCCAACAACCTCATAAATAAGTGGTTCCAGAGTGAAATTGTCTGTCAAACTTATTTCTCGATCATGGCATTATTGAAACTCATTTCCTAATCATGGCATACACCCTTTTTCCCTCCTCACCCACATTGCTTCCAAAATTGGAATGCTATTTATTACCCAGAAGCCCGATAACATCAACTGCACAAACATTTTCTCAAATCCCAATTGTACCATTCCACCAAATAACACTACCAAATTGATCATTGCTAGTGTGGACAGAGGAATAAATAGTGTAGAAGCCACCCCAAATTCAAAACTTTATGCCCCATATCTTTTGATTGCCTCATTGTTTGATACTTTTCTTGTTACCTCAAAACCCACTTTAGAAATACCCATTAATTTAAAGAGGACTTGTATTAGTCCAAACAGATAGAATGACATGCATTTTATCATCCACATTTTCTGTTCATTCCACCATCATCTCAATGAACCACCTCCCACACACACAAATTCAATTGTACTGTAAGAATATGAACACATTGATAAAAACATAAAGGGGTTCAGCTACAAGTTCAGGGTGAGATTTGCAAATTCAAGATGTCATTGCTATTGGTTGGGTATAAGATGTGGGTGATGATATTCACACAAAGTAGGCCACTCAAGATTGTGTCGTGATGGAAGAATGAAAGCTTGAAGAGTTGATTTTTGTATTTTGGTTTTTTTTCTTAGTTATATGTTTAGAGGTAGTATGTACTCCATAATGTAAACCGATTGATCTTTTGCACCTATGAACTATACTTAGCATGTAATATTTGATGAATCAATTTTCTTTATATTTAGTGATGATTTTGGGTTTTCCTCCTGATTCTTTCCTAGTTGAGCTTTTGATTCAGTTTTATTAATATAATATTAGAGTAGCTCACCCACTTTTTCCTTAAAAAAAACATAGAGGGGAGGATCCACAGATCTCGATTTTAATGAAAAAATGGTGAAAAAAGTATTTAGTAATTAACCTTTTTATTGAGGAATGTAAGGCAAGTTAATCAAGAGAAATAGCATTAGAAAATATGATGAGCAAAAATCTCAAAAAGGCCCATTGTCCATCTCTTTTGTTGAATCAGTGTATCATGAACATGGACTGTTATTGGGTATCCCACAAAAGTGTCTTGTGTGAGAATTCAATAAGTTGATTTCCACCCTCTGCATTGTATGGTAAATCTAGTCACTAGATCCTCAACTACACAATCATACATTATGCCACTCTAAAAGAAAGCAAAAAAAAGGGTTGGACTAGAATATGTGATTTATATCGATTTCCCATTCAAACATTGAGGAATAAATATGAAATTACCTTGCTTCCCCAAAGGGTGTTTTGCTTGTATGTGCACTTAGAAAAATCTTTTGCATCTTCTACCAAGTTGCATGGGTTCTTACAATGATTGTGTTCTTGGTTGATGGGGAAAAGTGCATCCCTATGGAGAATACATCTAGTTCCACAATATAGTGGTCCTTCAATTTCATCCAGTCCTTGGCATGATATCTAAAAGGAAGGAGGAAATACCTTATCATTTGTAGCTGTGGATAATAAGCTATTCCATTTGGCTATGGGGTTAGAAATATGGGAATAAGAATTATTATTCTGGAACAGAAAATAGGAATACATATTCCTATTCTCTATTTGGTTCAGCTAGGAATTCATGGACCCCAAAATTTATATTTTCTAAAAGAAATAAAACAAGAATAGGAATATGTATTCCAATTCCACCTATTTAGGTGGAATTGCAAATGCTCATTCCTATTCGTAATTCTAATTTGGTGCACCTAAACAAAGAATTCAAAATTTTAAGAATTTATATATGTTTATTCCTCAAATAGTTAATTTAATGATTATTCCAAAAAAATTGTAGCAGTTACAAGAAAAGCTATATATAAATACAACTCTTGTAAATAAAACTAGGAATTACATTCTTCTAGAGACAAGTTTCAAAAAAAATTGATAAACAATGTGAAATTTTTTGAGTTTCAACCACAATCATTTGTGTGTCTTCATTGTTAGAAATTAATCCCAACTTTCTCTATTTACTCTAATTGCACTGTCCACCACTTTGGTATGTGTGTGCATTTACTTCTATAGCACCATTTGTCATAGTTTGCCTTTATTTGAATCTCATGAACTTGATCACATAAAGATCATTCTTTATAATGTCCTTAAATATTTGAGGAACCTAGACATATCCAAACGGGTGCCCTGTCTGCGTGTCCATGAAGAAACATAATATCTCATGAAATGCATGGTAGTTATTAGAGTACATGTCACAGTCTAGAGTAAGATTAAATGGAGCATTGCTTATTAGAGAAGACACTCTAATCTATCAAGAACACCAATTAAAGTTAAATTGATTAAATTTGTAAGATATTTTTAACTTCAAAATTCTTAAAGTTTAATGGGGGTAGAACTTTAGTAAGAAAACTCAGCATGTTCATACTAATATTTTGAATTATGACTACTTTAAACAATAATTTTCTATTGCTATGAAAAAAAAGTGGGCTATGTAAGCTACTTCAACTTTAGTAGTTCAATCAAATTAACCAACCACTGTAGTGAAGGATTCACTCATAAAAGTCTTATAACATGGAGTTCTACAATAGAAAAATTTATAAATAGTTCTTGGTGTGCTCCTAAAATTGTAATTTACTACAATAAAATTATTTTTAAGTTTTCAAAAAAAACTAGAGATCCTACTCAAATTAAATCTAACAAATTGGGATAAATCACTAATCATTTTCTCAAATAAAAGATCCCCACATGAGAAGGAGAGATAAAACCAAAATATTTCCCTACAATTATTTTTAGTTTTGTTTTTTGTAAACACCCCTTAATCATCAGTTTGTAAAACAATGTTTCAGCTCATTCTTTTGAGAATTACAAATTCACAACATAAAATTTTCCTCAGCATGCAGTGGATGCCAAGTGATAGGCAGTGGGTGCCAAGTGAACTCGACACACTAAGGAAAATGAGTGGAGGTTGCTCGGTAGTAGTGTATGCCAAGTTGCTAAGCAACAATGGGACCCAAGCAAACTCAATCACCGAAGGAGGGTGGAGCGCAGAAGACTCAACACCCAAGCAACAAAATAACCAAGTGAGCTTCATTGACAAAGGGACCAAGTGATCTTGGTATACTTGGTAATAGAAACTCGGTTAGAAAAATGAATAAACTTACAAGGAATCAACTAATCTTGTGCTGCTACAACTTTGATCCTCTACTATTCCTCCTGCTCTCTGAACTTTTCTTTGAATATTCCTTTTTCCTTTGCTTTGATTTGTTGATCTTCTCTCTGATTTTTCTTCTATGTACTCTCTACTCTTTGAATGAATGAGGCTTTATGCCTTTTTGTCTTGCTTCAAAACTTTTCCCTCTCTTTTTTGGGTTTGAACTTACCTACTGAGTTAATGTTTGTCAAGTGGGTAGGTGGCCATGTGGCTCTAGGACAAACTGATTGTTTTAGGTTTCTAACACTCCCCCTTTGTCTCGAGCCATATGAACATGGATCAGTCTTGATCCAAATAAACTACACCAAGCATCCTTCTTAGGTGCACAAAAAGTTTCTATGCCCAAAGGCTTAGTGAAAATGTTTGCTAATTGTTGCTCAGACTTACAAAACTCCATTTTGATATCTCCATTCTCCACCAACTCTTTGATGAAGTGATATTTGATTTATGTGTGCTTGCTTTTCCCATGGAAGACTATATTCTTTGACGGTGCAATTGAGGAAATGTTGTCACAAAATATTAAGGTTCCATCCTCTTTCCTTTCATTCAAATACGTCAAGATTCTCCTTAACCAAATAGCTTGACATGTTTCTAAATTCATTGCTATGTATTCATACTCTATTGTAGATAGAGCAACAATAGTTGCTTCTTGGATGCTCATGAAATTGCACCCAATCCCATATAGAACATTTATCTAGAAGTGCTCTTGCTATCATCTAGGCTTCCAACCCAATCACTATCAATGTAACCAACCAACTTGAAATCATTATCTATAGTATACAAAATCCCAAATCCTTTGATGCCATTAACATACCTTAGGATCCTCTTTCTCGCTTGCCAATTAGAATCCCTTGGTGTTTCCATAAGTCTAGAAATCAAACTTACTACATGCATCATGTCAAGTCGATTTGCTATCAAATACATTATGCTTCCAACCATACTCTTGTATAATGTTGGATTCACACTTTTGTTGAAATCTTCCTTGCTCAACTTTAGACCTACTACTATTGGTGTAGGGGATGCCTTACTATTTTGCATTTTAAATCTCTCTAAGATCTAATTTGCATAGTTTTCTTGAGAGATGAAGATGCCATCATGCATTTGTTTTACTTCAATGCCTAGAAGACACTTCAAGATACCTAGGTCTGTTATTTAAAATTCATTCTTCATAGCCTCTTCAAACTCACAAATTAGTAAATTATCATTTCCAGTGAAGATTAAGTCATCTACAAACAAGAAAACAATCAAGACTTCACCATTTTCTACCTTGATTTAGAGAGTGGGCTCACCATCGCTTTTCCTAAAGCCATTACTCATCAAGTATGAATCAATCCTGCTATACTATTCTCATGGAGCTTTCTTGAACCCATATAGAGCTCTCTTCAATCTATATAGTTTGTGTTCTTCACCTGCAACTTCATAACTAGGTGGTTGCTACATATATACTTCTTCTTTCAATACACCATTCAAGAAGGAAAACTTCACATCCATTTGATATACCTTTCATTTGTGTTGGGATGCAATTTTTATGACAAGACATAGTTTCCATTCTTACAACCATGGCATATGTCTCATCACAATCTCTAGCATATTGCTACTTGTACCCTTTGACCACTAAATGTGCCTTATGCCTATCTATTTTTCCTTTAGCATTGCACTTGGTCTTATAAACCCATTTCACTCTAATTACTTCCTTCTTGGGAGACAAAGTAGTTAACTCCCATTTCTCATTTCTTTCAAAGCATCTATCTCCTCATCCATGGCATTACACCATTTCTCCTCCTTTATAGCTTCTTCAAAGTAGATTGGATCACTATGAGAAAATAATGAAAAATTTACACTCTCACCAAACTCTTCATCATACCTTTCTTCTTGGTATATCTCCCTTAGACTCTTAGTCTTTCTTGATAATAGGGAGGTGATAGTGGGATCTGAATTCTCAGTACTGTTGCTACTACTAGTTTGCATGCTAGCTCGAGGTTTTCTTCAACTACTCGGAGCAAAAAATTGGCATGTTTGTTAGGAATAAGGTTTTAGAACCTTGTATAATTCCTATTCTTATTATTTGTTTTGTAAAATGTATTTCTTGTAAATAATGTTGATGTGTCGACATCTTGAATTGTGTGTAAGGAGATCATGGCTAAAATGATTATGATGGATTCTTACGACACGTAAGAGCTATGTTAGGAAGACTCAATAACAGGTGAAGACATGTGGCAACTAAGATATTTGAGTATTGTACACTCTACCCCAATAGTGGGGTTCGGGGCATCGCCCCAAAATTTTTTTGGGGTTCTTATTTTCTCGAAAAATGGTAAAACCCTAATACAGTTTACCTTTGGGAGTCACCCTAAAGTGAAGCACATGTTATAAGCATTTTTAGGATTGCGAAGAGAGATGATGCAAAAAAGGTGTATTGTTGGTATTGCGAGTTACTACTAGAGTCTTCTGTTGTTGATGTTGAACTTGCATTGCAAGTGTATTGTAACCTTGTGTTGAAGATAATACATTGTGCAGGTTCTGAAGGGGTGGGGTTTTTTCACCGAAAGGTTTTTCCCCATCGAAAAATCTTTGTGTTATGTGTTTCTTTCTTTGTCTATTTTTTGTATGCATGGTTGGCTGCAATATTGTTGTTTACATGATATTGAATTTGTAAGTGTAGACAATTTTAATAGGGTTTCAATCATACTTTCCTTATGAGATTAGTGTAGGAAGCTATTTCCACACCTGAGTTTCCTTACAATGTTAGAGGTTGCTTGCCCTTTTTCCTTTGTTTGCATTTGTCTAAGTTTGCTGCTTCAACATCTTGTTGATCACCAATGTATTCATCTTCTTCAATGGTAGCAACTTCCCTTGAAGTTCTTAAAGATTCATCTATCAAGCCATCCCATGACTAATTTTTAAGAAACTCCACATATCTTGAAATGATGATCTTCTTGATGATTGGATCATACAACCTATAAGCCTTTGATTTTGAGCTATAACCTATGAAGTTGCACTTCACACCTTTATCATCCAGCTTTTGCCTTTGTTCCTTTGGCACATGTGCATCTGCTACACATCCAAACACTATCAAGTGTTCAACTATCCATCTATTCATCGACCATGCCTCAAGAGGATTCTTGTCACAAATTGAATTCGTAGGATATCTATTTATCAGATCTACATTTCTGTTGCTACAACCTCTTGCCAATATTCAATTAGGAGTCCCTTTTCTTTCATCATGTTTCTTTCCATTTGAACAATAGTCATATCGTTCCTTTTAGCCACTCCATTTTATTGTGGAGTATAACTGGTTGTAAGCTCCTTCTTAATGCCAAGCTTCCTACAAAAATTTAAAAAATAATTGGAGGTATACTCCCCTCCTCTATCTAACCTAAGGACTTTTACATAGTGTCCACATTCTTTTTCAGCTAGGGCTTTAAATTTCACAAATTTATCAAATGCTCCAGATTTTCTTTTCGAGAAATACACCCATGTCATATGACTAAAATAATCTATGAATGTCATAAAATAAGTACTCCCCCTAATAGAAGTAGTTTGCATAGGGCCAACTAAATTAGAATGCACCAATTCTAATGGTGCCCTTGGCCTTCTAGAATTACCAGAATTAAAAGGAAGCATGTGTTGCTTACCCAAAATACAATCCTTACACTTGTCACATGAATCTACAATGCTTGAAAAAGCATCTACCAGTCTCCTCATTGGACAACAAATTTAAACCAGAAAAAACTAAGATGTCTATACCTGAGATGCCATAGCTTGGAGGGGTCTTCAGTCATGCTCCTTAGATCTGATTGCTGATGTACTACTGTACATGCATGCTTGGGAGGTGCAATACTAACTTGAGAAGAGAAGCATGTTTCTATCTTCAAGAGAAACAACTAATTCTTTGTCATTTGGACTACTACAAGCATTCTCTTACTCCCATCCTTTTCATGAATGACACGCTTATCATTTTCCATCAGCACCTTATAACCATTTTGAATGATTTTTCTAACACTCATCAAATTGTGCTTCAAACTCGGGGCAAAATATATAGTTTGTATTTCCTTCTTCTCACCTTGCTTGGTGGGGACCATAATAGATCTCTTGTCCACTATGGGAATGGTTTTATTATTTTCCATCTTAATTTTAGACTTGAAACTTTTGTTATTGAAAGAGAACAAACTTTCATTATCATTCATGTGGTTACTACAACCACCATCCAAGTAACATACCTCAAGGTTTCCTTCTTCACCAATGTTGCATATATGATGAAGGTTGTGGGATTGTTTGCACTTCCCATGTTTATATCAAACACATTTTCATTTTGTCTTGACTATTCACTAGCATAATACCCATACTTATGACAATACTAGCATTCTACATTGTTCTTATTAGAGTTGTAATTATTCTTATTATTAGATATAATTGTCTAATTGTGTCTTGCCTTTGATGTTACACGAATGCCATATTAGTTGTTATTCTATGATTACCGAGCTCACTTGGTCAGCAACATAGTCTTTCATGTCTACCAAGCATTCTTGGATATAACTTTGCGAAGATAGTGTCTACGAAGCTCACTCAGGCATCGAAGGAAATTATGACAGAAAGCAGTGTTAACTGAGTTCTCATGGTTAATGAAGGAGAGTTGGTCAGAATCAGTGCTTATCAAGTTCACTTAGTTGCCAAAGGATTTTACAAGTTTGTAGTGTTAACCAAGCTTCTATTGGTTAACATAGAAAATCATGTCAGGACCAATGTTTATCGAGTAGGGTCGACCAATGAAGGATTTTTGTTGATTTGAGATATGAAGTTTAATTATTTCAAGGCCACTCCTAACAGAGTGATTAAATCCTTTAACAAGGTCACACCTAACAGTGTGTTTTGTAACCTTTAACCAGGTTGGCTCCTAATAGGGCTCACTTCAGAAGAGTGAAAAATAGTAACTAGTTACATTGGTGGTTTTTTCCATATTGGGTTTCTACATTAAATCTTGGTGTCTCATGTGTTCATGTTATTTCTTTTATGCTTGCAAGTTAATCATTGTGAATGTTTAAGTTTAGTTAAAAGTAAATCACACTCTGCTTTTACTAAGTTACATCATTTTCTATACGTTTACCAAATAACAACAGTAATCAATTTTATTGTTAACATCAAAGGGATCTAAATTTTTTTGTGGTAACTGATTCACCCCCCTCTCAATTACTCCATCTATATTTCCAACAATTGTTATTAGAGCTCTTAGTGATTGTAGGAAAGGTTTCAAGGATCTAAGCTAAAGATCAAGATGTATTATAAGAGAGAAATTCCAAAGCTTAACAAAGATAACTTTTCAGCATGGGAGGGACTCATGAGACTTCATCTGGCTTCCATTGGTGATTCAAGATGCAAATATCTTGATGAAGAATACACAACTCCTACTGGTACATTATCTATTGGAGACATTGCTAAGAAAAAGAACCATAACACCATGATGATAGATATTGCATCTGCTCTTAGCTATGAAGAATTTGATGATATCAAGGATTGTGGAACAAGCTAAAGGACATCTATGGTGGTGATGACAATGTGAGGAGAGCCAAATTAAAAAGCCTTAGAGGAAAATTTGATCAAATGAGAATGAGAGAAGATGAAAATATTGCCAAATATGTTGAAAGAATCAAAGCAAGTGTCAGTCCGATTAAAGCTTCTGGAAGAGATATCAAGGAAGAAACTGTTGTAAGTAATGTTCTCAGAACATTGCTTACTATCTATGCAATTAGAGTATCTACTATTCAAGAAAGGAGGTGTGAAACAAATCATAAGATAACTTTGGATACCTTAGTAGGAATATTGACAGCCTTTAAGCTAGATAACTTTGACAATTATGTTTCAACTTACAAGAATATTGAATCTACATTTGAGGTTAAGCTTTCACTTAAGGAGAAAGGTAAGAAAATAAATGAAATTTAGTCAGAAACTGAAGAAGAATCAAAGGAAAGTTCTAATAGTGATCTTGAAGTTGTTGAAGCTCTACTTGCAAAAAAAATTATAGAGGCAGAGGAAAATATAAAGGTAAAGCTCCCCTAATCTATTTTTTAGGTGAAGAAATTGGTCATATTGCTGGCAAGTGCCCAAACAAAGAAAGCAAGGATGAAACGAAAAGTCACAAGTGCAATGGAAAGAAGGATTTCAAAAATCACAAATCATTCAAGGACAAAGGTAAGAAGACTTGTTTTATGGCTAAGGATTTAGATAACAATGAAGATGAGATAGTTTACATTGCTGTAAAAGATGAATCTAATGAAGAAGAAGATAAGATGGTACTTATCTCTCATGTGAAAAAAAATGATACATGGATCATAGATAGTGGATGTTCACATCATATGACTGGTGATAAAATAAAGTTTGAACACTTTGAAGACTATGATGGTGGTAGCATAAGGTTTGGAAACAATGAACCTTGTTGCATAAAAGGGAAAGGCCGAATCTCATTAACCAAAGAACTTGTATGTGACAATGCTTATTGGGTTAAAGGACTAAAACATAATCTGCTGAGTGTGGCATAGCTAATCAACATTGGATTCAAAGTGGAATTCATGCATGGCAAGGCAAGACTACTGGATGACAAAGGAAAATTGATTGGATTAGGCAAATAAACAAAAGGTAACCTATTTTATCTTGATCTTGGTGATTGCTCATGTTTTATTGCTCAAGTTGAAGAAATTTGGTTATGGCATAGAAGGTTATGTCATTTAAATTTTGATAACATGGTGAAAATAAGAAAATGTAGGAAAGTAAGAGGCATTCCTAGTTTGAAGAAGCCAGATGTTGGTTTATGCAAGAATTGTCAGATTGGCAAAATGGGAAATACTAGTTTTAAAAACAAAAACTATCAATCTAAAGATATCTTGAAAATTGTGCATATTGATTTATGTGGACCTATTGGAATAGAAAGCTATAGTGGAGAAAAATTCTTTATTATTTTTGTTGATGAGTATTCAAGAATGACGACTGTTATGTATCTTAGAGAAAAGTCAGAAGCATTTGAGAAATTTAAATGGTATCTAGCAACAGTAGAGAAAGAAATAGGGAAAAGACTAAAATGCTTAAGATCAGATAGAGGTGGTGAATTCATCTCCAATGAATTTAATAACTTTTGCATTGAAAGAGGAATCAAAAGACAAGTATTAGCCCTTAGAACTCCTAAGCAGAATGGTATAGCTAAAAGGAGAAATGGATCTATCATGGATTGTGCAAGGACTCTAATGATTAAAAAAAATATTGCTATCAAATACTGGAAGGAAGCTATCAACACTATAGTTCATACCTTAAACCGTGTACAACTAAAGAAGGACTCATATAAAACTCCCTATGAGTTATGGTATGGCTATGAACCCAATGTAGGTTACCTAAAAGTATTTGGAAGTAAATGTTATATCTTGAAAGAATCCAGAAAAGACAAATTTGATATGAAAGGTGATGAAGGTATATTCTTAGGATATTCTTGCAAGAGTAAGGCATATAGATGTTTGAATTTGTCTACTCATAAAATCATAGGAAGTCCACATGTGAGAATTGATGAGTTTGTAGAAAGGACTGAAGAAGAAAGTAAAAAGGAACCAGAAGATTACAAGAAATTTGTTTACATCAAACCTGATACATTTCCAAACACATCTATGAATAAGGAAACCTCTACTCCTGAGTCTTCCTTAGTCACCAAGTTGCAAGAAGTTCAAACCAAGTCATAAGGAGTTGAGTCACATTCTAAAGCTATTGAGCCAATGCCTACTGAGTCTAATCAACTAGAACCAGCATTTGAAGTTCAAGATGAAGATAATACAGATCATTCAAAAGGCAAAGAACCTATATTTGCTAAGTATGTCAGAAGGCATCATGCACCAAATCAGATTATTGGAGATAAATTAGAAGGTACTATGACAAGAAGTAAGCTAAAAAGTACATGTTTACTTGCTGATTTTGAACCTAGAATTGTTAAAGATGCATTGGAAAATGAAAGTTGGATTGAGACCATGAATGAAGAAATTGAACAAATAGAGAAGAACAAAACCTGGACTCTTGTACCTAGGCCTAAAGATAAAAATGTGATTGGAACAAAATGGGTATTCATGAATAAGTTGAATGAAGATGGTAAGGTATCAAGAAACAAAGCTAGATTGGTATGTAAAGGCTACCCTCAAGAAGAAGGCATTGATTATGGTGAAACTTTTGCTCCTGTTGCAAGATTGGAAGGTGTTAGGATCTTACTTGCATATGTAGCACACAAAGGATTTAAGGTATATCGGATGGATGTTAAATTTGCATTTCTTAATGGTATTCATAATGAAGAACTCTACATTGAATAGCCAGAAGGATTTGTTGATCCAAAAAAAAGGGACATGGTCTACAAATTTCACAAAGTATTGTATGGTCTTAAACAAGTCCCTAGAGCATGGTATGAAAGATTATATAACTACCTTATACTGATTGGTTTCTGATGAACTAATGATAAAAATAGTTTGTACATCAAGGAAGGACTAGATAACAAGATTGTATTGACATAAATATTTGTGGATGACACTCTATTCATAGGGAATGATGATCTATGCAAAGAATTTTCAGAGAAAATGAACAAAGAGTTTGAAATGTCTATGTTTGGTGAGATTAAGTTCTTTGTTGGACTTTAGATACAGTAGAGCAAGAATGGTATCTACATCACTCAGTCTAAGTAAATCAAGGAGATACTCAACAAGTTTGGTATGGAAGATTCAAAACCAGTTGGAACCCCCATGTGTATTGGATTAAAGCTCACCAAAGATGATGACTCAAAAGAGGTAGATCAAACCTTATATAGATGAATGATTGGAAAATTATAGTATGTAGTTCATACAAGGCCTAATATTTCTTTAGCAGTTGGTATAGTGGCAAGATTCTTAGCAAAACCTAGAGAAAATCATATGATGGAAATCAAAAGAATCTTGAGATATTTGAAAGGTACTAAAGACTATGGCTTATGGTATAAACTTGGAGGAAAGCTAGACCTAAAAGTGTTTACTGATGCTGATTGAGCAAGAAATATTGATGATAGAAAGAGTACAAGTGGTGGAGCATTCTTTCTTGGTAAAAGGTTGATATCTTGGACAAGTAAAAAGTAAAACTGCACATCCCAATCTACACTAGAAGCAAAATATGTTGTAGCGACAGTGAATTGTTTTAACATTGTTTGGTTTAAACAGTTGTTGGAAGACATGAAGGTTGAGATCAAAGAACCAGTTGTCATATTTTTTGATAATACAAGTGCAATTAACATATCAAAGAATCCAGTGATGCATTCCAAAACCAAGCATATTGCTATAAAATATCATTTTGTCAGAGAATTGGTGTAGGACAAAAAATTTAGATTAGAATATGTCCATACAAAAGAATAGATTGCAGACATATTTACCAAGCCATTACCTAAGGATGCATTCTTGTATCCAAGAGGTAAGTTAGGGGTCATTCCCCTATCTGAAGCTGACTAAATAAAGTTTTAGTGATGCATCAACATGAACCAATTTGAAGATCTATTAGTTGATGTAGCATAGTCAAGAGAACATTGCATATGAATCAGTACTCAAGGTACATTGATACTTATATGGTATGTGTTGTCTTTGGCATGTTTTGTCAAAGAGGGATAGTTTATTGTCATATCTTTTTGAAATTTGTTTTGAGGAAGAAGTTATGTAATTCATTCACAGAGGGAGATTACTACATGAAAGAGAAGTTTGTGGTATAAAATCTAAGAGGGAGAAACTTTCTATCAGAGAAAGTCTTGTTTTCAAATTTCATTGTGCTATGACATGTTGTGTTGCCATCAATGCCAAAGAGGGAGATTGTTGGATACAATTGTCTAATTGTGTGTTGTCTTTGATGTTACACAAATGTCATATCAGTTGTCAGTCTGTGCTTACCAAGCTCACCTGGTCAGTAAGATAGTTTTTCATGTCTACCAAGCATTCCTTGAGATTACTCTGTGAAGACAGTGTCTACTGAGCTCACTCGAGCATCGAAAGAAATTATGACAGAAAGTAGTGTTAACTAAGTTCTCATGGTTAACAAAGGAGAGTTGGTCAGAATTAGTGTTCACTGAGTTCACTCAATTGCCAAAGGATATTGCAAGTTTGTAGTGTTAACCAAGCTTCTTTTGGTTAACACAAGAAATCATGTCAGGACTAGTGTTTACAAAGTAGGGTCAGCCAATGAAGGATTTTTGTTGATTTGGGATATGAAGTTTAATCATTTCAAGTATTGATTCTAGCCGACTATGGAAATGTTTATTAGTCATTGTAATTTGGAAATAAGATGACTTGATAATCAAGATGGTATAAATGAAAGGCCAAGTTGAGATTCTAGTGTATGGAAGAGTATGCAAGTGCATTGATTGATTGAGAAGGAAAGTGCGAGTGAATTAGAAGGATGGTCAGATATCCTTGTGGAGCAGCAAAGTAATATTTGATTAGGAAGGATCTAGTATGAAGTAGAATAGAGATCTATAATCAGAAATTCAATTGCATCTCATTCAGGTCACTTCATTGTTACTTTCTTACCATTGTATCAGTGATTCCAAAATCTCTTTAAAAAGCTAGTTTAACAACTAGTTGTAAATCCTCTAACAAGGTGATAGTTCCATTGAATTGTCTTAAGACCTCTTGCAAGGCCACTCGTAACACGATGATTAAATCCTCTAACAAGGTCACACCTAATAGTGTGTTTTGTAACCTTTAAGCAGGTTGGCTCGTAATAGGGCTCACTTCAGAAGAGTGAAAAAATAGTATCTAGTTACATTGGTGGTTTTTCCCATATTGGGTTTCCACATTAAATCCTGGTATCTCATGTGTTTATGTTATTTCTTTTATGCTTGCAAGTTAATCATTGTGAATGTTTAAGTTCAGTTAAAAGTAAATCACACTCTACTTTTACTAAGTTACAACATTTTCTGTGTGTTTACAGAATAATAGTAACAATCAATTTTTTTGTTAATATCCAAGGAATCTGAATTTTTTTGTGGTAACTAATTCACCCCCCTCTCAGTTACTCCATCTATATTTCCAACACTTACCTCCTTTAGAATTGTTTTGAGAGCTTCTTGTTTCCTCTTGGTTGCTTTCTCATACTGAGATTTTTGCACTAGCATTCATTTAACCATTCCTTCCACGACCTCTACTTCTTGAGCCTCTACTAGAGCCATTTCTTCCTCATCCCCTACCTCTTGAATTCACTTGAGCCTTGAAAGACTTCTCTTGGGAAGTTGTTGTTGCTATGTTGATCTGGTGCTCAAGGGTTTCAAGAGATCTCGTCAACTTATCCATGGTAAATGTGGTGAGGTCCCTTTCTTCCTCAATAACCATTACAAGATTGTCGTATCTCTAAGGTAAACTCCTCAATTTCTTCTCCACAATCCTTTGCTTGTCATACTCTTCTCCATTTGATTTAAGTTAGTTTATCAAAGTAGAGATTATTGAGCTGAATTATGCAATAGGTTCATTATCCTTCATTTGAAGAATATCAAATTCCCTTCTAATCATCTATAGTTTCACTACTTTGACCTTATCAGTGCCTTTGAAATTTTTCTCAAGGATATCCTATGCTTCCTTTAAGTAATGTTTTGCTACAATCTTGGGAAAATAAGTTTCTGTCATGGCTACCTCAATTAGACATAATGCTTTTGCATCCTTCCTCCTTGACTCCTTCAAATGAGTCTTCTGAGCATTTGTGAGGGTAGCATAGTTTGTTTGGTCAGTTATATCAGTGGACCCATTGATCAAAAACTCTCACAAATCATTTGCTACCATTATGGCTTTCATCTTCTTTGCCCATTTATAATAGTTCTTTCCATTGAAGGATAGTGGTTGTTGCCATATCTTTCATGTATCTCTTGCCATGTCAAATACGCAGAAAAATAAACTCCCAAACTCTCTATGGATGTGGGGCCTCAAAGCTTTGATACCATGTGAGAAATACAACTTCACAACATAAAAAATATCTTGGCATGTAGTGGATGTTGAGTGATAGGCAGTGGGTGCCGAGTGAACTCAGCATGCTAAGGAAACTGAGTGGAGATTGCTTAGTAGTAGTGTATGTAGAGTTGCTTGGAAAAAATGGAACCTGAGTGAACTCGATCACTAAATGAGGGTGGAACACAGAAGACTCAACACCAGAGAAACACAATGACTGAGTGAGCTCAGCTAATGATGGGACCGAGGGAGCTCGGTTTACTTGACAATAGAAACTTGGTTGGAAAACTCAATGGAATTACAAGGAACCAACTAATCTTGCGTTACTACAACTTGAATCCTCTATTGTTCCTCCTACTCTCTGAACTCTACTCTGAATATGCCTTTTTCCTATGCTCTAATCTATTGATCTTCTCTCTTCTTTTTTTGCTTTCTACTCTCTACTCTCAGAATGAATGAGGTTTCATGCCTTTTTTTCTTGCTTCAAAATTTTTCCCTCTTTTCTGGGTTTTAGCTCACCTACCAAGTTAATGTTTGTCAGGTGGATAGGTGGGCATGTGGCTCTAGGACAAACCAACCATTTCAGATTTCTAACAATTCTCTTCCATTTGATAGACAATATTATCCTAGATTTGATATGAAACCCTAAGAAATCATAACTATTTATCTTCTTAAATACACAACTCAACAACACATTACCTAAAAGTATTTAACTTGCTTTAAAAAAGGTGTCAATTCATTTATTTTAAATTACCAAAGCGTTGAGAGCACCAGCTTTAAAATGATGTGGATATCTAGTATGCTTTTCACATACTACATATACCAGATCCGACAAACCATGCCTCTCTCTGTCAACCTCATTTTCATTCATCATTAAAACCTGAAGAAATAATCAGTACCCCTTAGAATAAGGTATTCTTTACAATTTCTTTCTTTAGCTAAAGAATACAATTTTGGACTTGAAAAATATTAGAATGATCTCGGAAAGTGCTTCCAAAAAATTGTTCTTTGAAGTCATTGTGTTCTTTCATTTTGTCTTTGTCACAACCCGTTTCTCCATAATCCAAATAATATGGGATGTTATTGCCATGCAATTTTTTTTAAGAAATTGATTTAATAAATAAACTACTTTTAGAGATCTTCTTGATTGGAGGAAGAAAGGGGAACAATTTTTCATCCAAGGATTACATATGAAACACCACAAAATCAACAGATGGAGAAAGAGAAGAGAACTTGGAAAGAAAGCTCAACAACCATTTGAGAAACTAGGTTCTTATTATTCTAGTTTATTGCTTTGAATCTTGTCTCTATATTTAATCTAGGATCACATACAAAAATAGGGAAAAATCACCATTTGCAATGCCATTTATTTTTCTTTATGCTAAATCTACACAATTTATAGGGTCCTTGTTTTAGAAATTAGAGTAACCACAATAATTGTTTTAAAATTTCACCTCTACCTTGCTCAACTATTGAAAAGTCTATTTAAAAATTATGTGTTATAGATGAATGATAAAAAATTAGGTGAATAATTGATATATGATTACATTGTAAGGAAGAGTAATTGATATATGATTTTATTTGAATAGTTTCTTGTTTTATAGCTTAGAAATTTCCTCTTTGATGCAACACACATAGTTAATTTTTAGAGTGTATGGAGTTGCACATGTTGTAATACATTTTTTCGATTTCTTTTGATTGTGTGAATCACAGGACTACATTGTTTTTAAAGAAAAATGTATTTATTCTAAACAAATACACATTCATGGTATTATTTGCCATTTCCCCCAATTTAGTCGATGGTCAACATCCAAGATTGAATACCATTAGGAAGATTTCATATGAAAATCTGTCATATGCGGTGACCTATGCTCTGTTTTAGAGAATAGTCACAAAACTCGATAACTCGAGTAGGTCGGTGTTATAGAACAACCATTGAAATAACATATACTATAAATGTACAAATGATGCAAAGTCTAACTAATGAAATAGAACTCACTCACCTTATATCCTCTATATAAATGAAGCATTGAAGACCTTATGATCAGTTGAGTGACATCTTCTTGTATGTTTAAATCATATGGACTATACAAGTTAGTTCGATATTATGGTAACTAGTGATCCATTTGTTCCCACTATGATTTTTTTGTGTAAAATTTCTTAAAATTGGTACACAAATGCATAAATTAATTTAGCCAATGGAAACCCTTATCTTGGAAACCATAAAACTCTGACAACCCTATGTAAGGTCAATTTTGAAACTTTCAATGTTTGGAAATCATTTTTAAAAATTGTTAAATGTTAAATTCCCTAAACTAGGATGAGGAATATAATGAGTATTCTTATAGGATACTTAATGTATATAAAAGATGATAAAGAAGATTGAATTCATTTATCTTGACGCTTCTTATGAATCCATGTTTAAGAATGACATATTCCCTCATAATGGAAAATTTTGAAACTGCTAAACTGCTTTCGACTTGGATGAACACATTTCTAATTGTGTTCCAAAATTGATTAGCCTGAAATCAATGCCTAGGAGAAAATTGTTAAATGTAAAGTTGTACTAAAGAACATTGTGAATATATGCATTATGATTTTTTGCAATCTAAGTGTTATATATATAAAATATGTTGCTATGGGAAATAGTTGAATTCAATTTTTGAGTGGTTACTATTAGACTAACTGCAAATAAGTTCCCTTCGTGAGTTATTCTGTTATATTTATGTCATGATGGTTGTCTTGAGTGTTGTTTTAGATTCATTTTGGATGGGTGTAATGTGGTTTTCAAAAGGGGGGGTCTGAGATGGATACCTTATATTTTTGTTTCTCTCTACCTACCTACTCTAAGCGAATGCATATATTACATTTTATATCTTCTCTTAGCTAATGTTGGCTCTAAAATAATGTTTGATCAAGCTAATTGTTTTAAAAAAAATCTTCATATGAGTAGATACGATGTGATTTCATTTTCTACATGGGAATAAATATGTTGTGATTTCATTTTCTACATGTGAGTAGCTATGTTGTGGTTTCACTTTCTACATGTGAGTAGATATGATATTATCTTTTTTTCCCTATGACATTCTATGTTTAGGCTACTTAGACATTTGTGGAAAGTGGTATGTTTCATGGCTACATCAGATCCATTTGATCCTCTTGTTCCAAGTTGCTAGTCTTTTTGTGCCAAGGTCGAGGCATTCTTCATTTTAGGAAGGATCCTGTGGGAGCTAAACACTCCATGGTTGGGGTGGTAAACATGTTTGGGCCACACTCCTTTATTGATAATAGATGGTGATGTGTGATGGTTGAGGAGATTAGAGTTTGCAAATGGGCACATGTTTGAAGTATATTTTAACTCTAGATTTGATGTGATGTATAAGACGCTTTTATGATGATCATTTAGATGTAATTGTAGTCAATGGATAATGTATCTGTTATATTTATTAAATCAAGCATTGGGATGGATAGATGATGTGTAGTGATTATCTTTGGATAATTCTAAGGTGACATATTCCTTCATGAATAACTAGACTTAATAATCTTGATTATGGTTAATAAAATAATTATTGACTTTACAAACTAGGGTTTTGTTTGTTTATTTCCGCATTTCTAGCAATTGGATGATGTGCCAATTCCTAAGTAGGACATGGATCTTACATATGGTATCACAGTGGTTTTTAAACCCTGGGACCTTGGGCTACTATGCTAACATACACAAAACTTTATAAGTGCAAGTGTTTAGTCTATCATCACAATTAGAACTGGAGCTCTTTGTTCTACATTAGGGCCTTGATTTCATTGTGCTTAGATGTGACCCCAATCCTCACAATTGTGAATCAAATAACCATAGTCTATGTGTATAGTTATAGACTCTAGGATTGTTTATTGTCTCTTGGAGTTATGATTAAATCTAACAAGAAAGGATAGGATGCTCCTTAAGTATGTCATGATATTGGGTTGACTTTGCATTCATTTAATGGTGGTCAAAATGGAGCTTTCCTAAAATGATTGATAAGTTGAGTGCCTCATTTGTGTATGATTGTATGAATTCTATGTTTCTATAATATGAGGTTTTATAGTTAAAAATCAAGTACTTGATTCTTGCATGTGAGAAGTAAGAAGGATGTAAATTGTCAATATTCATTGCGGTAGATAATTGATGTTTATGAATGCCTATAAACTTAGCTTGTGCTAGAAAGGAAATATATCTTACATGGTGTAAGTGGAACATCTAGGTGGTGCAAGAAATATGATATTAGACTCATGAAATACTTGGAGTAATCTAGTATGATATGGAGGAAGAACAAGGGATTTTGTTTGTAAAGATATTGCATGATCTATTTTTCATTTAGGATCAATGTATGAAATTGTAAAAAAAAAAATTTAATTAACAAGTTGTGATGAATATTTTGAAGTTTGGTCCTATCCTTAACGCTCTTTCGACATAAGTTTCCATGACAATTCTACTCCCTATGGTGACTAGTGAGAGTCATTGTGTTTTATGTGAATTGGTTTTCATTGTGTTTAATGTGATCTTTTAGGTTTTATGAATTTTAAAGTAAGGAAGGGCTAGGTTGAAAAGTTTTAAATCTTTCTTGTGACCACCTAGCCACCTATTTTTTGATGATTCATCTTGTATGACTCTTTTTCACTTTAATTTTATCGATTTTGTTTCTCCTTTTTGAACTTTGATTTGAGAATTTTGAAACTTGATTTAAGGTTTCTTTGATCTTGAGGTGGCTAGGGTGTGTGTGTTTTATGATGCTAGTTCTATGTTTTGAGGTGTTGTGCTTCATATCCCTTCCACATCCATGATTAGGACTACTTGGACATATGTTGGAAGTAGTATGTTTCATGGCTACACTAGATACCTCCTACCTTTTGCATTGTTTGGGCATTGTCGGGTTGGGAATTCTACGTTTTAGTAGGATCCCAAAGAAAGTACCATTCGGATTATTTGGGAATAGCTAGGTTGGGAATTCTACATGTTAGGTAGGATCCCAAGGAAGTTCATTTTGCATTATTTGGGCATTTCAGGGTTGGGTATTCTATTTGTTAGGTAGAATCCCAAGGAAGTGTAAGGCTTCAAGGTTGGGCAAGAAAGCACCTCAACCATACTCTATGTGATGATTGCATGGCGAGTAGGTCATGTATCACAACATGTGCCTATATGTTGGTTAAGCACACTTACTTAATGAAACTTTGAATATTAAGATTAATATGTAACATTTTCACTTAAAATTTCCTTGGAATATAGTGGTGATGAGACAGGCTTAACGACCTAGGTCACAGAAATGAGAAAGCTGGGTCTACTAATTAATACACATGATTAGTGCGCATACCTAGATGATTTAAAAAATTTGAGGGGATCACATGACATATGGTATTGTACTTGTATGGTGTACTTATTATTCCATGTTCATCGTGTAGGTCAACATTTTCTATGATGCTCATTATGATGTGACACTTCAAGATTATAGTGGATGTAAAAATATGATGGAACGAAGTTTGACATGTACACCAACTTCTCATATGTATTCATATATGTAAACATACTGAGATGACAAGTTGTGTTCGAAAATTTGGTTGATACTTGGTACATATATTATCATTGCAGTATCTAGCATTTTGACATGTAGGTAAACAAATACTATAAAGATACATAATTAATTCAAAGATATTTTAACTGCTTGTTGATTTGACTCTGTGTAGTCAAGATTGGACTTGACTCGACTTTTGGCCTAGGTGGCATGTGTATGGAAATATGGGTTTTACTAGAGTTATAATCCAAAGAGAAGTTTATATTGTCACTCGTATTTTATAGGAAGTTGTTGAGAAATTTAACTTAGTCAACTTGGTTGATGAACATTGACTAATGATTTGGTCAACTTGAGTTGGTTGTGGACTCCTAGTCATATGTTATTTGACATAGACTTAGTCATTATGTATTTGACTTAGACCTTTGGTTGATATGTGTGATTGGGATGTGATTTTTATTGTCTATTAGATGTAGAACTCTGGGTCAATTTTGCTTGATACATTTGACTATTTAGCTTTCTATCTTTCATCTACTTATTGTATTGGTAAATATATGTTGCTAATTTTGAACTAATTGATGCATTTTGATGTAAAAAGTCCATAGTTACAAGAATTTATATACATAATGATGATTGAATGTAATGAGTGCATTAATGATGTTATATGCAGGTGTCATTATATTTCATGATAATTTAAATGATGATGAATTAGACGTAATGTGATTGCATTACTTGATTATGTTTTGTGGACACTAACTTTATGCAATGGACATTTACCCACTTAGTGAGAATGACATGCTAGATGGTATGTATGATTGATTATTTTTGTTACTCATGATAAAGGTGTGATTAAAGAAGAGTTTAAAGGAAACATTGACTCTTGATATTTATAACTGAATACTTATCTTTGAGCTATTGATAATGCGAATGAGTTAAAGGTATTGTGAGTGTATGAGTATGGAAGGAAGTGGATATAAACTATCTACCAACATGATCAAATCCATGTGATGCCAAGGTATGGAAAGTAAACATAGGTATGTGTGTGATATCATGCAATTTTAAGATAATACGTTACTTCAATTTTTGAATCCTTGAGATAAGGAAGTGATTGATTTGAAATTTTGCTAGATATTTTATTTGATTTATGATTTACGATGGACTGATATATCTAATCATGTTTCTATGAGAACTGACTTATCGATGTGGTTTCAAGTGTGTCTAAGTAGTTGTAGGGAAAAGGTGAGAGTGTGGTTGAGGTAGAGAAGGTTAGCATCTTGGAATGGGAACACCAAATCGTCTGGTAGCCTACACACACCACATAATTATTATTATTCTTGTTGGCTTACTAACAATTATTTCTCCCTTCTCTTAAGTCAACTTTGAGTTTTGTTTCTAATTTTAAGCTATTGTGATGGAAACATAAAAATCACTTTATTTCATGCATTGTGATATATGAGGATGACAAATGAATTACATTATGCCATATAATAGAGTAGGTAGAACTCATGTGTATAGTATTAAAATTTATTTAATTAAAAGTGTTTAAAGAAAATAAAATTTGATTGGAAGTATATCTTTGTGATAGAAATGAATACAACACATCTTGTCACGAATGATGAAATTGATTTCCTAAGTGTCCTTAGATATGATTACAATTCTCATATGATAATATATTGATACGATGCATTTTTCAAGGGAAGGAGGATGTTACAACTTATTTCTCCATAATCTAAATAAGATGGGAAGTTATTGAAACATGGATTTGTTGAGAAATTGATTTAATAAATAACCTTATTTCTTTCATAATTAGTTGGATGAAATCATCTTGATCAGAGGAGGAAAGGGGATACTAGGTGAGTTGTTAATCCAAGGATTATATATTATAAACCATTATGATCTGAAACACCATAGAATTGACGGCCAGAGGAAGAGAAGAGGATTTGGAAGGAAAGCTCAACAACCATATCAGAAACCAGGTTCTTATTATTCCAATTTATTGCTTTGACTCTTGTCTCTATATTTCATCTAGGATCACAGACAAATATAGGGAAAAATCCCCATTTATTATGTCATTTGGTTTTTCTTTAAGCCAAATCTCGAAAATTTATAGGGTCCCAGTTTTAGAAATTAGTGCAACCACAACAACTATTTTAAAATTTCACCTCTACATTGCTCAGCTACAGAAAAGTTTGTAGAAAAATGATGTGTTATAGCCGAATCATCCAAAATGAGAAGAGTAATTGATATATGATTACATTGTAAGGAAACTTAAAAAAACTTATCATAGTAGAGACCTCCTTATCTTTGATTTTTAATAGCTTTATTATGATCTAATTTGGATTGAGCTGTTGGGTCTAACGAGTAAATAGAAGTGTCAAGTTCACACTTGGGTTAGTAGAACACAAACTATGGATACAATGCTAGTATATGAGAGTGTAAGACCCGAATGAGGTTGTCAATTTCTCCTTGACTATAACCAGAGATAGTTAAGTGCCTTAAACCTTGTTGGAACAAATATAAAAGCCATGTTTTTTCTATATGCCAAAAAATGTCAATGATTAGAATCTTATTTGAATGGTTTTTTTTTACAAATTAGAAATTTCCTCTTTGATGCAACACACACATAGTTAATTTTCAATGTGTATGGAGTTGCACATGTCATAATATATATTTTAGATTCCTTTTGATTGCATGAATTGTAGGATGACATTATTTTTCAAGAAAAATGTATCCATTCTAAACAAATATGCATTCATGGTATTAATCACCATTTCCCCAAGTCTAGTCAATGCTAAACTTCCATGATTGAATACAATTAGGAAGATTTCAATCAGGAAGATTTCATATAGAAATGTGTCATATGCAGTGATCTGTACTCTTGATTTAGAGAACAATCACAAAACTTGATAACTTGTAGCTTTGTGTTAGAGAACAACAATTGAAATAACATAGATAATATAAATGTTGAAATGATGCAAGTCTAACCAATGAAATAGAGCTCACTAAACTTATCCTTTCTATAAATGAAGCATTGAAGACCTTGCAATCGGTTGAGTCACATCTTCTTGTATGTTTAAGTCATATGGACTACGCAAGTTAGTTGCATATTATGGAAATTAGTGATTGGTTTTTCCACACTATGATTTATTGTTAAAATTCCTTAAAATTGGCAAACCAATGCATAAATTAATTTGGCCTATGGACACTGTTGTCTTGGAAACCATAAAACTTAGACAAGCCTGTGTAGGTGTTGATGCCAAAACTTTCAGTGCTTGGATTTTTTTTTTTTGAGATAGTTAAATGTTAAATTCTCTAAACTAGGATGAGCAATATAATGAGTATTCTTACATGATACTTAATGTATATGTAAGATGATAAAGCACATTGAATTGATTTATTATAATGTTCCTTATGAATCCATGTTTAAGAATGGCATATTCCCTCAGAATGAAATACTACTTTCCACTTGGATGAATGCAATTCTAATTGGGTTATAAAATTGATTAGGCTGACATCAATGCCTAAGAGACTATTGCTAAATTTGAATTTGTACTAAAGAACATTGTGAATATATGCATTATGAATTGTTGCAATCTGAGAGTTACATTCATGAAATATGTTGCTATGGGAAATAGTTGACTTCAATTTTTGAGTGGTTACTATTAGATTGAATCCAGAGAAATACCCTTTGTGAGTTATTCTATTATAATTATGTCATGGTGGTTGTCCTAAGTATTCATTTCAATTCTTAATGGATGGGTGTAATTTGGGTTTTAAAAGAGAGGGTTAGAGATGGATACATTATGCTTTTGTTTCTCTCTACCCACCAGTTTTGATAGAATGGATACATTATGTGTTGTATCTTCACTCAACTAATGTTGGGGTAGGCCAATTTTTTTTTTTAAATCTGCATATGAGTGAATATGATGTGATTTTATTTTCTATGAGGGAGTAGATATGCAATTTCATTTTCTACATGTGAGTATCTATGTTGTGATTTTATTTTCTACATGTGATTAGATATGTTGCTATATTTTTTCCCTACCACATTCTATGTTTAGGCTACTTAGATATTTTTGGAAGGTGGTATGTTTCATGACTACACCAAACCTATCCAATCCTTTTGTTATGAGTTTCTAGGCTTCTCATGTTAGGGTCAAGGCATTCTTCATTTTAGGAATGATCTTAGGAGAGCTAAACATGTCATGGCTGGTGTGGTCAAAGCTCCCGGGCCACACTCATGTCATAGATAGCAGATATTGATGTCTGATTCTTGAGGAGACTGGAGCTTGTAAATGGACACATATTTGAAGCATCTTTTAAGCCTAGATTAGATGTCATGTATATAATAAAATTATAATGAACATTTAGATGTAATTGTATCCAATAGATAATGTATATATTATATTTAATAAATCAAGCATTGAGATGGATGGATGACATGTTATCAGCATCCTTGGATAAATCTCATGTGATATATTCCTTTATGGATAACTAGACATAATAATCTTAACTATAGTTAATAAAATGAATATTGAGTTTCAAACTAGGGTTTTGTTTGTTTATTTCCTCATTTCTAGCAATTTGATGATGTGTTAACTATTGATTAGGACATGGATCTTAAACTCTTTTGGAATATTTCCTCTCTCCACAATACTATTGATACAATCCTCCATGTCCTTGTACATTTTTAAAAATAAAACATGGATTTTTTTGTGATGAAACACTACTTTTAGAGTAAAAAATCAATCTACTTTACCCTACATTGACCTTGATATTCTCCCATTCTTTTCTCAAGGATGAATTTAGAGTGTTCTCAAAATTTCAGAGAAATACACATTTAGGAACCTTTGTTGAATGAAACACTTGTGGAAAAAAGGAAACCAATTTTTTGCAATGCATGAGGCTTCAAACAAAGTGTAAATTGGAAGAATTGATCTTGCATCATTGCAGATACATAACAAGAGAGTTTACAGGCCGACCATTCATAAAAGAATAAAAAATAAGGTCTTAAAACTTCTACAGTCTATACTAAGATGTCTTTTGTGATCTAATATAAGTGTGCTAGAACTTTTTTTTTAGTGTTTGAAATTATGTTAAATTAAGAATCTATTATCTAACTGACAAAAGTTTGAAAAGAGAGTAGGAAAAATAGCTAATAGAGTTATCTAGAGGCCTGATCTAATACCCAAATGAAGGAAAATCCTAGATTTGATCTGAATACCAAAATCCAAGGAACAAATCCTTCAATTGGAATTTACACTATTTGATAATATATGAGTCCTACAATTGCAATAAAATAAATAAAAGTGTAAGCTCTATAAACCTTTCTAAAGTGACTCGTCTGTGTAGTGTAAAGAGGGAAATATTCACTATTTATATTCCTTAATTCTTTGAAATAAAATCATATTTTAGTGTAACAAGGGATCTAGTACAGTAAGGCCTCTATTTATATTTTTAAAAAAAGAACCGTAACTCATTATAATCAAAATCATAATAATCAAAATTAAAGAAATATAGAGGGAATGTTCTTAATAATATTGCTGTAGTATAAACTTTATTCTTATAATTTTTTAGCTCATATAATAGTTGTGGGAAATTTAAACAAATAATGTAAAGGCAATCTGGAACCCATGTCTATATGTCAACCCTACTATTCTCAATACATCCTAATTCATTTTATTTTCTAATAGACAATTTCTACCAATTACAAGGACAAGGGTAAAAGCCGAGAACAAAAAAAATTATGTTAGTGACTTAGTTTTTGAAAAAAGATGGGCATTGCAAATGAGATTGGGACTCACAAAAAGAAAAAGAAAGAAGATTCAATATCTCAAAGAAATAAATTCAAACAAATAAATGTATCAAATCACTAAATGTTGAGTTCCTTCATAATATTGTATTTAAAAAACTCTAATTCATCTATGAGCATAAAATTACAAAACTAATAAAAGAATTTTATTAAATCATCTATGAGCATAATTATAAAGTTTATGTTTTCTAGCTAACATAGGAAGAATATAGAGCATTAATATTGATATAAACACACACGAAGAAAATAATGTATAAAAGTAATATAGATTTACAAGTGGTTGATAATAAACCTAATCTTCCTTATAGCTTCAATCTTATGGATACCACTGTTGTATTTACCATTTGCCACTTTGATATAACTTTGCAATCCATAGGCTATCCCTGAATTGTCAGCCACTCGTCAATTCTCTCGCAATAGCTTTTGTTGAATGGCATTTGGATTTCCATTTAATTTTGAAGGTACAATGAAGGATGAGATGTCTAAGCCATAAGAGTATCAGAGGCTTAAGAGTAAGAAATTTTAGTTGTAACAAATGTTATGTGAAGAATAAGAGAAAGTGTAGAAGGTGAATTCTACTAGATGTGTCTTATTAAGATACCTTCACATCATTTAAGTAAAGGAATTATATTTTTTTACCAAGGGCAAACATTATTTAATTACTTTAGTGATGGAAGGGAATGGAATGAAAATAGTATAAAATGGAAATGTAACATTACAAAACAAATTGTGCATACTCTGAAAGAAATAACTAACTTCTCAAGCTCAACATCTTTCTATTCAGAAGAAGAAAAGAAAATCAAGCCATAATATTTTCTATCATCATCACTATTTACAGATTAAAGGAAATGATTTAAGCACAACATGAAAAATGAGAGTTAGCAAAGGCAATGATATTTTCAAAAAAGTGTGCCTATGTCGCTATTGTAACTAGTATCAATAGGTACTACATGTTTGAAATGTGTACAAAAATTAAAAATAAATATTAATCTCAAAACAAAAAACAAAAAATAGTTGCATCCCCATCGAAATGTCTTTTGATTGTTATTATACAGGCATACCCAAAGGTGTTGTTGAATCCAAATCCACTACATTTATAGCAACTATAGCTGAAATTACAAATATATTAATTTCTTGAGAAGAAAAGAAAAATAAATAAAAAGAATGAGAACTAAGATAGGGTAAATTGAAGCTTGGAAATGAATGTGAGGTTTAATCTAGCAATAGGATGGTAAAAGGACAAACCTATGTCACCCTTTTATAAAGGAAAGGGATAACAAGATTATAACTATTCAACTTCAATGATATAAAATTAGCATTATAATTAAGAATTTAAAAATAAAGTTAACTAAAAAAATGTGTAGAAATGGATGAAGTACGATTATTATTTTTAATGATTATTGGGAACGAGAATTCATCTCTTTTCCTAAATTTTAAGGATGATTTTTTAGTTAATGAAAAATGTTGAAAGTGAGGGGTCTAGTTCCAACCACAAAACTATATGGAAATAAACCTTTTTCCCCTTGATCTTAGACTATGTTATAGATGACATATATATCTAGATCCATAAAAAATAAAAATTGTCTTTTGACCTATATTTTCTCTTTTATAACAATTCAAATTTCAACTCACCTAAAATTGACAATTTTCATCTCCTACCACATTTTTTGAAAAAAAAACTATTCTAACAAAAAGACAAATTATGAATTTTAGAAGATGACTCTCTCCTCTAGAAAATTGTTCCTTTTTTACATATATTTTTTTATAAGATTTACTATTTTTTCCTTTCTCAAAAGCAACATCTTCTCGTCTATTAAAATACGTACTTGTAGTATTTTTTAATTACAATATACTATATCTAATTACAAGACCATAAACTCTATATGAGAATATCCTTAACTTTGAGCTCTATAAAATGGTGTTTATATGTTATTAAAAGACATCATTAAAAATAGTAAGAGTTATTGAAACATTAGTTTTCTAAAATAATTTTATTTCTTTAGTAATTGGACACAAACTAGTATAAAATATGAATTTAATACACATTTCGAATTGGAAAAGTGTGAGAATATGTATAACTTAGATCTAGAATGAATTTATCTAGATCATATATTTGAACAAAATTAATTGGGTAAGAGAACAAAGTTGGGTCACAATTCTGTAGAAGTCAAATCCGCAGAATTGAGCCTCTTAGAAATGGGTACTCGATTTGCTTAGAATTGGGTACCCATTTCTAAAATCATGCTTCGGGCACCTGAGCCGTGATTCAAAAATTGGATACCCAATTTTTGAAAAGCGAAGTGAGTGCCTGAACCACTTAAAAATTTCAAAAAATTACAAATACCCCCTTTTTGGCATTTTGAGTGTCATTTTTAGCATTTAGAAAATGGGAGCCTTGTTTTAGAGCAATATGGGAGCCTATTTTTGACCTCTACCAACTGCCCCCTGCTGCTATTTTCTGACATACCAGGCATTTTATTTTGTTTTGTACAATTTAATTATTTTCAGTTTTACATTTTATATACTGTCAATTTATTGTTTTTTTTTTTCAGTTTTAATATACATAAAATTGTAAATTTTCATTGTTAATGAGTATTATCTTTAGATTATTGTATTTGTTAATTTAAATAATAGTTTCATAGTTGTTCATTTACAAATTATTATTTTAGATGTTTTAAAATGTATTTAATATGTAAATTACAATGTTGAATGATTAGATTATAGATGTAAATTCATTGTTTAAACATGTAATTACAAACAAATATTGAATTCAAATAACTAGTGATTAATTATAGATTAGTTTGTAAACCATTTGTTCAAAGAAAGTAAAACTAAATATATTCGTAAGTCTTTAACCTCGACCTAACCATATAACTATACAATAAAACCCTAAACATATAACTAAGTATTTAATCACGTAACACCCTGCCAAGGGATCCAAACACAAAACTTAGTATTTAATGATTTTACTTATTGTATTGTATTTTGTTTCATGGATCGAAAATGGATGATGTAAACTATGTTATAAATGTATATTCTTTCAGCCTTTCATACCCTGTGAGATGTACAGTGAATGATTGTGCATTCCAAATTAATTTTCCAAGTGGCATTCAAAACAAATATATATTATTTGAATGAATTGAACTTGTAGTTATTCTTTCATGTGGATGTGTTATTTATTTTACTTCTAGTACTTATAATTATTTTAAAATGAAATGTAAATGTGCTCATTAAGGAATCATTAAGGAACGCAATCTCTTATGTTTTTTATGTAAATTATTGTACATGTTATTGCTTGCTTAGTAAAACTTTAGGTTAGTTCTTTGGATCCCTTGGTTGGGCATTACATAATGTGCCCCCTTACTTTACATCAAGGTTATTATTATGGTTAGGGTTAGGGTTCAAGTACTAGGTAGAGGATTTACACTAATAGTTTTGGATTAAGGGAAAACATTTAGGATTAACTATAATCCCAATTTTAACCAAAACTCTAATCATAATCCTTTCTGTCATCCTAACCATAATCTTAATTTTCCAAAACCTAAACCCTAATATAAATAATTAAATATGTATCCTAAGAACCAAGTACTAATTATTAATGTCAAACCATAATCCTAACCTTAAATGATAAACTATTATCCTAAATGCTTAACCCTTATCTTAAATATTAATATTCCTAATCCTAGCCCTATCCCTAAATCCTAATCCTTATACAATCTCTAACTTTTATTAAAATGCTAACCCTAATCCTAAAATATTTACATAAATCTAAAGTATTAAATACTAAATATTAGATCCATACCTAAGCAATAACCCTAAGTTATAGCAAATGATAATTTAAAATGAAAAAATCTAAACTCTTCAAATACTAAACTATAGTTGTCAATGATATTATAATCTTATCCCTAATTATAAATGCTAAAATTGTACGTTAAATGGTAAAACATGTGCCTAATACAAAATATTAAACCTTGACATTAAGTTTTAAATTCTAATCTCAAGTGTAACCCTTATCCTAAACCTTTATCCTAAATTATTAGCCCTTGGCATAACTAAGTTATCCTAAATACTAAACCTTTATCCTAAAAATAGTCATAAATGCCAAGCCCTTCTCCTAATTCTAAATAAAAATATTAAGCTTAAATATTAAACCCTAATCTTGACCTTAACTATGATTTACATATAAGGTTAGCGTTTAACATTTAACATTTAAGATTAGGATCTAGTATTATGATTTGTATTCAATTCTAGAATATAAATAGGATAAGTATTATAATTTAGATTTTATAATTAACGTCTATATTTAGATTTATGATTGAGGTTTATAATTAAGGTTTACAATCAAGATTTATGATTAAGGTTTATAATTAAGGTTTATATCCAACAACTCATTAAAACACCTTAAGAAAAATGATAATTTGTGAAGTTGCTTCCACCTACAAATTAGAATTAGGAAAACATATTTTATTTTAATAATTGAAACTACTGAGGCTAATGTTTGGATGAGCTAAGAGTAGTTCGTAGGTGGAAGACAAGTAAGCATCCAAAAGTAATTATAAAACATGTGATTAATATAATAAAAAGTTTTCTAATAGTAAAAAGACTTTGGTCATAATTAGAAAATGCAATTAATATAACACATTCCAACATAGAGATTTAGAGGGAAGAAAAATTCTATTAGCAAAATTCATAACAATTGTTAAATGATAAGATAAGATTTAAATTACTAAAGAAGATATTATAAGTTTAAGTATTATGATTAGAATTAGGATTATTATGGTTAGGGATAGGGTTCATTTATTAGAATTAGTATCTAGACTTATAGTTTGCATTAGTAGATAATATTTAGGATGAACTATAATCATAAATATAAATCAAATCATAATTCTATCTCTAAGCTTTCATTCTAATTGTAATATTAACTCTCATCCTAAAGCCATCTATTATATATCCTTTAGCAATAGCACCATAATAAATATCTGAAACCTAAATATAATTCTAACTAATATCATAATCCTAGGTAAACACTAACATTAGTCATAATCATTATAATAATCTTAAACTTAGCCATCATGAAAACCCTCAACATAACAAAATTCTAAACCATAACATTGCCATAATCTTAACTTTGTTTGATCTTGAGATGAAGATATAATCCATAATGAGAATACAATCCCCCAGTGTAACAAAATAAGTGTACATAAATATTGATCTAGCTACTTGAATAGAGAAAAGGGAAACAATTTTGAGGCAAACAACCCTAGAACAAACAACACATTAGAAGTTGCATTCTTAGCCCCCCTGCCAATTTCTTCATACTTTCCTTCCATAATCTTAATTATCCTCATTTTTATCTCATCTTATCCTTATATTTCTTAATGATTTTGTGCATTTCTTCACAAGTTTAGTAGGCCAAATAAATGCATAAATAGTGTTGACTAAAAAATCTTATAGAAGTATCAAAATATATTTTCCCTATCTATAAGGTTAGTTAGGGGTCTAGGACAGAAACATATAACTATAATAATTTTTTTCAACAAGACTTTAAAAACTAAATAGAATAGGAATATAAGTACTCTAGCATTCAATATAAAATATTAATAATAAAAAAATCACTACAATATATATCATAAAGTAATTCCATTTAGGATCTAGATCATAATCTAACAAAACAATTGTTAAACTATTGGGCACTTTAACATCCTTTTCCTTAATTTCAAAAAAATGTTCACTTGAACTTGCATAGACAAAACAAGTTCATATCTAACATAAAAACCATATTTATATAGTTGATTTATTAATATAGTTTTTTGGAGTATTATTTTATGATTAGACTTAAATTTGGTATAATATTCAATCAGCCTTAACATTAATGTCTACTTAAGTGTTTAACTTTATTTATTTAATTGTTATGGTTTTAAATATCTACACATTTATATAATTGATATTTTAGATTTAAATTTTATTAAATAGTAATTTTGTCATTTTTTATGTTGTTTAAACATATATACAGATTATATTTGATGGACCCGCCGCCACCCCCTCCCCCTCCCCCACGCCTGCCTCTACCCCCTCCATTTCCACCTCCACCTCCACCCCCACCTCTACGACCACCTAGTCCTCCTCCAACACCCACCATAGATGATCTATGAGAGAGCATGAGGCATAACCTTAACGACCTCATGCAAGATATTGAGGCTATCAGACATGAGGTACACCCCCTCCTCACCTACTATGCCTTGTAGATAGCATGCAAGGTGTCATTCACTCCATATAGCATCTGGATTGCGATATCGATTCATTTAGATTATTGAGGCAAAACATGCGTGCCTTCTATTATAATGGCTTATCATATAGAGAGGTCCATAACCTCAAAATAGGTAAAGGACATTTTCAAAGATATTTTGTAAACCCTAAGATGGGAGAGGAGATTAACGAGAAGAAGCCTCACATTTCTATTAGATGGTGCACACATCCATGCATAGTAGCACACTTTTGGGAGTGGTGGTCAATGGTATTTGACCATCCACCTCACACTAATCATGAGGTGCCCATGTACTTCCTTAAGAAGCTATGGGTTGAGTTTGAAACCCAACTATTTTGATATCAGATCATTTCAGGGGGTTGGTGGAGGGATGCCTTAGGATAGACTTGGGGAAAAGTTGAGTGATAGAATGAGAAATTGCAGGTGACCTCAACCCCTTGTACCTGTTTCTATGCCCATTGTACCAAATCCACACCATCATCGAGTAGTTTCATCTGCTCTGACCTCTTAGAGTACCCTTTCGAGCAATTTAGTATAGCAGTGGACACAGGCAACACATGTTTGTCCACTTGGACATATTTGTACTAGCTATGGAGGCATAAGTAGAGGTCCCCAAAGCGATGTTGATGTAGTACATGATGACCATCATGCTGAGGGTGCTGATTTTGATGATGACATATATGTTGCCAATGGTGATGATAGTGATGAGATTGATGTGTCATCATTTGTTGACCTCATGCAGGGAGAGCCCAAAGATAGTCAAGAGTAGCAGGTAAATTTTTATTAAAATTTAAATATAAAGTACATAATTATTTACTTTCTACATACATGTGTAATTGTATTAACCATATTGGTTTCTACTTTTGAAATAATAGAGGATGGATGATATTGTTCCTCCTAGGAGGCAGTATAGTCTTTTTTCGAGACCTACAGATGTTGGCATCCCTCATATGGTATGCACTTTGAATTACACTATAAAAATGTACATTCAAACTTGAATTTAATAACATGTGCTCATATGTTCTTTTTTTGATTTTGTAGGGATTCTCTGCTGCTAAACAGTTTGATGTTAGTACAGGTCCCATCCAGTTACCACTGAGGCATAGCCTCAAATACATATGGTATGAACTTTTGACTGAAGACAAATAATTTGTACTATTTTTATGTATGTACATTGTTATGCACTTTGAATTACACTATAAAAATGTACATTCAAAATTCAATTTAATAACATGTGCTCATATGTTCTTTTTTTGATTTTTTAGGGATTCTCCACTGCTAAACAATTTGATGTCAGTACAGTTCCCATCCAGTTACCACTAAGGCATAGCCTCAAATATAGATGGTATGAACTTTTGACTGAAGACAAATAATTTGTACTATTTTTATGTATGTACATTGTTATTCACTTATAATCTAAACAATTTTGACTCATGTATATATTTTATGTGTTTTGGTTTTATATAGGAGATGGATCGTACTCATCCATACAAGCCTCGATATAGTTTATTTTTGACTCCATCTTTTGATCATCGTGCTAGCATACTTGTTGACCCATCTGTGACATTGGCTGCTACTTAGGTATGATACACACACACACACACACACACACACACACACACACACACACACACACACACACACACACACACACACACACACACACACACACACATGTTTTTATAGTGTATAAAAAATGTAGTATAAAATTATGTAATTTTTCATTTACATACTTTGTAATTATTCATGTGTATATAATTTTGACTCAACGTTTATGTATCCATAATTTTAGGACTATGTCACCATGAGTGTTGCTGAGAGTATGGGAATTCGCCAGATGGAGGTACCTACATCATCCTTTGAGGTCAGTATTGTGATTTATGTACATACATAGTTCATTATGATCTTTATCAAATTTTAAAAATGTATGTATTGTAAATTATAGGACCTCACCACTGCTATATTTGGTAGCTTTCATAGTGCACCTCCTCCCATTACAGAAGGACACACATCTCATGTGGTATTTATTTTATTATATAGTGAATATTTAATTTGTTTTCAAGCTAGATTTTGAAACCCATTTCAATTAAGCATGTACATGATGAGACGTGCCTCATGTTACACATGATGATCCATCTACCTCACAGGGTGTCCCACATGATGAGACAACTCAAATTAAACAAGATGATCCATTTGAGTCCTCTTCATGTGGAGTAAAGAGGACATTCGATTAGATATATTAGGTCTTGGTGGCACCTTTAGATTATGTTTTTATGACACATGTTGTTTATTTTGACACACTTTGCATTAGGACAGTTAACTGTATTATATGTATTTTTTGACTTCATAGATCATGTTATGACATGTTAGACCATGCACTATTTTTTTACGACTTCTTATCATGCTAGTGTATGTAGTATATATTATTATGTTTCATCATGTTTTAAGTATTCAAACCATTTTCTTTATTGTGACATATTTTATTCATGAACATAAGACACATTTTGTAAGTATATATGCTACATGAACAATAATTTTAACTATTTATAGAGCATTAGTACTAATATCAAAAAGATTATTGGATAAATATCACATCAAATTTATGCATTGAGATTCATACAAATAAAATTGACCTACTATTATAAATATTTTTCATCGTAAAAAGTTAAAATTTATAATATTTAGGTAAAGATTGAAGATTTTTTTTATGAAATGATGGATGATACCCTTCCTTTCACACATTTTCTCATCAAGGCTATGTACGTATGTTCATACAATTATGTACCTAGGAAAGTCATGTACCTAGATGGTTCCTTGTAACTTTGACTTAGGTTTAATTACATTCCAAGTAATTAAATAACCTATTGAGGTAGTTTTAATGTGTCCTTATTGGTCCTAATATATTCTAATATTTTGTAATGGGTCTTGGGGCTACTTACAATCCATTATGACCCCTTATGATACATTAGAATCATTAACATCCCATTTGTGTGTCCTATTATAGTTAATGTGTTCTAAGGGATCCTAATAGACCCTAAGATGTCCTATGACCCTTCATGATATATTAAGACCATAGTTTAAAATCCAAGAGGAAACATTAGGACTGATTACAACCACTTAGGAACTATTATAATGCCTTTGGACATAGTGGTGTATCGTATGATGGTGAATGTGTTTAGAGGAGTTATAATTGGTTCTTATGAGTCCTAATGGCTCCTAATGGATTATAAGGGTTCCTAATGGGTCCTAAAAGCTCGTGGGATCACTTAAAACACATTAGAACCCCTTAAGACACATTAGGACCCATTAGGGCATATTATAACCCATTAGTGTGTCTTATGCCCCTTAAGATTATCTAAGAGGCATTAATGGATTTTAATATGTTTTAAATGGTCATAATGTGCACCCCAAATGTTATTAATGGGTTTTAAAACCACATAGGACCAATCATGATCTATTATGCGATATTAGGACCACTTAGGACACATTACTATATCTTGCAATGGTTAATGTGTTATAAGAGGTTTTAATGGGGTCTAATGGGTTCTAATGTGTGCAAGTGGACCTAATGTGTCCTAATGAGACCTAATGTGTACTAGTGGGTCCTAAAAATCCCTAATGTCCCCTTAGAACATATGACTCATTAAGACACATTAGACCTCTAAATAGTGTCCTACAATGACTAATATGCTATAAAGGCTCATAATGGGTCATAATGGTTCTTAGGAGGTTGTAATTAGTCTCAAGGATTTTGGGAACCACTTAGGACCCACTAAAACTCCTTAGCAAAAAATAGGATTGAATAGGACACATTAAAACCCTAAAGTGTATCCTACGATGATTAATGTGTTCTTAGTGTTCATAAAGTGTGTTAATGGTATGAATGGGTTCCAAGGAGCCATAATGGGTCCTAAGGTTTCTTATGACCACATATGACCCATCAAAACCTCTTGGAAATATTAAAATGTACTAGGACACAACAGAAAAGATTACTTTTAGGACTACAATAACTAATGTGTTGTAAGGGGTCCTAAGACACTAATACATTAGGGGTCAATTTGCGACGGCAAGCAAATGTAATGTGTTTTTGGCTTTTTTTTTTTTTTTCAATTTTAGCCCAATACTGTGGCAATTGCGATGCTATCTCCAATACATATGGAGTGGAATTGCGACGACGAAAAATGTTATGTGATTTTTGGCCCTTTTTTTTGAACTATAACTCAAAAACGTCGCAATTGCGATGCTAACGGGATATAAGAGAAAAAAAACCAAAAATACTCATTTGAAAGCGAGACATGGACTGAAACAGGTATCTTGGATTCTTCGAAAAGGAAAGGCGGGAGACTTTAGCAATGACCAGACATTCATTATATCTATGTCCAGACTTCTCATTTTAGCTTGCATCTATCTCCCTCAACTTGAGGCATTGAGAGGGGCAGAGACTTGCATCTGCTAATTGCTTGCTTGCCCTACTATTCTATGGTGATCTCTGCGGCGAAAAGGCCAAGGGAAACATTCAGAGGAGAATGATGGCAAGGTGCAAAACAAACAAACCCAGTTATTAGTATCAATAAGGAAATGTTAGTATCAAAGTATATGTGTATGTATAGTTATCAAAAATCTTGGTTATCAGAGAAGTGTATGATCGATGTAATTAGAAGCTTATGAGAGAATTTTTATTTTGGATGTTAATAGTAGGGTGAAAGAATGAGATTAAACCTAAGATCTATGGCCATTACTGCATGTAGGGTTAGAAAGAAGTATGAGATAATAAAAGGGATTGAGATACAAAGATAGACATACATACAGATAGAGAAAAATCATGGAGAATAGAGAGAAACATAAGAGGGTATCATAGAGAGAGAACAGGGGAACTAAGGGATATGAAAAGCTACAAGAAGAAGCAAGGAGCGTGTCATCTTATATAAATACTTAATTAGATTTCTACAAGATTGGTAAACTCTTTTATAGGACTGTTGAGTTCTTGTATGAACTTTTATTAAAACTTATGACAAGGTGAATGCTTAGTCAGGAAGGATAAAATATCTTAGTCAAGTAGCCTTAATAAACTAATTAACATTGTATCAATCACTCCTCACAGGAATAGTTTCTCAAAAGTAAGCACCATTGTAAGCCTAATTGAAAAATCTTTTTGACTAGAGTGAAAAAGTTGTGGGTTCTATCCCCACTGTAGTTTTTCCCTCTAACCAAAGGTTTTCTACAATACCAAATATGTGTTTTATGTGTGTATTAATTTCTCTATTTTCATTTGCATTCATGCATATGAGTTTTTAAGTTGATCACACTATCAGTTATATCTAAGAGTTATCATATTAATGAAGAAGAAAATTATCGATTAAATATTGTAAGAATGTTGAAGTTCTTAAGTATTGATTCACCTCCCCCCTTAAATACTTAACCATTACAATCTAATTAACACCTGATCCTTTCATGGAGGATGACACTTCACATTCATCTCTTGATGAAGATGGGGCTTTAAGAGTTACTCTTGAATGAATTCATAAGCTTTCTAATGAGATTAAAAAGATGCATGATTGGCTTATTCAAGAGAATCACAATGTTGATACTATCATTGTTTTTTATACTCTTATGAAAGTGATCCATAATGATTAACATGGTATTAACCTTTTGTGTGGTCTTACTCACCTTGTCCATTCACATGTTAAGCCTCTAGATCAAGTTGTATTTAAAATAGAAATGGTTCCACCTATCACTATTGTTGAACCCTTCTTTCCTATTTCCACTCTTATATCTAGCATTCCTACATATGTTCCTCCTATTGTGACTACTTCTCTTCCATCATCCACCCCTATTATGATTCTTCGTATTCCTTCTCTTCTTTTGAGTATTCTGTCTACTTCATTTGCTACCTCACAACTTTCATATCATAGGTTTCCTTACACTTATCCCAATCCTCCTAGTGTTGTGGTTCCTAGTGTCTCATCCATATAACCTTCTATTCCAGATAATCCATACACTCTTTCTAGTGTGTCAAATGTATCATTTCCAACTATTTCCTATAGTGATTCCACTATCATTAGTCTTGCTCAAACTATTTCTTCTTTACAACAAGAAAATTGCTTTCTTAACTCAATCTAAATATAGTGTGCCTACATGTGATATGGATAGTCATTTTTCCTTAGACATTATCCATATTATTTCCCCTTAATAAACTGATATGCCTCACCTTGATACTTATAATGGTAAGGGTGATCTTGTGACTCATCTTAAAACTTGTGATATTGCTATCAGGATTTAACTGTGCAATTTTTGAGTCAAACTCATTGACCCTGTTTCATGAGTAGTGATTCAACATGAATCCATCTCTCATGAGAATAAATGGAACACTTAGCACTCATTGGATCTAGGTGATGCTCACAGGGGTGAAGCACTGGGACTTCCCGGGAGGTCACCCATCCCAGTACTACTCTAGCCTGAGCGCGCTTAACTAAGGAGTTTCCTCCATGGTTAAACCCAAAGCTTGCAACCCCATTTGCAAAACCTTCACCAAGTATTGTGCCTTATGAACCATTCATTAGAAAGCCCCTTAAGCTCATCAATTGATAAGTAGGAGATAATTTCAACAACTAGTCAAATTGTGATATTGCTATCAAGATTTAACTGTGCAATTTTTGAGTCAAACTCATTGACTCTATTTCATAAATAGTGATTCAACATGAATCCATCTCTCATGAGAATAAATGGAACACTTAGCACTCATTGGATCTAGGTGATGCTCACAGGGGTGAAGCACCGGGACTTCCTGGGAGGTCACCCATCCTAGTACTACTCTAGCCTGAGCGTGCTTAACTACGGAGTTTCCTCCATGGTTAAACCCAAAGCTTGCAACCCCATTTGCAAAACCTTCACCAAGTGTTGTGCCTTATGAACCATTCATTAGAAAGCCCCTTAAGCTCATGTTAAAACTTTTCAAGTCCTATATAGTGATTATGCCCATGACCATTAGATTTTAGCCAAAGTTGTTTTCTCATACCTTTCATGACAAGGCCTTAAAATGGTATTGTTCCTTTCTATCTTATTCTATTTATTCCTTTCACAAACTTGCCAATGTTTTTATTCGATGATCCCAAAACAACATTGGTCCTCAAGTGTCCTTTATAGATTGATGTAATGTAAACAAGGTCCTAAGGAAAAAGTGACTAATTTTATTGGTAGATTTAAGCATTTGCATGTTCATATTTCATATCCTATTCTTGATGGATCCTTCACTCAACATAGCTTAGGTGTAGGAGTCCTCTTCATAAAACCAAAAGGATACACCATTCCCAAAGCATACAAGCTCTTGTCTTCATGTACCAACAACATTGTTCGATATGAATATTTCATGAATGGATGAAAATGAAAATTAATTTGAAGATGGTAGAATTGCATATCTATGGAGACTCCCACCTTATTATTAATCAAACCAATGATGAATATTAAACTTGAGATGAGAATATGATTCTTCATAAGAGAATGATGGATGATGTAAAAAAGTACTTTGTCTTCTTCACCTTCCAACAAATACCAAGAGAAGAAAACAAGGAAGTTAATGCAGTAGAAACTTTGGAATCTATCTTGCAGATATAGGAGCATGGATTCCATTATGAGCTCCTAGTGGAAGAGTTACTCTATCTTGAATATAATTCACCTAAATCCTAAATAGTTAATTCTATCATTGGATGTAACTCATATCAATTTACCCATGTATTTTCTTACCTATAGGATCAAGTTATCCTTGAAAATTTAAACAAAAACAAGAAAAACCACATTATTTGAAATGTTTCACAAATTTTATCTTCACTAATGACTTGTATAAGAGAGGATCATATGGTACTTTTCATAGGTGCTTAGACTTAGAGGAATCTAAGTGTGTGTTAAGTGAAGACCATGAGGATGTATGTGGATCTCATTTCAACTATCCCACATTAGCCCGAAAACTACTAAGATTTGACTACTATTGGCTATATATAGAAAAATATAGTGTCAAATTTACTAAATCTTGCAAACAATGCCAAATTCATGATCACTTGATACATGCTCTAGACAAGGAGCTTATTCCATTTGTAACCTATTATCCCTTCCAACAGTGGGCATTTGACCTTGTGGGTTAAATCTATCCCAACTTATCTAATAGACACAAATACATTGCCATGAGCATAAAGTACTTCATAAGTGGTCAAAGTAGTTCTACTACTCAAGGAAACTGGGAAATAGGTCTCTATGTTCATTCTCAACTGTTTCATTTGTGAATAGGGTACACCCTCCTTAATTGTAATAGAATGTGTAGTAATTTTTTATGAATAGATATGGATGAGTTGCATGCTAAATTCAAGATCTACCAACACTATTCCTCAATCTACTATTCCTACAATAATGGTACAAGACATTTGAATACATAATTGAGAATCCTGGAATATGAATTCAGAAGTATATGATTCTATATTGAGTGTGGTCTAAGATGAATCTTTATTGGAAAGTATTGCCTTTGATAGAGTCAAAGTGTCTAATCAAATATTATGATAACATCTACAATGAGAATCAGACAATCATTTTACATTTAAACCATAACCATATTAATGCAAACAACTGCAGTTCATATGTTTCAACATATTCACCCTGGTAAATAAGGGAAATAAATAAAAATAGTTTCACCAAAATCTCAATGCACCAAATATTGGAGATAAATAGACAAGACTTTGAGTAGCCAAAAATGGACACTGAGTTGTTATGTTGTCAGATGGAGCAATGAGGTCCCAAGTTGAAGGCAAGCATGAAGGTGCTTCCATGAAAATTAGGCATCCATATGGCTTACCCCTACAAACTGAGCTTGCCACATTGTTCACAAATCCACTGATCACATGTATTTCCATTATTATTATTTTTAAGCTTGGTCATGCTACCCTCTAGTAAACACAAACCTCCATACCTATTTTTGAGCAAATTTATTTTACTAAGCATCTCTATTTTATTCATAAATAAATGAATGTTGTAATTTGGTATACTAGTTAATAAGAGGAAATAGTTAGTTCAATTCAATCCCCCATTAAATTTGAAACTAAAGGCATAATTATTTAAATCTAGATTGACTTTTACAAAATAAAAATAAAACTAAAATAAACAAGATTTGAACTATAATAATATACTAATTTGTGACATTCTAGAGTTACTCCCACACATGACATGTAAGCTTTGTGATGAACGACTATACTAGAGCTAAAAAAACATGGGTCATCCACTGCTCTCTTCCAAATCCACTGGTACCACTGCACACTCCTGATTCACTCTCTAGAAGAAATTGATATTAAAAAAACTTTTTGCAAATAATTCCAATCCATAACTTGCAAACGGATAGAATATAAATTCACATAATCATAATATAGCTTAATGGGTCAAGACTACTATCTCCAACATAAGCAACAACAACAAAATGCATGATTGCATCAAATGCATTATTTTTAAATATGTTATCAACTTGACTTTTCTATTAAAGGCTCTCATGCTGAATTGTAACAAATGGTGAGCTCAATAAACAATAATCTCTTAAATTCAAATGAATTAACATCATTTCTCAATTTAAATGCAACCATTTTCTCACCCAAGTCAACATTTATGAAATGCAGCTGGTTAGAGTTCAAAAATCATTGTCGTAACACACGTACAACTCCTATATTTCCCAAGATAAATTGTCCTACAATTTAGTAAATATTAAATTAACTCCTCCACCATCCTTGACTTCATTGAAAGGTAGAAGAGGATTTATTACATAAATTTCAAATTACGTAGGGGAATATAATTCAGTTTAGGAACTTCAAATTACCAAAAAAAATTGTTGCTTGGCTTGTTTGACGAGTGGCACTAACTATAGTATTTCTTCATATCATCATGCTTAAAGCAGACACGCACATTGTTTTCCATTTGAGGCTATATCTAAATTATGGGAGGCAAAATATTAGTATTTGAATGGGGAGATTAGAAAGCTAACTAAAATTTGTCAATCTATTTGTAATTTATCTTAATTTTTTGACTGTGTTCAAGAATTATTTTGTTTTCTTGCAATTTCAGGTATGGATTTTACGATGAATGTCTGAGAAAATATGGAAATGCAAATGTATGGAAGTATTTTACAGATCTCTTTGATTACTTGCCATTGACAACCCTTATTGAAAGCCAGGTAAAGAAAAAAGATATTATACACTATTTTGTTGGTATCCTGTGCAGCACAACAAACTTGTTCTTACTATAAGAAAATTTTCTTTTCTTTTGTTTCATTGTAGATCTTCTGCTTGCACGAAGGTCTCTCCCCATCATTGGACACACTTGATAACATATGAGCTTTGGATCGCATACAGGAAGTGTGTCTATACACATAAGTATAATGTTCTGTGCTGCATATATTTGAAAAGAAGATCAAAACCATAACATTCAGTTCTATGCATGATAGTGTCTTAGATCTAGTTCTATATAGTGTTCTCTATTAGAAGAATTTTCTGTCCTGGTTACTAAATAGTTTCTATTTGAAAGTATTTTGGTTGTACTGGCTATGTAGTGCCCCGCCAAGGAACCCTTGGAACTAAGCGTAAAACATGCAGGGGATTTTTTTAAAGAAATTGCATCATTACACACTTAAATTAGGACAACAATGCTAACAACATGAACAAAAATGAACAAAAAATCACTATCACTTTGTGCTTGTGCACAAACAGTTGTAAACACCAGCGTCTACATGTGAAAATCTGTGATCTCACTTGTTTCCTGCTAGAAGAGCCTCCTATACATTCACCATACCCTTGATGGTGTGTTAAATTTTGTGCAATGATGATGAAATCACTGGAAAAAAGAAGCTGAAGCAGTGGCCTAGAGATGATATGTAAATCTTTGGGTCATGCAATAATAAATGTGGCATGGATGAGCATCGATTTTTCTTTGACTTCATGCCAACCACATAAAGGACAATTTTCTTGGAGCCTTCAAATTGAATCTAGTAGTTGTAGGGTCAAATCAAACTATCAATGAAGCTCTAAGTTGTTTAAGAGGATAGGTGGGACTTGTGGTGAAAAATGTCACAATTTTGGGTACATTGGTGCATTTGGGAACTTTCTGCATGCTGAAATGAAGACTTGAGGGATTTTGGAGTGCATTTAGACCTTTGTGGGTGAACATAATATAGACATCAACACCAATCAATATAATCAAATGAAACTCAGATGTAATCGATGAATAATGCAGGTGTTGAAGTTCTAAACCATCCAAATAGCCCTAATAATTGTTGGACCTAATTTATTGCCAACCACTATAATGTTTAGCATTTAAGGTTTGATTCTTCACAAATGGCCATTCACATCAATGCATTTTAAAAAATATATCATGCCTCCAAGAGTCTACCTTTGATAAAATGTGACTGAAATGTTTCTCCAAATAATAGTATCTCCAATGTTGTCAGACGTTGAATATAATTTTAGGTCACTAAAGTTATCAACTTGCATAAATGCCGAACATTGGAAGTATGGGGATAATATAACAGATCCCACCTTAATTCCTTGCCCCATGTAGAAAAATCTAATAATGGACCCTTCTACCATCTCTTGTCTCTTGTATTCTGAGTTCCATGGAAAATCAGTTTCATACATATCATTGAAGGAAAAGAGCTTCTAGAAGTCTTTTCACTACCTACTCTAAGGAGCATGCTCAACACGTTGAACAGTCTCAAACTTTAAGAAGTCAACATCCCCTTTACCATTGTTAACATTTATGCCACCAACTATGAAAAGAACATTGTTGGAATCTCTTCAAGTATGCTAAAACCGTCACATGCCTAAATAGTTCTAAATTTTTTTGGAAAAAAGGAAGTTGTCAAGTGAAGAATCTAAATGGTGAATTAGTGGCAGATATTATGGATTCATCTAAACATGGTTAAATCCCTCCTATCAAAGGAAAATATTCTTGGACCAGTAAAGATCTGGCAAGCAATTCATTGCCAAAAAACCAAGATCTTGCATGCTCTATCAGTAAACTAAGCAATGTAAATTTATAATTTGTCTTCTAGCAAATGCAAGCTATAACACTAAATAGTCTAGAACATAAGAGATGACATTTAAATACTCATTTTTATCCAATCAAAATTTGGTTAGATCTGTCTTAAGAATTTGAAATGGAGGCAATAATTCTAAGAACTCCAGATTCTAAACTAAGACTTAACGAATGGAAAAACGGCTTCACACTACCCATTGCCTTTCAACATGACAATTCAGATGCATGTTGAAGAATGGAATTAATAATTGAAAAATCTTCCTAAAATTAATAATGCCAAATTCTAATAATTAAAATTTAAAAATACAGTCTCCTATTTTTTTAGATATTATTACAAAGATCATTCACACCAGTCCAAGATATCAGCATCACCCTTTACATAACAATAAAGGGGCATTTGGACGGCGTAATCATTCTTATATATTGAATGTTAGGACATTGACCCTTTCATATCTGATCACCATTTAAACCATCATAATAATAATGTAATTAAATATATGCATTTAAATAGCATTTAAACAGCAACAATGAGTATATATCAAATCTCCGAACTAGATAATAACAAAGCATTATCAACAACAATATGTCAACAAATCAATAACCAGATAATTTATGTGCTTTTTCATGACTATGTTTGACTCATATAATTGTGATCTCTCTAGCACTATGATGTCGTTTAATATGTCTTGGTAAAGCTTGTAAATTTTGTTCCTTTTGCCATGTCATGTAATATGTCTTGCCTTGTAGCTTATATGTTTTGAAATTTTTGTTAGTCCTTGTAGCTTGTATAATTTGATTGCTGGAGAGCTTCTACAGCTAAACAAGAAGGCCGTTGCACGAGTTATAGCTGCGTGCTTGGGTATGAAAATTGTATATTTTTCAATCTAATGTATATTTTAACTAGCTTTTAGCTTATATGTTTTGAAATTGCTTTTAGTGGCTTAATGTCGTAAAGTTTCTTGAAATAAGACCTTCGGCAGTTGGTCAAAGTTTTACAAATAATCTTATCCACAAGTTTGCCTAGAGCAATTGACTGAATGTTATAAAAGGTGATTGGGTTAAATGTCTTAGGAATAAAGTCAATTAAGAAAATAATTTTAAAATATTAAAGTATTTAGCCAGGTCTAAGAAGATTTTTGTACTTTCGACAGTTTTGCTTAGTTTGTGAAAGTTGTAGACCAAAGTTTTCATAGCCCAATTTTTGCTTCCTACGAAGAACGATCATGTCAGATAATATAAGTGAAGAACAAAATAGTGAGACAATCGATAGATTGTGGTCTAACTTGAAAAGAAAAGGTGATGAAAAATGTTATTGTCCTTGCAAAATTTGTAAGGGCTTAAATCGTAGAAGACTGTTAATTAGAACAGTTAAGAGACATTGTAGGGAGAATGGTCACATTGAAGGGGGGCATGACTATCATCCACTAGTAATTTGTTCATTATATCATTTTAATAATTTATATATATATATATATATATATATATATATATATATATATATATATATATATATATATATATATATATATATATATATATATATATATATATATGAAATCACTTGATGATTAGTTGATGATCATGGTTAATTTATGTTGATCAATTTTATATAGGTTGATCTCCCCAGGGAAGTACATGATATGAACCACAAAAATCCAAAGAATATGGTTTTTGAAGTGGAGGAACATGGAGGTGCGAATATCCAAGGTGAAGATAATGATCCCATGAAAGATGACGATCATGCGCTAGAAAACACAATTGAAGATGATGGTATAAATACATTGATCCATGACACATTTAGTCCAAGCGTATCTGATGATGATGATGATGATAGCCTCGATGTACCTCTACTTGAGAAGGCATACGAGCCCCTATACAAAGACTCCCAAACAACTCTTCTCTCTGCTATATTGTTGTTGTTGAACTTAAAGGTTATGAATGGTTTATCCAACATAACAATGTCATGTATGTTAAGGTATGTCATATATGTCTTTATAGTTAACAAAGGGTGAATAATGTACCACTAATATTATTTATATTAACAACTTATACTTTTTGCTTAAGATTGATAGGCGAGTTTCTGTTACCACCATCAAATATTCTACCTCGCTCATATCAATAATTATTTGCTGTTATGAAAGATATTGGAATGGAGTATGAACCAATACATGCTTGTCCCAATGATCATATTATCTATTATAAAGAACATGAATTTGCAACACAATGCCCTGTATGTCATACGACTAGATATCAAACAGATTGACTAACAAAAAAGGTGCCTCAAAAGGTTCTTTGTTACATCCCCATTATTCCACGGATGTGACAATTATTCAGGTGTAGTAGCTTGGCTCAATTTATGGATTATCATGCATGCAATAGAAGTTGAGATGACATTATTCAAATCCTTGCAGATGGTTGAACATTAATGCACATAGAGGAAGAGTGGCAACACTTCAAAGAAGAACCTCATAATCTCAGGCTTTCATTGGCAACGGACGGTGTCAATCCATTTGGAGAGATGAGATCTGTTTACTCGGTGTGGCCTATTTTTGTTATCAACAATAATATTCCTCTGTGGATGTCAATAAAGAGGGAGCACATTATGTTGGCAATGATTGTTCCAGGTATCTTATCATTTGATGGTTATGAATTTACATGTACTTACAAATCTTGCAGTAAAATGGTCACAATAATTATGTAATGTTACTATTCATTCAAGTAGGTAAATATCAAGTTAAAGATATGAATGTATATATTGAGCCTCTTATCGACGAGTTGGCAGAGTTATGGAATGGTGTCACTATGTATGACGTGTCTAGACCAATAGGACAAAGACAATTTCAATTCCATGCAATACTTGCATGGACAATACATGATGCCCTAGGGCTAACACATTTTTGTGGTATGTTATAGTGAATTCAAGTTGCACACGATAATTCTAATTATAAAAATCAACATATTTAATAATCCAATTATATCATTATCTTGTAGGTCTTCAAACAAAGGGAAAATTTGCATGTCCAGTTTGTGGTCCAAAGATGAAATCTCTTCATTCAAAAAGTTTAGGAAAGTAGGTGTTTGATGAGTGTAAACACTTCCTCCACAGGAATCATAAGTATCAAAGTACGAAAAAAAATATTTTCAATGGGAAAGAAGAGACTACATCAAAGCCACGAAGAATGACACCTCACCTATGGAAGTTGGAATATAATAGAATTAATCATCGAGGTAATGTCGTTCCACCTAATGTTTTATGTTTGTAATTTATATATTTCAATTGTGATTTTTGTTTACTAATTGTGTAATTGATGATCATGAAGGTCGTCAAGGCAGCAATGACAACCTTCCAAAGGGACTAAAAATCTATTCTAGACAATATAGTAGGTTTCCCTACTACAAGCACTTACACATTGTGCATTTGTTTGATACTATACATATTGGAAAGAATATAATAGAGACATTGTGGGAAATATTGGATGGAAGGCGTGACAAAGAAAAAATTGTCAAAATTTGTAATGACATTCATGAATCCAATCATGCATTGAAGAATTTCATTCACTCAAATAGGAATAGAGATCAGATTAATATAAGTGCCCTTCCTTGGTTATTAACGGAGCAACAAAGTGATTCCATAAAAGAAGTCATATGAAAAATTTGATTTCCCATAGGATTTGCTGCGAACATAAACAATCTCATATAAAAAAAAAGTGAATTTGGGCCAGGGCTCAAAATGCATGATTGGCATACTTTCATCAAGGTAAGTTATGTTCTTCTATATTTACAATATATTCATAAACTACATGTACTATTCGTTATGTTATGTTAGAAAAAAATGAAATGATTGGTTTATAATTACTGCAGTACATGCTTCCTCTATCTCTCCTAGAGCCCTTCAACAATAACATCAAACAAGTGATATACGATCTTGGAAAATACATGAGGTAAGCAGTAATATCTGTTCAATTTGTTGTATATATTAATTATATTCGTGATTTGTTTTTCTTGCTATGCAATCTATTGTATATTATTTTGTAAAGTCTCCTATCTATATATTTTTTGTGACTTGAATCTCTCAATATAGGTGGTTGTCATCTAAAGAAATCCATAAAGAAGATATAAACTATTGGAAGAGAAGAATTCCTCATTTACTGTGTCAAATGCAAAAGTGTCTACCTCGAACTTTTTTCAATGCACAGGAACACTACCTCATATACTTAGTTAAGGAGATTGAATTGTGTGGACCTATACATAGTAGGTCAATGTGGATGGTTGAGTGACACTTGAAATCTTTGAAGGTTTTGGTTCGACAAAGAGCACATCCTGAGGGTTCTATGGTAGAGGGATATATGGTATACCAAACTATGGTGTACATTATTGAATATCTTCCTAAGTTTGCATGAAATATCCATGTAGATCTCATTTGGGATCTCGAGCCTTTTAAAAAATTAGAAGGGGAGTACTTGATGGGGAAAGGTACATTGAGGAAAGTGAGAGGTAATAAATTATAAGATGTTATAGTAATAAATTATTTCTTAATCTTCAAAGTAAATTAGTTGTAAGTTGTCTATTTTTTTTTTGTACAGGTGCTCGAGAGTGGGATGCACTACATTTGTATATTGCAAACAATGATTGGATGACGGTATGGATTGAACAATGTCAACATTCTGGTTGGACATTAACATGGGAAGGTGTATTTTCATTGGTTAAAGAAGCTCATCATAATAGAGATTCCAATGTTACGCAAAGGGAAATAGATTTAGCAAGTGGTTTAAGAGATTTCTAGGTACATACAAATTTATTAATCACCCGTATGTTTATCAACTCATGATACAATAATTTTGACATGTTTCACATATTATTGCAGGTTAAACACCACAAGGCTATGTTATGTAATGGTAAAAAATTTCACGCCAAAGTGTTGGATGACACGAAGAAAACTTGTGATTCAGGAATAATTGTAGTCATTCAAGTGACTAATATTTCATCTAGAAACAACTTACATCCTCGAGAGTCTGAAAATCAATACTATGGCATTTTGGATGATATACTTGAGTGTGACTTTAGTTCCTTCAAATTAGTACTCTTCGTTGTCAAATGGTACAAGCTACGACTTAATCCAAATGATCCTGATAGAATTGTTATTGAACATGATAATGGATTTACAATGGTTAATACAAGGTCGTTTGAGCTAGTTGGGGATGAGCCCTTTGTTCTTCCAAGCCAATGTGAGCAGGTATTTTACTCAGAGGTTCCACATTAACTGGGTTGGTCATTTTTTGTTAGACATGAACTGAGAGGAAGGCCAATAAAGTATAATGCGATGGAAGAAGAAGATACTGAAGAAGTAAAAGATGATGTAGATGGTGATCATGATCGACAGTTATTGGATGATGTTCCTGACACAAATTTTCATGAAGAAGAAGAAGAAGATGATGACGATGATGCTACTACTAATGATGATGATGAAGATGATGTTGATGTTGATGATGATGATGTTGATGATGACGATGATGATGATGACAACGATGATGGCGAGGATGATGATGATGATGACAATGATGATGATGATGATGACGACGACGAGGATGATGATGATGAAATTTAGAGGTATGCCATCAATCCTTAATCTATTTAATATTTATTTCTTGATGGAAATATATTTGTCTTATATATATGGTTACATAGTTTATTCATTATCTATTTAAAAGCTACTAGTTTCAACTACAAATAGAATACTGCTAATCTAAATTAACTATTAATCTAAATTAATTAAATAAAACTATTTAAAACACATATTGATGCATGAATTTATTGAGCCTTATTTTCTTTCAGGTCAAAAGCATTTGTAAGTGTTTAGTTTAGAAAAGGGAATTCATTAAAAATCTATAAAAGGGAGTTGTACATAGAATAAAATTCATAGGGAAAACATAATATAATTTCTTACCCAATTTGTTGGTTAACAATTTTGCCTTTGTAGGTGATGCAGAGACCCTAGGTGGACTTACAATCATTCATAACAAGAGGGACTTCCATAGTGTTCTCACAACACCAACCAAGCATCTTCATAAGATCCCTCTCCTTGATCCAAGCCAACTCCATAACCTATCAGAGTGCACACCAAATCCTTATGCCACCTTAGGTTCTACATCTTTGGAATAATCCCATGAATGTCCCTCAATCCATCCAATGGATTCATCCAAGCAATCTAATCAACAAACTATCAAATGCTCACAATGCCTCAATAGGCGCCAAACTTGACTTCACCTTAACTAGGTGTTTCCTCCACCTCCACACACATCAAACAACTTCAAATAGCATGTCCCCAAGGTGACTAAGCCCTCAACTCATTAGCTGATACAAAAACCCAATGTTAGCCCTTTACTAGGCCTACTTCCCTAGTAGGCTTATAATGTGAGCTTGATTTAAGTGTTATATTGTGTACCTTTTAATGTTTTTAATTTTTATGTGATGCTAATGATGGATGTGATTATGATTATGATGCAATTATGCTCACAATAATTGAATTACATTTGTAGGAAACTGAATCCCTTTTAGGAGCATCCCGCACAGTCTCATGGATCGACAAGTATAAGTCAATACTCCTTATAGATAGTCTATTTAATACACTTATCAATAGTAAGATTGATGTCTTCTAAGATCTCTCCCATTTGCAGGTACCAACGAATAGGTATTTTGTCAGAAGTGTCTTCCTCGAGTGAGGGAAATATAGGAATAGAAGAGGAAAGTGAAACATGCAGTTTATCTAGAACAGGGAGATTAACTAGAGGTCAAAAGAATAGAAGGAAATTCAATAAACACATGAAATTTTCCCTTGGTCAAGGGGGGTCATGTTCTTATGATGATGAGACGGAAGGCGACATCGAGGTGCCCTTGAGGTACCAACATCTATAGAAACATTGGGTACCCAAGGAACTTCCTCCAATAAATACTGATTTTTGTGTTAACAAGAGGATATATCACATAGCACCATCATCACTACATGGTTTGGGCCTATTTTCTATGGATGGCATAAAGGTGTCTTACAAAAAAGTTTCTGAATTGATCGAGTATGTTGGACCATGTTACAATTACAAAAGTTGGATGCATATTGTTCAATATAAAAAAAGTATGCATAGGTATGCCCTCTCAACAAATTATATACAACAAAAAGACTATAATCAAAGTAAAAGTGTGGCTATATACATTGATGGAAGGCCAAAAGAAATAGGGAATATTGTGGGTTTTATAAATAGTACACAACCTAGGTCAACTATAAAGCAACCCAATTGCATATTTGAGGCACGCGAGGGAAATCGTGTATTCATCTGTGCGATAAAATCAATACGTGCAGGGGAAGAGCTTCTTATTAATTACAATTTGAACCGCATAGATACAAACGAGGCTACTATCATGGGGGTGGTACATACTATTAAACCAACTTCTAATCAATGACTCCAACATACCATTTAACCAATAAATTTTTGGCTAACATTTTTATACTTGATCTTTGACATAGGGACACAATATGGAGCAACCACTCGGAGGGGATGCTGGCGATGTTCCTGACTCATCTACACATGAGCAAGTAAAACTCATTGTAATTGTGCAAACTAGATAGAAGCAAAATGTTATTTTTTTAATGTTGTTTTCTTCATTGTTTTGGAGTAATTTTGATAATACTAATACTATTGTTGTCACAGAGGGCTAGTGGTTGGAGGGAGGGAAAGGAACCTACAGTCCCTGATCAGCAACCCTCCCCTGAGTAGGACCCTTTTAATATTGATTTAGCAGACACTGATGACCCGATCGGTTCAACTAAAAAGTTGCTAAAGAAAATTGGCAGAGAAATTTAACATTTGGCAACCATAAAGCCTACTACTCAGGAAATAAGAGATAGGGGATCTGAATTGATGCACACCTCTGAAACCTTAAAAGTAAGTATTAATTAATGAAATTTTTAATTATAACAAGAGTTCAATAATGGTTTTTTATGTTATGCTCTTTTATGGCATTAATTAAAATATGGATGCGTTGTCTTTATAGAGTTTTTTGTGTGATTTCGAGCCCCGTTCCCATGATGAGGGTGTTGTAGGTGGTTTAGGTAGATCGCATGTTCCATTCCCCACTTCTGTTTTCCACTGAATATATATAGGAATGATCATAATCATTGACAATACATGCTATTAATGCTCTAACAATCTTGTCCATGCTAGTCCACGCGTTCTATATTTATGCATGCTCTAACAATTTTATTCTTCAGCTTCACATCAATTGAATCCTATGATGACGTCGCCTCCATCTAGGACAACCACAAATCTCTTTTCGACTGCTGAGTTAGCAACACGCAACTTACAGACAACGACTGTTGCACCATCTGCTGGTACACAAATCCCTCTTTTTCTCTCTTATGATAGCAACAAATAGTTTTTTTTTTACAACTTTTTAACATCAATTATCATTTGTTCTTTTATACTTTGTGACAAATACTTATGAAACTTATGAAACTTTTTGCAATAGGAGCTGCAACATCATTTCCTGGATGTTCCTATGTTCCTAGTATGGGAACGGTGAAGGATGTCATATTGATCGTCAGCAACGATGAAGGCATTCCATTAAAAGTAGCCAAAGTTCTAGGTACTTTAATGTTATTATTATTCTATAGTGATATAATAGTAATTTAGTTTTTGATCACTCTTCATCGACTAATGATCCCATGATTGTTTCGTAAGGAATGATGTTTTTTGGAGAAAACTTGGTGATGAGTGTTTGCAAATATTTGGGCCCACCCTACGTACCTGGTGGAACATCATATCCTAACTAAAACCCCAAACCACTATTTTGATTTCATATCATTGCTATAACAGTTTTCCTTTTCATCCATTTCTTGAACTATATTTAAGGTAGCTTCACTTCATTTATGAGTCTAACATGTTTTTTATTACTTAAAAGGTGGAATAACCAACAAAAACCGTTGAAGGATGATCTTATAGAGAGCATGACCCAACTCTTTGGACCTCGTGCATTCGAGAGAAACAAGCTCCTTGAAAAAGCTGGTTTTATGTTTGAAGTATATTAGGGACCAGTACAAAAAAAATTTACGGGATAACCCCAAGTACAAGCATCCGCCCTATGTTCCTGAGGCTGAGTGGCAGGCTTTGATTTTGGATGGAAAGTATAAAGCTGACAAGAAAAATAATATTACACCAGTGGAGAGTACAACAAGGTATGTGATACTGTTGAGAATATAATTATGTACTAATTAACCTCTATATTTATACTATCTAACATATTTCAAACTTTTCATAGATTGCCTGACACATCAAAGGCAACAAAGGAAAGACTAGAAAAGCACAGGACACACAAGCTCGGCTTTGGTGGTTTTTCGAAAATTCAAGCAAGAGTTCTAAGTATTAGTAAATGAAAAATTGTATCAAATTTTTTATATAATGTGATGGGAAATGCTAGGATAGACTAGCTTGTCTATGCTCTTGATCCTCAACTTAGATCTCAGTGTTCCTCCACACCAATATATGATGCAAAGTAACATGCTTTGGAAGCACCAACAAACTCCTAGAACCTTGGAACAACTAAGCAATTCAAGTTATCACCCCAATCCTCTATTCTCCACAAGAACATTCAAGGTTTGATTCACCTTCAAACAAGAATGTAATCGACTATTACAACTACTCCTTTAATTCATGGACCCAACTCATCACATAAGGATGCATACTAGTTACTTCTCCCTTGTACCATTCAAGGCCTCATACACCCAACCTTGACACCAAGTGTTTTGGACAACTCCAACCCTCTAACATAAATGAAAACCAAAAAAAACATCAACACAACCCAAAACAAATCAGGTCTAAGGCAAACTTGCTGTTACCAGTGATAGGGCAGATTACAACACTTGACCTTTATTCTACACACCCAACCAAGAGTGAAATTGGATCCTCTAGGACTCCCAAAGACCAAAGACAGTTTAGAACAACTCCAACATGACCAAAATAAGGTGTAACAAGGGTTGGAAATCCTACTAACTATTTACCATTTCCTTTTGATATTTTAACTACCCTCCATTGGTTGATGAGACAATGCAAGTAAAATTCACCATACCACGCAAAAATGCAGGGCTCAGAGTTCAAGAGATGCCTCACAGAAGAGGATAAGAGAATTGGCTTCCAACAAGGCTATAGAGCTGTGGCTGAACAACTACGAGCTGAAATCAGTGTGGAAGGTTCTAATAATGATGCATCTGAGCCATAGGTAAATAAGCTAAATGAAATTTATTTCAAATTGAATACTTTACCAATTAGTCTATTTGATGTTAAGTTCCAATATAAAGTGAGTATATTTGTTTCAAGCAAGCAATGATAACAATGTGTAGGATGTTGGAATGCAGCCTGACAATCCTTCTACACAATCTGTGGATGCTGAAGGTTCGCATGATGTGCATCCCAGTGGTGGAGGTATACATTTGCTATTAAATTTTTTATATGTAATTACAATTGGTGTTTGGATTAACGTAACATTCTGTATAGCAGCTGTAGAGGATCGAGGGTCGATGTTCATGAGCGTGTTGACATTGAGTCCAAACAAAATGATGTGGTCAGGTCAGGTAAAGAGCACCACAGTTATGTTATTTAAAATAATTAAATACTTGTAACAATTATAATAAATTATTTTTAATTTAACTCTTTTATTTGTTATTGTAGAGGACCCCCCTTTGCAACAACATAGGAATTTGAGATCATCAAGAACAGAGAACAGAACAACTGATGAGGGGGGAATTGATGATGACATTGATGCTCCTCTTAGAGCTTACATAGAAAAAAGAAATAGAAAAAAAGAAAAGAAATGATTGTCATCTACATACCTTAATTGATAATGACTGAATTTTATGTCTCAATGAATTTAATTATGTGCTAATGGATGTTCATGAATTATGTGTTAATGCGAAATATTGATGAATGTTCCATGTTAACAAATCTAATGTGTTAATGAATGTTATCATGTGATATTGATTGAATGTTACATTTTATTAATGGTTGAAAGAATGAATGAATGTTAGATGTTAACGGGGAATGTAGAGTGATGTTAGGGGGAGGGGAGTGGGGCCAAATGAGCTTCCACCTTCACGTGGTTGGCCCTATTTAGTAGAGAATATTAAACTATTCTCAAAACAAAGTGAAGCTCAATAAGATACTAAATATTTCTCTATTTTGTCCTATGTTTAGACTATTGTCGTATGCATCTAAGGCTTCATGCTTTGACAAGCTAGACAAAGCTTACAACTAATTGAGTATAAAGATGCCTTGAACAAATAATATACCAATTTTTAATGGAACCAAAGAAATATTAGCTAGGCCGTGGGTTCATAAATAAGAATCTTTCTTGGAACTCAAGCCTATAGAAGAGAAGGCAATACAATTTTCTACCATGCTCTTGATGTTGAAGTCACACCTCCTTCTGAGCAATACAAGAAGAACTTCAAGAATCAAAAATCAGATGATGAATCAGATGTGAAGGCTCCTAATCAGCCTAAAGTCACATCTCTTAAGTTAGGAAAAGAATCAAGTAATGAGTTAAGAAGAATGAATCTTTGTTTTCATTGCAAAGAAAATTGGAAACCAGACATAGGTCTCTTGGTAAGGGCAAGGCATACCTTATTGAGGTGAATTCTAATGCAGGTAGTGATGAGGATAAATGAACTCTTGCATCCCTATCTGAGTATTCCAAAAATCATCTTTGACAAAGGACGGGAAGTTATGCATATGGCGGAGAGCAGTGCTACACATAACTTTTTTGATGAGAACTTTGTAGTAAATGAAGGACTACAAGTAGAGAACTTTGCTCGATTCAACATTATGTTGATGGATGAATCCAAAATTAGTTGTACAAGGAAAATACCAAGGGTGGGCACAGAATTAGATAATCATATATTTACATTTCTAATCATTTGCAGATTGCCTGGTATTTACAACATTAGTTCTGAGCTCAAATTTGGTTGTAACAAGGCAAATCCTAGGTTAGCCATTGTGTCATGTCTGAGAATGCATTGGTGATTACAACATTGCTTGGAATCTAGATATTAAAACTTTTCATTGACTTGTATGTTAATTAAGTCAATCTAACTTGAACATTATTCTGTGTTGTAGTTTCGTTTCCAAATTGCAATAAGAATCTAATTGCTATTTCAGTATATCCACAATTTTGTTCAATTTACTGTTGCCCTAGAAAAGGGGGTACTAAGATCAAAAAAGCTCTTTACAAACCTAGTCTGGGATCCTACAAGATCCATCAAATTGCCTTCCAAGTCATTTCAAATGACTTCGATAGCAAAAATGTGAGATGCAGTCCATTTGATGATCAAAGACGAATTGCAAAGGCCCTTTGACAATGAACATTTATGTTCAAGTTTTTTGTTGAAGTCTTTGAATGGGTGGTTTTATTGGCTTCATTGTCATGGAAAACCTTTGGTCATTGAGTTTTTCCTAGATTCCAAGTGAATTTAGACATTCCTATTATTTGATGGTAAACATATGTAGACATAGCAGATAATAAGTCAAGTTACTTCAATTCATATGTATCTACAAATGACCTTTTTGATGAAATGATTGCTCCTCTAAATCTCTCTTCACTTGTTGAGAAGTGGTGGCGAGCCCATGATTTGTGAGAGGACTAGACAAAAAGAATTTCGGTGCCAATTTGGAGAACTTCTTAGAAGCTATCAAGGATGAATGATATCTTAAAGATGTCTATGATGATTGCTAAATTCAATGGTGCAACTGCAATAAGAACATTACTAGCTGACCTATGTGTGAAGCTGGGCGCATTTGAGTTAGAGCAGTTGGTAGTTCTCAAATGTTCCAGCTGCTTGTTCCCATATGCCAACCTCAGTCACATGCACAGTATTGTGCAACCTTATGTGTAACTACTTCCTTCATTTGCCACTTGCTAAATTTGAAGAACCATAGGCATCCCCACATTTAACTTCTTGCTTAATGTACTACTCACTCAATACTTGGAATCATGCTGTGCAACTCCAAAAACACTTCCCAACTCTAGTGCAACAATTTTCATCACGTGCAACTTGCATAATGCTAAGTATAACGCCATAGTGATTTGTGGGAAACTTTGATTTTTGTGCCATGTTTACATCCATGCACATTAGCACATAATTTGAAACTTAGTAGAATGTTCTTTTTGCTTGATAGTTAGAGCAGAATGCTGCATAACATGTCAGAACTCCATGCTACAATCTTGTGCATCCTTTGGAGTAGTTTTAAGACACACTACTTGTTAGCATAGTGTGCAATCAAAAGTCTGATCATTAGGAGATGAAGTGTTATGTACACAAGCCCAACTAGTTCAGCTTCCATAATGGCCTTTATCTTCATAATTGTGTAATCTATATGTACAAATTTATCATAGATCCATAGACAAACTTTAAATAATGACATAGACAATTAACACACATCCATAGGAGAAAATACACATCCATACATCTCATTTGAGAGCATTCCATGTAGAGAACCTTAGATTAATAAAATATTTAGTTTTAGGTCTCATAGCTTAAAAGTTACTCTAATGATATTATCACTTTTTAGGAACAAGACCTTAAAATGACTTATCAATGATAAATAGCAAGTTTGATGCTTAAGGGTTTACGAAAATTTGTGGAGGGGTTTGATGAAGTTTGATAAAAGTACATCTCAATATCTTATAAAATCTGTGTTATTGGGTTCTTCACTTTTGCCCCTTGTATTGATGTGTGTCTTGTATAAATCCTAGTTTGTTGCTAATTCATCTCTGAGTACAAGATAGCTACGGGAGAAATCCATAGGGGAGATTAGAGACTGAACCAGCTACGGAGCTCACACATGGCTTGGTACATTTACCAACATAGAGGCCATTGCTAGCATATTTCACCATGCCACTTCCTTAATTTATTATTTTTAGTGTTTCCTTATTTATTTATTATTTATTTTGATGCCACCTTGTTGACTAGAAAAAGAGAATTTGGTTAACAAAGTATTGATATTTTTAGTGCTCCCTTCAACTTATATTGATCTGAGTATGTTGGAAATCCTCTATTTCACATCAATCAGCATTACTCTTCTCTATTTTTTTTCTGGATAGATCTATGTAAATTGAAGAAAATATATTAAGTTCAATCCAAGAAATATGATTGTAAGGTGGTAATTTCACAGTTAGAAATGAAAAGAATGATAAATGTGTCATGGGTTCATGTTACCTGTGAAACCAATACTCCCCACCCACCATATTTTGTGACTCTACTATTGATTTTGAAGTCATGGCATGCTCTTTCGATTAAATAAATCCTATTTTAGGGAATGAAATGTCTATTTGAATTTTTTACATGTAATTCAGCCATCAGAATAGTTGCCAGGTAGCATCTGATATCATTTTTGTGGCAATTCTGGTTAAATTGTCATGAGTCCCTGCTTTAAAATGATTGTAAGGGTAATCAAATGAAAATGAGTGAAGATACCAAGAAAAATTTAGTGAAGGCCCAATTAGCCAGATGGAGATTTTTTGGCAAGGGAAGTTCACCCGGATATTTTTATTGAACCCAGTTTGTTGGAAAACTTCTAATCCATATCAATCAACATTACCTTCCACTCTATTTTTTTCTGAGCAATTTTATGTAAATTGAAGAATATATTAAGTGCAATACAATGAATATGAATCTAATGCAGTAAATGTGTCCTGGGTTCATATGTTGCAAACCCGTTTTTCTTCATTATCATTTGTAAATCTAATGTTGATTTTGATGTCATAGAAAGCAAGTACACCTTTTATTTGAATCAATTATATGGGGGAATGAAATTCCTGTTTGTAACTTTTGCATGTAATTCAGCCATCAGAGCAGTCGCCTGGTAGTGTCTGATATCATTTTTGTGGTGATTCAGGCTAAACTTTCATATATAGAGTCTTGTTTTGAAAACATTGTAAGGGAAACCAAATAAAAAATGAATGAAGATGGTGAGAAAAAGTTATTGAAGGCCCAAATTAGCTAGATGGAGGATATTTGTTAGGAGGAGGTTACCCAAGATCAGGATCGAGAGGACCTTTTAGTATCAGAATTGTTAATTGTCAAAGAATGTCTTTTGAATGCTGAGAAGAGACAAAAGAAGGAAGTTGATCTTCTTCGTTGATGTGTCAAGACTGCAGATAATTTGCTGTCATATTTGAAGTCAAAAGAAAGGATTATGTCTATGCCACATTTTGGGTACATATCTTGTGGGATTAAATGTTAAGAAGGTGTGTGATTTTTTGACAAAAAAGGTGTTCCCATGTCTGAGTGGTGCAAAAATGTTAATCTATCTCTATTTGAAAGCTCCAAGGCCAAGGAAACTGAGGAAAACTTTGTTTCAAAAGGTAAAGATGACATGGTAGAACCTAAAGAACAAAGTGATGAAGAGTACAAGGAGCGAATAGCAACAACTATGATGCTAGTGATTGACATGATGGAGGTGCTTCTTAAAAGAACTATTATAGTTGAGACAGAGATTGTTGTGGAGAAGAAAAAAGCTTCTGCTAGTCAGGATCAAGTGAAGAAAAAGGCACTGCAGATTGAGAGCATGTGGGCACGAGTAGAAGAAATGGAGAAGGTTTCCAGGGGTACCAGTGGTGTCCTCAAGGAAATGTATCAGAAGCTTGAAGATATGGAACAGGAAACATCAAGACAAAGACAACATGCAACAGAAAATGAGCAGGAGCTTTGCAAAGTTAGGCATCATTTTGAGGTTCTAAGGTCTAGTATTGATAATTTAGTTGGTGCATGGGAGTCTCTCTTGTCCTCTGAGAAGCGAATCCAAGAAATTGAGAAAATTTTGGAAGGGTAAGCCTACTCATCATCTATTATATATGTTTTATTTGGGCCAACTATCATGCTTTTTGAAGTTGACTTTTGACTAATCTAAATTTACTAGGTACAGGTTTTCATTGAATGTTCTCATTTTTAAAGAAATCTTAGTCTTTTCTTATTGTATTTCATTTGCCGTCATCATTTTATCAAATGTTAAATAAGCTATATATTCGTAGGGTAGACATCATCCAATACAAATGAGAATGTGTAGTAGGAATTTAGAATTTAATGATATGTACAGGCCATCAACCAATTCTAAATACCATGTTATTGCTTTCTATTTTAATATAAAATGGAATGTTCAAAAGAAATAGAATTATAGTGAGGAGCACTACTCTTGATTCAATTTAAAGCAGTGTTTACAATGAATATGGTCCATATAGTTTTTTAGTCACGAAAGTTAGCCACATTTTTAAGATATCAAAATATGTAAATATAGGTCATGGAAGATATTAATTTATTAAAAGAACACTAAGCATTCATTTTTACATGTGAAACAACATTTATTTTCTCTAGATTTTCATTACCCGAATTTATCAAAAGTTCCAGGACAAAAAAATTCATGGAGGGGAAATAAACTTTGCTGATTATTTATTTATGAAATTCAGGCATGATTGAGTGAATGCTATAAGTCTATCCATCAACACCAGAATATGAAGTATTGATCTTCTACAGAATGAGATGCATGATGTAGAATTACATTTTTATACATTTGCTAAACAATTATTTACTCAGACGCTAGGTTAATTTCATTTCCCAGGTTGAACTAACATATTTTTGTTTTTATAATTTCAATTTTATGCATGTACTTATTAAAATTAGTAAAGGCTATTGAAATATCCCAGAAATTGCACCTTTTTTTGAGAATTACAGGCTTATATTATTTGCCCATTCTTTTTTCATTATGCCAGGCCGGCTCAATTCTGTATTACAACATTACATTTGTTATATGCCCAGCTAAATTTTTGAAGCAGTTGAATTTCATCTCTTTAGCCATTTTGTTTCTTAAATAATTAATCTGGATTGCTTTGTATCCTAACATATTACATATAATAAGAGGAAGCTTTGTGAAAGCTTTATATACTAATAGAAGTCGAGTCACATAGTTTGCTGTATATTCTAGTTCAACACTGGAAACAATTTTTGTGACTGGTAACAATATTCACTTTGTTTTCACCAATCAGAGTCATCCACAAATAGAATGACGCACTACATGATAAAAAAAATAAAAAGATGTTAGAAAATGATTGATTATATTTACTAATGCATGTTTTTTTCTATCTCGATAATCTTTCACCTAATTTTGTCCTCAATCTTGATTTATTAGCTGCAACTCATTGGATGATTTTGCAGGGTTGATTGAAATATTTATTCATAGAACCATTCTCATTATGTTCTACCCATGCATATCATATTATGATGTATACAAGGTGATAGAGTAGATGATATGCAGTGTTTAATCCCCCATGTTAGTTGTATTTGTTCAAATGGGTAACTTGTAGAATTAGTTTTTTTGGGCAACCAGACCTGAGTGGTGATAACAGGTTTACCCACCAATTATCATTAGAAGAAAGAATATATAGCATATGTATATCATTGCCAAGGATGCCAAGATGTTACTTGGAACTCGTTATATTGCGCAATGAGTCACTCCAGGTGGTGATTATAAAGTACATATGCTATATGAATATCATTGTAACGAATGCCAGAAGGGAACTTCTGAAATTAGTTATATTGTGCAATGAGTTGTCCTGTGCGGTGATCATGTGTATTACTACAAATTTACAATTATCTTTAGAGTAAATTATGCATGGTAAGTGCATATCATTGTGAGGGATATGAGGAGAGTATTCTATATGGGTTGATTCTCAAGAGAGAAATATGCGACAAGTGATTGCTTCCTAAGTAGTAGTGTTTGGTGTGATCATACTTCAAGGGAAATTATTCTATTTCTATGTATTGGATGTGGTTAGGTTGGCCCATAAACATCTCTTTTGTTGTGTAATCTGTTAATTGATGCCTTGCATATTTTCGTTAATATTTGGGATATTATTATTCATTGATGTTTCAACCTTATCAATTGATATAAGAGTAATAATTTGGGTAAAGTGGAAAGATTGACTATACTATGATCATGCATATCTGGATTATGATGATTTTTTTTAGTGTAGAGACAGGACACAAGCTGTCAGATTCAGAATCATTTTCTTCCTTGCCAGAATTTGTAATTTAGACAATTCTAACACTTTTAGAAAGAGTTTTTTTATGGTTTTTCAAAGAACTGGTCACTCTCAAGTTCTGATTTTGGGCTAACATTTTTTCCAAGTGAAATTGAAGCCATATTAGCTGTCGGTGAAACGCTGGTTATTGTCCATATACATATTTGAAGACATCTTTATATTCTGTTTTAATTCTTCTAATCAGAGAATTTCTTTTGATTCATTAATTATGTTGTGACATGTCTTTCAGATTGGTTTTTTCTGCAGGCAACCATTGTTTAGTATCCTTATAATGGTATCATAAAGAAAATTCACTTTACATTTATCTAGTTGTGTATCGTGACTGAATTCCATCTTATCTGGAATGACTATAGACGGTTGTGAATTTGTTTGAATAGAATATTGTTGTGTAATTTTCTTTTTTCTTGTGTTAAATGGATTTGGAGGAAAAATTGACAAAAAAGTAGACTTTGGTTGTACGTTGGATCTTAAACCATTTGTTAGCAGTTCACATATAAGTAGCCCTTACAATATTATTTGCCAGTGGATCACATTTTTAGTCTAATCTAATAATATAGTTTTTGTAATATCTACTAGTTTTATAATAAATTTTGCACATTTGAATGATATTCTAGTTTCTCTGTCTATTGATCAATCAGAGGAGGTCAATTTTAAGTACACTCTTTATGGTGTTCTTGTTCATGATGGCTGGAGCACACATTCTGGTCATTATTTCTGCTTTATTCATTCATCCACAGGCATCTGGCATGCTTTAGATGATAATCAGGTATACATTTGCTACAGTTGTGAAGACATGTTTAATCTTGCGGAGCAAGCTCATTATAATTTGTGTATAACAGAATACACAAAAGAACTACAATTTTATGTAGAACCTTTTCTTTATATGGTAACACTAATTATATTGAAGTTGCTTAGACTGATTGAAGTTATTCTTATGAAATTTTGTACTCTAGGTCTATTCAGTCAGTGAGAAAAGTGTGCTTTCCTAGAAAGCTTACATGCTATTCTATATACAAGATAAGAAAACTAGTATTCAAACAACGGGTGGGTCTGAATCTCAGTATAATGGCTCTAAACTAAAGAAGACGGTGTCATTGAACATTGGACATCCAAAGGAAAACCACTTACAAGATTCATATGCCCCCCAGGTGATAGAAAACATGCATTCTTTCCAAACGAAAACAATCTCTTTTAGTGTTGTAGGTGTAAACAAGATACCCCAACAGATAGAAAATTTGTCAAATGTCAATTTCATTTCAGAAAGTCTAGAAAAGAACACAAGTTCTGGCCAGTCATGCAGTACATCCAGATCATTAGCAGATCATGATGCTACATTACAGATGGTGACTCCAAGAACCAATGGTATTCAAAGAAATAATGTCTTCTCAAGTCATACCATAAGTAATGGATGCACATCGAATGGGTCTAGTAACAATGTTAAGAAGCAGGAATCTAAAATAAAGGGAACTGATTCTGTGGGTAATTTTAATGATATGGTTGTTAGACATTCTCAAAACTGTGATGTGAGCAATGATAATGAGAACTATATTGGCAGAAATTTTGAAGCTTATTCAAAAATTAATGGTAACAGTCATGAGAATGTCAAACATTCTACAAATGGTTTGATAGGTATTATTACTCGGCATCATGCTAATAAAATTACATAAGAAATTACAGCTGGTGTGGTTCAGAATGGGTGTAACATTGCTAATGTTTGTGGCTAAAGTAGCAGGCTAAATATGCTTGCGGCGGGGTCGTTGTGGCGGCAACGGTAGTTGGCGTCATCGCCACAGCGGCCCCATCGCAATGCTTCCCTTGGACGTTGCAATTGTGATGCCAGCCAACCATTGGGACAACCCTTGGCATTTTCGCCATAGTGGCACCGTCGCACTGCTTGTTGAGGATGTCGCAATTGTGACGTCCATGGCAAGCATTGCGATGGACATCGACATCGTCAATATAGAGACCTCATCGCCAGCTGCCATTGCGACCCCCATCGCAATCTTCCTTGGATGTCGTAATTGCACGTCCTGGGCAAGCAATTGTGACAGACGTTGGTGTCGTCGCCACAACGACCCTGTCACCCAATGCCGTCGCAACCCCATCGCAATGTTTGGGGAGAACGTCGCAATTGCGACGTATGTCACAAGCATTGCGACAGGGTTCATGCCATCATAAACTAGTTTTATAGCGATGGATAAGCATCGTAATTGCGACGGTAGAGGGTAGACGTTGTAATTTGTGACTAAAAAACAATGACGTCTATTATTGTCATAGTGGCGACACATTGTGGTCGTAATTGTGACACTTAGCCATCACAAATTGACGCCAAATGTATTAGTGAGAGGTGCTAATTTATCCTAAGGTGTCCTAATGGGACCCCTTTCTGATAAATTTCAAGCACTTATAATGCTCCCCATATTCCTCCCTCCCTCTCTCTCCCTCTCTTCCTCCTTCCCTCCCTCTCACTTAATATGGTTGACATGGTTAGACATACATGTCAATTATCAACATAATAATAGCATATAATCAATACAATGAGTAATGATCTTTAAATTATCATGTACAAGTGAAGGGTTATTAATTACCATCAATAGTAATTTGAAACTTCAAACAAGCATTAATTTAAGCATGCTTGGATGTAAAAGTAATGGAAAAAAATAGGAGGTCATTACTTAAATTGACAATTAATTTATAATATCAAGTGCACACCTTTAACTTTCAAATAGAAGTAAACTCCTACTTTTAAATTTGTTTGTACAACATATTTCACAATATATGTAAGACAATGTCAATGATAAATTTAGAGAAGTGAACTCAAAATATAAAATTGGTTCAACACATCTCTTCAAATGAGATCCTGTAAAATAAAATTGAAAAACAAAACCACATGTTAATAAATGCATAAATTAATATGAGGTATCTAAACTATGTAAATATATGCGTAATTTTTATGTACTCACTATGTGGAATTGCACAAGATGTTGATGCTCGATCCACTTTAACATTTAAATTTGCATAAATTGTAGTTGAGACCTGAAATTGAGGAATATATATAAGTTCTCAAATTTGGTATTGATAGCACAAACATACATGTAATTAAATTATATAAGTACATATATAAAAATAACACAATAAAGAAAAAACTTACATGTGTTTGATTTAAATGTAGTCATCCCACTATACCATCTACATCCTCTCACTTTTACAATGCATCTATGATTGTCTTGTGCTCATCCATTGAAATTGTCCATAATACCTTATTGGCAGGTCTCCCTTTGTATCTTTATAATTTGATATTCTTTGCCACAACCAAATGAGAATAGTGTAAAATCTTCTTTTGGAATTGGTAGTCTTCAAATGCTGGTAAACCATTTCTTCTTGCTAGGTATCTACGTAGCCAAGTGCCAGCTACAACAATAGACCCAATTAGATACTCAAAACCATCATCGTCTGCTTGATGACATATCAATTTTTTCTTAGGTTCCACACATCTAGCTAGCCAATACTCAGTTTGTTCATCATTATTACTAGGTGCAATAACAACATAAACATGTCCTACAAGATAAGATAAAGTATAGAAACACTTTAATCACATGAGTACATATGCAAATGATATAAATTGAAGCATGATATCACAACACAATCTAATTAAATTGTGCATACTAGGTTCTATGAGGTCTAAAATATGATCATAGTCTTCTGATGCAAAAGTAACATTCTAGCCTTCATTTACTATATCATCTTGAAAATGCGTGTTAGTAGGTGCTAATGATTTTTGTTGCCAATCTTCAACCCATTATGTAGTCTCGCATTCTTCCCATTCACCCGCAAGACAAAATTGACAAAAACAAGCAAGCTCCCTAGTCCATATAGTGTTAGAGTCTAAACTCCTAAATGAACGTCATTTAGCTGACCCACTAATTATATCACAGTCATATTTTGAAAGGATATTCTTTTCTTCAACTAGGTAGAAGAAATGTTTGATTGTAGAGTTCTCATTTGATCCCGTGTATAAATATTTGTTACACCATTCGACAATCTCATATAAATTTTTGAATTTAGCTTTTTCCTCAAATTTTAATTTCTCTCTACTAAGGGCTCTCTTCACGTATGCACCAACACCATCATGTTCTCCTTTACCATGTCTAGCCTTAGCAAAACTGCACACATGTTGGATGGTAGTTTGCCTATGTGTCATACTCAACCAATAGAATATTCTAGCATTCTTGAATTGTCCTGTACAATTATTTGACCATATCCAATGTTGTGTTATTTGAATTTGTCTCTCTTTTAAATTATCATAAAAAACCTTGAAACAATATTGGACAAACTAAGATGAATGGATTTTATTATCACTCATATAAAAATGGTACTCTCTCAATATTTTTCGATCCTTCTCTGAACTATCAGGTGCATGCCTATAAACTATATGAAAATAAATTGTTACTTGCACTAAATTGTAATATTGTGGTTGTACCTCTTCTTGCGATGCAAGTGTGTAGTTCTCTACAAAGTCAACAACTGAAAGTATAGTACCAATTGGAAATGTATTCTTATATATAAAAAATTGTCCATCAAGCCATCTAGCATATTGAGAGTGTTTAACATATTTTGGTATAATCACACTCTTAAACTCATCTATAAATGCATGACAACTAACTTTATTTGTAACTAAATCACACCTTCTTCCAACCTTCCCATCCTTTAATGGATATTCAACTGTTTTGAATCTTTTCACCTCAACTGATTGTTGTCCAAAAGTACTCAAAGCATTTTCATGCAAATATTCATCTAAGAAAGAAATATTGCCACACATATCACATGTACCAGAAAGACATGCATTGGAAAGAAAGTATTGATCATTAGGTGGCTTACAAAACAAACCCAATATGAAATCCTTTATAGTTTGAGGTGGTATTTTTATACCACATTCTTGCAACATTTCTTTACTATGCATGGTACCACATATAGATTGAAATACATCATAATGGTAACAAAATTGAATATGAGTTTTACAACAACATGTGATTCTTTCCTTGTTAATCCTTACATACCATGGTTTAGAATTTTCAAAAGATCTTTGACTAATGGTAATATTTAATACCTTACCATCTACAAATTTTATAAACAATTCAATTTGAGTCATGTCCAAAAGGTGTTTAGGATGTGGATCACATATTTTTGACCCAATTCTCAATTTAAGAACATCTCCTAAATTAGGTGATACTCTTGTATTATCATGCCAAAATTTTTCAACCAAACTTTTGACTTCACTAGTAAGTTCCATATCACATCTCTGGAGTCTACCACTAGAAGTCCACAAAATATTTACTAGATCAAATTCAAAGTTAACTCTTCTCTTTACAACTCTTTTTAAAGTCTTATGATTCACATTAAGATATCCACTTCTATTGCTAATCAATATTTTATTAGTTGTTGATTTGTTAACTAAAGCTATTGTTATTGCTCATCGTGTTGCATTATTATCTTTAGACCGACTTCTCTTTCCAATAACATCAAAGTCACTAGCAACAGTGGATACAACTTGTTTTAAAGACTCATTTTTATTCTTGGGTTTTGCATACATTCCCAACCTTCTCATTACTTTTCACATTTTAGACATTTTAATTAGTTGCAACATCAACTGGTGTTGAAACCTAAATTTCTTATTATAAAAAAATTTCTATACAATATATTAGCATGCGTCCTAATTTGTCTCCATAAAACCAATCCCTCAAGATTATCTAGCACATCATTAGGAATATGAAAATTATGTTGATACACTTTACTATCATTCTAACATGTTTGTTTAGTAGTTGGTGTTTCTATGTCTACATTTATGCAATTTTTATTTTCGATTAACATTTCATTTTCACTGTTATTTGGCATTTGAATCTCATTTTCAATTTTTCTTGGTATTTCTTTTGGGGCATGCATTTCCATTGGAGTTTTTTGTGCATGATCATTTGACAATTTATTCTCATGAAGAAAATCTAAATCATTTAAATCGTAACCTGCTTCTAAAAAATACCAATTTCATCACAAGAAAAAATTCGAGGGTTTGAAGACACACCTATATTGAATGCATGATTAGAATGTGCACTTGGATTTTCTTGTATTGCATTCTCTTCTTTGACCTTTTCATCCATCATGGTATCCTCAATGTCTTTCTCCTTTGAAACATTGTTCAACTATCTAATTCTTTATCTTCTCTCTAGTTGACATCGTGCTTCATTCTCTTTATTTGTTGCAATCTCCTCATTTGTCAAAACTTTTTCTTTCTTCTTTCTTCGTTGTTTTGATCCCATGTTTGGACCAGTTTTGAATTTGAATCAATAGCTTGCAAATTGTAGAAGAAGACAAGAAAATAGAATAACTATGATAGAATTCGTTGTTGCAGATCGAAACTATTATTCAATCATTTCAATCATTGAAAGTCAACCCGTGGGGCAACTTTTGGGGCCCAATAGGTACATAAGAATCAGGTACCTAATCGTTTAAAAATCAAGTACCTGATTCTTTAAAAATTGGGTACCCATTTACAAATCAGGTACCCAATGTTTAAAAAATTGGGTACTTGATTCTTACAACGGTTAACATGCAATCGGGCACCCAATTTTTGAATTACACATCAGGAGCCTAATTCTTGAGACATGAGCAAGAATTTGGAATGGCATACAGCTTTTGCATGGGGTTTTGCCTTGGGCAAAGGAATGGCATAGGCTTGGTCCCACCAAACCACACCTTTATGATACATTTTTTCTAAGGTATTTAATCGACAATTTCAGGGTTTGTCATAATTTTATATAGTCGTCTCCATTGAATTTTTTTATGAAACAAAAACCCATTATAGGTCTTACTGTTTTGATTCCAAAAATGTAAATTTTATAGTGTTATTAGTTTACTTTCTATTTTTTCATTATTTATTAATCAAAACTATCTCTTAAATGTTAAAAAGTGACAGTCACTCAAACTTTAATATTTATTTTATTTTATAATTTTTATTAAATTAATTTATATGTCATTAATCTACATATAATTCCTTTGAGGTTTTTTTTTTTTTTTTTTTGAAAAAATTAAAATTTTGATCAAATTATGATGCTCGTACACGAGAGGTCTTAAAATTTACCTTTATAGCCAAGTAATAATTAATAAAAAATAATAATTGAATAAAAAATTAAAGAAAAATATTGTCATCAATCTTAGGTGTATTAGGTAACTCCCTTTAAAAGGATTTGTGAAAATTCATTTATTTGTGTCAAATTATGGTGTTCGTACACAAGCGTGGTATGGTCTTGAAACAAGCATTTTGAAAAAGTGGTTTTTAAAGATCCATACCAAAACAAAATTTATCATATGGGTACACAAATAAATTACATATTCAAAAATTAGATTCCAAACACTAAAATTTTAATTCCTGAATTTTTTTTATATTCAATCTCTAAATGCCTCAAATTTTGACATCAATTGACAAAAAATTTCAAAAAAAAGAAAAAAACTCCACTTTTTGGCCAAAAGTGAGACCCAACTTCTTGGACTAACCCAATTTTTAGATAGAAAAACTCAAATTCAATTATTCTGATAAGTTGTCCTGAAAGGTGACACAACTTTGTGCTTTTACCTAGGAACACTAGCCCCGATGCCATCTAGTTACTATAAACTAGACTTGTTGAAGAGAAAACTACCATTTTCCAAGCATATTTTTTGCAAAGATATGGATTGCTATGATTCCAAATATTTGAAGGAAGTCACCCTAATTTTTTGAGCAAGAAAATATAAAATACTACTAGGAAAAATGATAGGGACCAATTGAAAAAGAGAAGTTAATCTTCAAAAAAATATTTTAAAAGGAAATTATCTAGCAACCTTAGGATAAAGGGATTGTTTTTCCAATTTCATGACATCCAAATTGTTCAATACAATTGTTCAATTGTGTGTTGTCTTTGATGTTATACAAATGTCATATTAGTCAGCAGACAAAGTCTACTGAGCTCAGTTGGTCAACAAAGCAAATTCCAGAGTCTACTGGGCATTCCTGAATATACTCTATGGAAACAGTTTCTACCAAGCTCACTCAGGCATTCAAGGTTTCTATGGCAGAAGTTAGTTTCTTTAATGTTACACAAATGTCATATTAGTCAGTAGACAAAGTCTACTGAACTCAGTTGGTCAGCAAAGAAAATTCCAGAGTCTACTAGGCATTCCTGAATATACTCTATGGAAATAGTTTCTACCAAGCTCACTCAGGCATTGAAGGTTTCTATGGCAGAAGTTAGTTTCTATTGAGCTCACAAGGTCAGCAAAGGAAAGTCAGTGTTTACCGAGTTCACTAGGTCTCCAAAGGATTTTGCAGAGTTTGCAGTGTTCACTGAGCTTCAATTGGTTAGCACTGGAAATCATTTCTGGAGCAGTGTCTACTGAGCAGGGTCGACCAATGAAGGATTTCATTATTTTGGGAAATAAATTTTAATTGTTTCATGTAATATTTGTAGCTGACTAATGTAATGATTATTGATAATTGTAACTTGTAAATGAGCCGACTTGACAATTTGTAAGGTATAAATGAAAGGTCAAGTTGTGAATTCTAATAGTATAATGAGCGAGCATGCAAGTGTGTTGAATTGGAAAGTGTGAGAAAAATTTGAAGAAGGATCAGATATCCTTAAGGAGTAGCAAAGTTGTATTCGATCAGAGAGGTTCCAGTGAAGCAAAACAAAGATCTATATTAACAATTTAGTTGCATCTCATTCAAGTCACTCATTGTTACATTCTCACCATTGTAGTAGTGATTTCCAAATCTCTTAATAGAGTTGGTTTAACAGCCATTTTGTAAATCCTCTAACAAGGTGACAATTCTATTGAATTATTCTAAAGTCCTCTAGCAAGGCCACTCTAGTAGGGTGATCAAATCCTCTAACAAAGTCACACTTAATAGTGTGTTTTGTAACCTTTAACAGGGCTGGCTCCTAACAGGGCTCACTTTAGAAGAGTGAAAATCAGTAGCTAATTACTTGGTGGTTTTTTCCATATTGGATTTCCATGTTAAATCTGGTGTCTCTCATGTTGATATATATTTTTTAATGCATGCATGTTAATCACTGTGAATGTTTAAGTTCTGTTAAGATAACATATATTGCATCTACCAAGTTACAACAGTTTTATGTGTGGCTATCGAGTGATAGTAGTAACTAGTTTTATAAGATATCTAAGGGATCTATGGATTTATTTTTGTGGTAACTGATTCACCCCCCCTTAGTTACTCCATCTATATTTCTAACAATTGGTATCAGAGCATTTGGTGCTTGCAAGAAGGATTTCAAGGATTTAAGCTAAAGATTAGGATGCCTTACAAGAGGGAAATTCCAAGGCTTAATAGGGATAACTTTTTAGCATGGCAAGGTCTCATGAGACTCCATATGACTTCCATTGAAGATACAAGATTGAAATATCTTGATGAAGAATATGTAACTCCTGCTCATACACTATCTATCAATGACATTGCTGAGAAGAAGACTCATAACACCATGATGATAGACATTGCATCATTCAAGGAAAAATGTAAGAAAACATGTTTCATGGCTAAGGATTCTGACAATAACGAAGATGAAATTGTTTACATTGCTATGAAAGATGAATCTAATAATGATGAGGAAGATAAGATGGCACTTATCTCTCATGTGAGAAAAAATGATACATGGATCATAGACAGTGGTTGTTCACATCATATGACTGGTGACAAAAAAAAGTTTGAACATTTAGAAGACTATGATGGTGGTAGTGTGAGGTTTGGTAATAATGAACCTTGTTGCATAAAAGAAAGAGGAAGAATCTCACTAACCAAAGAGCTTGTATGTGATAATGCCTATTGGGTTGAAGGACTGAAACACATTCTGTTGAGTGTGGCACAACTAATCAATATTGGATTCAAGGTGGAATTCATGCATGGAAAAGAAAGATTGCTGTATGACAAAGGAAAGCTAATTGGATCAGGCATACAGACAAAAGATAACTTGTTCTATCTTGAACTTGGTGAATGTTCATGTTTTATTGCTCAAGATGAAGAAAGTTGGTTATGACATAGAAGGTTATGTCATGTGAATTTTGATAATCTGGTGAAAATAAGAAAATCCAAGAAAGTAAGAGGCATTCCTAGTATAAAGAAACTTGATGTTGGTCTATGCAAGAATTGTCAAATTGGTAAGATGGGAAAGACTAGCTTTAAAAGTAAAAACTATTAGTCTGAAGAAATTTTGGAAATTGTACATATTAATTTATGTGGACCTATTGGAATTGAGAGCTATACTAGAGAAAATTTATTCATTCTTTTTGTTGATGATTACTCTAGAATGATGATGTCATGTATCTGAGAGAGAAATCAGAAGCATTTGAGAAGTTCAAATGGTATTTGGCCATAGTAGAGAAGGAAACAAGTAAAATAATGAAATGTTTGAAGTCAAATAGAGGTGGTGAATTCATCTCCCATGAATTCAATAAATTTTGCATGAAAGAGGAATCAAAAGATAGGTATCAGCTCTTGGAACTCCTAAGAAAAATGGAATAGCTGAAAGGAGGAATAGATCTATCATGGACTATGCAAGAACCCTAATGATTGAAAAGAACATTACTATGAAATACTAGAAGGAAGCTATCAACACTGTAGTTCATACCTTGAACTGAGTACAATTGAAGAAGGACTCATCCAAAACCCCCTATGAGTTATGGTATGGCTATAAACCCAATAAAGGACTGAAGAAGAAAGTAAAAAGGAACCAAAAGATTACAGGAGATTTATTTTCATTGAACCAAATATAGTGCCAGATATATCTATCAATCAAGAAACTTCTACTCCCAAGTCTTTAGTCACCGAGTTGCAAGAAGTTCAAACCGAGTTGCAGGAACCTGAATCATAGTTAGATGCTACCGAGCTAGTGCCTACCAAGTCTAAAGGACTCGAGTAACATATAGATCAACCAGAGCCAGAAATTGAAATTCAAAATGAAGACAGTAGAACTTAGTCAAAAGGCAAGGAACCTATGTTGGCCAAGTATATCAGGAGACATCATGCACTAGATCAGATCATTGGAGACAAATTTGAAGTTACTATGACAAGAAGTAAGCTAAAAAGTACTTGTTTACTTGCTGATTTTGAACCTAGAAATGTCAAAGATGTATTAGAAAATGAAAGTTGGATTGAGGCTATGAATGAAGAGATAGATAAAATAGAGAAGAACAAAATGTGGACTCTTTTACCTAAGCCTAAAGATACAAATGTGATTGGAACTAAGTGGATATTCAGAAATAAGTTGAAGGAAGATGGTAAGGTATCAAGAAACAAGGTAGACTAGTATGTAAAGGCTACTCTCAAGAAGAAGGAACAAACTATGGAGAGACTTTTGCTCCTATTGCAAGACCAGAAGGTGTCAAGACCTTACTCGCATATGTTGTGCACAAAGAGTTTGAAGTATATCAGATGGATGTCAAATTTGCATTTCTCAATGGTATTCTAGATGAAGAAGTCTACATTGAGCAACCTGAAGGTTCTGTTGATCCAGACAAGGACATGGTCTATAAATTACACAAAACATTGTATGGTATGAAGTAAGCCCCTAGAGCATGGTATAAAAGATTGCATAACTATCTTATTTAGATTGGTTTTCAAAGAACTAATGACAATAGTAGCTTGTATATCAAGGAAGGACCAGATAACAAGATTGTTTTGGTAGAAATATTTGTGGATGATACTTTTTTTACAGTAAATGATGATCTATTCAAAGAATTTTTAGAGAAAATGAACAAGGAATTTGAGATGCCAATGTTTGGTGAGATTAAATTCTTTGTTGGTCTTCAAATTTAGTAGAGAAAGAATGGTATCTACATCACTCAATCTAAATAGATCAAGGAGATACTCAAAAAGTTTGGTATGGAAGATTGTAAACCAGTTAGGACTCCCATGTGTACTAGACTACAACTTATCAAGGATGATGAATCAAAAGAGGTAGATCAGACCTTATATAGATCAATGATTGGAAAGTTGAAGTATGTAGTTCATACAATGCCTGATATTGCTCTTGCAGTTGGTATTGTAGCAAGATTTTTAGCAAAACCAAGAGAACATTGCATGATGGCAATCAAAAGGATCATGAGATACTTGAAAGGCACTGAAGATTATGGATTATGGTACAAATTTGGAGGTAATCTAGACTTGAAAGTGTTTATTGACGCAGATTGGGCAAGAAATATTGATGACAGAAAGAGTACAAGTGGTGGAGCATTCTTTCTTGGAAAGAGGTTAGTTTCTTGGACAAGTAAAAAGAAAAATTATACATCCCAATCTACAACAGAAGCAGAGTATGTTATTGCAGTAGTAAATTGTTCAAATATTGTTTGGTTCAAGTAGTTATTGAAAGGCATGAAGGTTGAGATCAAAGAACTAGTTGTTATGTTTTGTGACAATATAAGTGCAATCAACATATCTAAAAATCTAGTGATGCATTCCAAAACCAAGCACATTGCATTAAATATCATTTTGTCAGAGAATTGGTGCAAGATAAGGAGATTAGATTGGAATATATCCATACAAAGGAACAAATTGCTGACATATTCACCAAGCCATTACCTAAAGATGCATTCTTGTATCTAAGAGGTAAGTTAGGGGTCATTCCCCTATCTGAAGCTCATTAAAATAAAGTTTTAGTGATGCATCAACATGTACCAAGTTGAAATTATTTTAGTTGGTGCAACATAATCATGGGAACATTGCATATAAATCAGTACTTAAGGTACATTGTTACTCATTTGGTATGTGTTGTCTTTGGCATGTGTTGTCAAAGAAGGAGAGTATATTGTCATATCTTTCTAAAATTTGAATTTGTTTGTGGAGAGTTTGCTATTTGAAAAGAAGCTATGTAATTCCTTCATAGAGGGAGATTATAGCATTAGAGAAGATTGTGGCATAAAATCTAAGAGGGAGAAATGTTTTGTTAGAAAAGACTCATTCTCAAATTTCATTATGCCATGATATGTGGTGTTTCTATCAATGCCAAAGAGGGAGATTGTTGGATACAATTGTTCAATTGTGTGTTGTCTTTAATGTTACACAAATATCATATCAGTCAGTAGATAGAGTCTACTGAGCTCAGTTGGTCAGAAAAGAAAATTCCAGAGTCTACCAAGCATTCTTGAATATACTCTGTGGAAATAGTTTCTACTGAGCTCACTCAAGTGTCAAAGGTTTTTATGGCAGAAGTCAATTTCTACTAAGCTCACAAGGTCAGCAAAGGAAAGTCATTATTTATCAAGTTCATTCGGTCTCCAAAGGATTTTGTAGAGTTTGCAGCGTTCACCAAGCTTCAGTTGGTTAACACTGGAAATCATTTCTGGAGTAGTGTCTACCGAGTAGGGTCGACCAATGAAGGATTTCATTTTTTTGGAAAATAAAGTTTAATTGTTTCATATAATATTTGTAGCCAATTGATGTAATGATTATTGATAATTGTAACTTGTAAATGAGCTGACTTGACAATTTGTAGGATATAAATGAAAGGTCAAGTTGAGAATTCTAATAGTGTAATGAGTGAGCATGCAAGTGTGTTGATTGTGTGAAGAGGAAAGTGTGAGTGAATTTTGAAGAAGGATCAGATATCCTTGAGGAGCAACAAAGTTGTATTCGATCAGAGAGGATCTAGTGAAGTAGAACAAAGATCTGTATTAGCAATTCAATTGCATCTCATTTAAGTTATTTATTGTTACTTTCTCACCATTGTAGCAGTGATTTCCAAATCTCTTAACAGAGTTGGTTTAATAGCCATTTTGTAAATCTGCTAACAAGGTGATAGTTCTATTGAATTGTTCTAAAGTCCTTTAGCAAGGCCACTCCTAGTAGGGTGATCAAATCCTCTAACAATGTCACACCTAATAGTGTGTTTTGTAACCTTTAACAGGGTTGGATCCTAACAGGGCTCACTTTAGAAGAGTGAAAATCAGTAGCTAGTTACTTGGTGGTTTTTCCCATATTGGGTTTCCACGTTAAATCTAGTGTCTCTTGTGTTCATGTTATTTCTTTTATGCATGCATGTTAATTACTATGAATGTTTAAGTTCTGTTAAGATAACATATATTGCATCTACCGAGTTACAACATTTTTTTGTGTGGCTATTGAGTGACAACAATAACCAATTACTCCATCTATATTTCAAACACAAAGAAACCATTAATACAAATGAGATGATCAAAAACTATAGTCACGACCTATTATAGGTGGGAGTAATAATAAAAATCTTCTTTATTAAGAGTGCTTAATCTACATTTCAATCAGGATGGTTAGAAAAAACAAAGGATACTACATGCAAGCTAATGATTTGAAGTTTTTAGCATTTTTTCCTATTTCATATAAATTAACATTGATACCAAGAACATTTTCTTTGTTGGTATATATTCTTTCCAAGGTTCCCTTTCAGTGCAATGATTTCTTATTTGAGGTTCCATATCTCTGTACAAATCTATTTGTAAAGAGTGTTTTGTTCCTTCAAAACTTATTTTTAAAAATCCAATAAAATTCAATGCACTTGAATGTGATACTTAATGCTAGAAATATTAGAAAATAAGAAGGTTGATTCTTGCAAACACTTTAGTAATCATTTGAATGATTGATTCATCAAGGTTTGGGATATAATACAATTTTAAATGGATCCTAATAATTTTTACTTGTTAGTTATGAAATATATTTTAGTATTCTCTAGTAGAAATGATGAAGATTGAGAAAATGAGTACATATTATCAATAAAGGAGTCAAAGGTTAAATATAATGCATCATAGACATTTTATAGATGTCAAGCAAATTAATATACTAGAATAACTTGTGTATAATTTTGTAAGGGAATTAAAGAATATTATTTTTTGAATATGTGTACATTTCTAGCTAGAAGATTTAATCATCACTTAGTTATAGCCATCAAATATAGTAAGTGTCAATTATAGACAAAATAATACTCCAGTATTAGAAACTAAGACATTGGCCTGTGCAAAACTAAAATTTGAATTTGAGAATTCTATATTTTCCATAAATTTCTATATATAATTAATGTTTTCACTATAAAATGTTTTCCTTTTTTAAATAATAAATATATTGTTCTATATTAAAAAAATCAATTCTACACATCTCAACATAAGGAAAAAATATGTGGTATCAAAATAGATTATTTTTCATGGCATACATATATACATACAAACATGCGTGTATGTATGCATGTACACACACATAAGAAGACATACACATACATAAGAACACAAAAACAAAAAAAATGCAAAAATACACATATCAACTTCTGTGGTCAAAAGGGTTGTAGTCTTGTTTGTAGTGTAGCTAGTTTTACAAAGGCCTTTCGAGGTCATGTAGTATAGGAACAAGATGGATGAGGAAATGGGGTTGATTATTTTACATGTATCAAACAATCTATAATTTCATCTTGATGAGTGCAATACCCCTCTAGCTATGTTGACCAAGCTCAATGACTTGTTTGATATAGTGAATGAGATTAGGATACTTTAGATTGAGGTAAATCTTACCTATCTTATACCATTTTCTTTTCCTTCCATTAGGGACTTCTTGATGAAATTTAAACAACTATCTATATTGTAGGGTTATGGGTACATCAAGACTAAAACTAAGTGCATTTGCCTGATTCTTTCTAAGCATAGTAGAAAATTTCATATTTTTTCTTCTACCTTATATTCTACCATGGATTCTTGGGGTACTAGATTTACCATGCCATCCTTTGAGGTTTTTTTTGTTTGTTTGACTCGAGAGAAACCTAAGATATATCAGTTGGATTCTGTCACAGGCTCACAAACTCATGCATTGGTAGCTAAAACATCTTTTGGGAAGGGGAAGAAATAGAATTCACATCCTACACAATCTTTAGTTCATTCTAGTCTTCACCTCTTATAATGCCCACCTCATCATAAGGGAGATAAATCAAAGCGAGATAGAATATTAAGTTTTCTTATTATATTAAGCCCAATCATGAAGAATCACATTTCTATAAGAAGTTAGATGGCTAAGCTAAATATGTTTTCATTTTTTCATCTCTCCTTTAGAAGAGCAACATTGATATTCCTTCTACTTCTTAAATATCTTCTTCATCATCATTTCAGTTAGATGATAAATACATAGGAAAGGGTCATGCATAATTTTCAATGAATACTCCATATTCTTCTAAATGGTTACTTGATTTAAGTGCTTCACACCATATGGCATCTTCTTAGGATTTGTTCTCTTCTTTTGAGGCTTTTCCTACTCCACACATTTTGATGGGGAACAATACTTTTATGACTATATGTGGGAGAGGTTCTAGTCACATTGATGATGCTACATTTCATGATGGACTATATGTTCCATCCTTGTCCTCTAACCTTCTCTCTATTAATTAGATTACTCATACAGGGACACAGTGGATAGTTTAGTTCACACAATATTCAGTATATATATCAAAGATAGTGATATAGGAAATATTGTTGCTACATGGATTGTTGATCATTCTTCCTACTTGTACTCTTTCTCTCATTTTGCTCCACCATCAAAGAATCACTTGTTTTCTCCATGAGACCCAGATGAGTTGAAGTCGGGTCACTTGAACTTATGTGTTGCTCCTAAGACTAGAGGTGACTTCTACACCTTCTTCTCCTATTCAGATTCCATTTGTTACATAGGATTCCTCTTCAATATTTACTAACATTCCAACTCCATTCATCAAGTCACCTAGGTTAGTTATTAATGGCATATAAGAGGACAATCATCTCCTCTCTAATGATAGATTCAACACACCTATTACCCCACCTCCATTGGATATTACATTTTAGGATTCTCATGTATTCTCTTTTGAGCATCAATCACGTCTTCTAGTTTCACCTTACATTGAGGGGTTCCATCTTCTTTGTCCACTGCCTTTGTTTCTTCTAGATTGGAGACACATTGGTCTCATTAGCCACACATGAGTTCTACAATTCTTGGGGAGGGGGGGGGGGGGGGGGGGTCGCTATGGAGTCTCGATCCTCTATCAAGGGGGGTTTCATTTTACTTATTATTTTAAGATACTCTCTTGAAACATATCATTTGTACTTTCATTTTTTGCATATTTTTGCCTCTTTTTGGTGTAGGGTTTTTCTCATATGATATTCCCTATTTCTCTATTTCAAGGAGATTTGATTGTGTTGGGTACTTCATTAGGCCATGTTGTCAGGACCCATTTATGCTTTCAACATTGTAGTTTCATTTCTTTTTCATGCATTGTTTGTAGTTGGGATGGTCATTAGGGATTTCTATGTGTGATATTTATGAGGGGTTAGAAGTTTTAGACAAGAATAGGTATCATCCATATTTTTTAGAAGGCATTTTTAAATATAATTTCAAGTATATTGAATAAATTACAGAAACAAGAACAGAAAATACCCCCCACAATGCAAAAAACTGAACCCCAATAGCTATAAAAAAAGCTATAGAATGAGAAGACAAAAGTTCTTTACATGAGTATCATGTGCACTTTTGAATTTTTTTAATCAAAATAATAGAGAATATAGAAAGGTCTTGAAGAGACCTTTCTCACACTTCTTTCAAATTAAAAAATGGAGCAAAATTGAGCAAGTCATTACCCCTTGAATGCAAAATTTGTCATCAGAAATCAATAGTAAAAATAGGTACTATACTAGAAAAAAACCAAGAAAAAGATTGACAAATGGATTCGTCTTGGAATCATCTTTTCAACAATATCTTGTTTGCTAAAAAATGATACCATATGCTCAAAATATCATGAAACAATGGACAAGGCTTCAAGAAAGCAAAAAACAAATAAAAAACCCCTTAGGAGCTTAAAAAATAGCACCCCATGATGTCATGTGACTACATGCTAGGCAAAAGGGAGTTGTAGTTGCGTAGGTGGAGTGCTGGCAAAGAAGATCATTAGACACGGCATGGGTGGTGGAGGTTGGATGATGCATGGGAGGCGCAACAACTATGGGGAGGGGCACGAGTGAATGGTAGTGGCTACTTGATGGTGCATCCTTTTCAATAAGGGCCACATTTTTTTAAATACAAAACTCTATTTTTTATGATTTTATGAAATTTTTTGCCTTAGAGTGTGTGTCAAGTGTCATACAACACTGGTATGCAAATTTTTTTTGCCCCACAATTGTCTAGGCTGAAAAATTGAAGTGTTTTTTTTTAATGAAAATAAGGGTTTAGATGTGCTTTGATTCAAACCATGAGGTATGTTTGGAATCAAAGTGATCCAAATTTTAAAGTGGCCATATTTCCAAAAAAGATGCCCAAAAATACCAGATATGTTCTGTCAAACCCTCATTCCTCTTTTCCTTGAAATAGAAACAAGCTAGAATAGATCTTGCTTTGATAAAATAAAGGATTTGATGAGAAAAAATCTAGAGATCTAGTAGGACACATGCATGCAATAACCTGTTGTAAAAAAGAAAAAAGCAAGAGATGGAAAGGGTTTTTCTCTGAAATATGCAAGAATATATTATTAGGAAAAAATAATGAATAGAAATATATAATGGATTAATCTTTATAGAAGGACATCGTAAAACCTACAAGGAAAACCCTAAGAGGTAAATGAAATTTAATAATTAATATTTAATTATTAAATGGGAATGCACGTGCACAAAGTGAAACCTTAAGTAGTGAGTAAATGTAATTTAATAAATGTGATTAAATTAATCCTTTACTCTAACAATAATTATATATCACCAGCTATTACAAAACATCATGATATTGTATATTTCTATTTCTATTTATGTATATTTTAATAAATCATTAAATTGTATTTTGGTGACGGTGTCATAGAGAGAAAGTGGGGGTTGACCACCTAAGGGCACCTTAGGAGCACTGACTAGATCCATTGGTTGTTTCAAATATTCATCAATAGACTCCAATCATACTAAGAGAAGAAAAGAAAATGATTAATAGATTCCTCTTCAATTTCGTACAACAAGAATAAAGTAACTTAATTATATTCTATTCTATCTTTTAAGATTTGTTTTATATTTTCTTTGTTTTCACTTCCTTTTATGAAGGTCAATTACTATTGTTTCCAATAATTTAACTTTCATTAGCTTAAATATGCATGTTTTATGTGTGAATAAATTTATGTTTTAGGTGGTTATCATTTTTGTAAAGTTATAAAATTCAATTGCATGTAGAAACATCATTTCCAAAGAGAACTCACATACCCCCTTCTCCTCCAATCCCCCACTCTCTAGAATAGTATTACTTTTAAATTGTAAAAATTACAATTTATATATGTGGAATTAGTATCATAAAATTTGGTGACCAAGTTCAATATTTTGATTAAAGAAGGAAGGAAGAGGGTCTTGAACCAAGATAATAGTAGAAAGAAAAGACTATATCTTTTCTGTTCCATTACACCCAAGCAACAGATAGCAAACTCTGACCCTAGTAGTCATAGCCCCACCCAAAATGTAGAAAACCACAAAATAATCAAAACACATCATGTTTTTCAAATAGTTTAAACCATCCAAATCTAAAATTAAGATAAGTCTAAACTTTAAACTACTAAACTTACTAACCTAAACAAAGGTCTTGCTACCTCAACAATAATGGGGATTATTAGAGTTACAATGATGAGAAACCAACTCAACAATGTTGAGGACATAGAAAGGTAATTTAGAAAACCACGAATAAAGCCTGTAATCACCAAAGAACTTAAAAAGTGTTGAAAACAAGAAAAGAGGAGTTAGGGGCCTAGTTGATGTTCTCCCAATCTTCATTAAGGTACTTGATCTCCTCCATCCAGTTCTCAATCCATATGGAACTCTTAATCTCGTTGCACTTTTCCTCCTTGGTTTGGCTCACCTTTCTCAATTTACTCTTCTCATTGATCAACCCAAACATGTCGTTTCTCATAATTTCCTTCTACACCTTACAAATCATGGAAACACCCACACCCATATCAAGACTACTAATGGCCATATTGAATTTATTGTTTAGCTCACCAATCTTCTCATTAATTCCAATGAAACTTTTCTCTTAGTCATTTTTGAAGTCTTCCAGTAGTCTTTGGACAAATTTAGAAGAGAAATCGTGTTCCCCGACCTCAGTTTTATCAGAGGACTTGAAGTCTTCATCTCTAGAAATTCCTAGATCCACCACCACTTTTGTTTGTTCAAGAATTTGGGTTTCCTCATCAGAATCCTTCACTTTTTCATTGAAATTCACATCTTTAGAGGAGCAACCCCTAGCTTTTTCTAGCATTTCCTCCACTTTCATCTCTTTCATATTATCCTTTATTTGAGAATTGTGGGAGTCCTCCTTTGTTTCTTCCTTGTAGCTCTTCCCTTTTTTGTTTTTTATGTCTCACGAATCTTGTTTCCCTTGAACTAGTATCACCCTTCCAGTTCTTGGAGTCTGTGGCTCTTTCCTCCACCTCAAAATTAGAAAATTCTTCTACATCACTATTGTCAATGTTAATGTCATCCTTCATTAACCTTTTTAGGGGTATTAATAGGACTAGATTTAGCAGGAGCACTCTTACATTTTTGGGGTGCTTCAAGCAAAAGGGATTATTGCATGGAAGTGATGAGTTTCTTGGGCTTGGAGAGCCGAGGGATTTCTATGACTTGGGGCAACTCTAGAGGGGATTTATCCAAACACATTTCTTTAATAACTATTGAGGATTTAGGCCCTTTAGGAGTAGCATGGTTTTCAATGGGCAGGACGCATCTACAAAATACCATATGGTGAGCACAGACGTGATGGTAGAGGACAAAAATGAGCCCTTCATGGATGGGGGGTTTTCACCCAGGACAATGTTGTTGACTAGAGAGGAATACATAAAGAATGGGATGCTCACTTTTTCCCCATTACAAATCATATTAAGAAATGGAAAATGGTAGCCATGATAGGTCGTATACCAAACTTCAAGAGTGGAATACTTAATTAACCTGTAATAAATTGTTACAAATGGACTAGAAAGGGAGAGCATGTCATACCCATTTCCAAAAACTAACTCTAATAGATTCTTTTGTTCCTCGAAAGAATTGATTCCTAAATTTGTTATAATCTAGCATAATTTTTCTTTCAATTTGCACACCAACACAGTCCAGGCCCGTCACTTCACCAATCTGTTTTGACGTCACAATGAACTTGATACTCCCTATCTCCACCTGACCCTTGTTCCATGAGTTAGAAAACTTAGTGAAGAGGGTGATATTGTGGCCTTTCATCACCAAGATATAAGAATGTAATCCCTCCTTGACAAAGTAACCCTAGATATCCATATTCAACTCCAATTATTTTCTTTTTCTAGGTTCTACACATTAAATAAGTGTAAAGAATTAATGATTTGTAACTAATTTTAGTATTAACTTATGCGTGTAAAATACTAATCTTGTAAAATAATTAATGAGTGTAAAGTATCTTAGGATTAATTTATATCTAATAGTTTGCAATGAGAGTAAATAATTTTAATATTACCTTAAATAAGTTTTTTTTAATTTAATCATGTGAGAAACCAACATGAATTGTCTAGAGTAGAAAAAAATCATAAGACCCATTAGCTTATTCTATGAGATTATGACCTTTTTATTTATACATTAGTTACATTAATCCTCATTTAAGAGATTATTTTCTTTTTACAAGAGGTGAAGTGCATAAGAGCACATGATACTATAGTATATTAAAGTACATTTGGAAGTCTCCTAATCAAGCATCTTCTTCACTAATTTCTATGTTTACTACTATTGTGCCAATGATCAAAGACGTGGCACACCCTCAACCATTATTCCTCATAATGTTTAAGTTTTAATATTACATTGATTGGGGATAAATGTACTAAAGATTTCTTAAATGAAGATTTGTCTTTTCTACAATTTGAGTTTTGTTTAAAAAAAAATAAATTATTTTATTCAAAATAAATCAATAAATCATAATTAAGATTAAATTTGTAAATTTACCTACACCTAAACGTTGTCTAGATTAAATTTTAATTTATTAGATAAATTTAAAATAATAAATGAATTAAACTCAAATCTAAATGTTTAGTCATTAGGTCCTTAAATGTTTAAAGAGTCCACCATAGATTAAGTCTCATAGAGTGCTAGTTACAAATATTTGGTAGAAGTTTAAAATATTGAAAGTAATTGAAAGTAAATTTATCTTTGGAAACCTTTGAAGATGAACATTATCCTCTAGAAAATGAATGCAAATAAGTAAAGTGAACTGGCCGTTTACAGTACAATTTAAGCGTGCGCAGGTATTACTTCCTCATGGTGAAGACAAATGTAACGTGGGCTGCACCTTTTGCAAGTGTACGGCAAGGAATACGGCCATGTTTGACAAGGTAGCAGCTTAAACCTTTGACAGTTTTCACAAGTGACTTACTACTTCACAAAATGACATGAAAATATGCTTGACTGTCCGCCATATTTGACCATGCGTCCTTTCGAAAGGCTAAATTATCTACGGTAGTGGCCATTTATCTATGAGATCGAATCTAAGAGCAGTTGAAACTTTGGTTCTTCTCTGAGATAAATCTGCAGCAGTGTGAATATGGAGCAAGTAAAGGTGCTCACAGCATGGCCAAGTATGTATGGAATGCGTGTCTTGATCGCTCTGGAAGAGAGAGGAGTGAAATATGAATACCAAGAAGAGGATCTGCCCTTCAATAAGAGCGAACTCCTCCTGCAAATGAATCCTGTGTACAAAAAAGTACCTGTTCTCATCCACAACGGCAAGCCCATATGCGAGTCTCTAATTATCCTTCAATACATCGACCAAGTTTGGGGTTCCAAGCAGTTTTTACCGGCTAAACCATATGACCGCGCCCTTGCCCGTTTCTGGGCCGACTTCGTGGATAAGAAAGTAACTCCCGTTAGCGTAGAAGTTAAATGATCAATTAAGTCTTATTTTGATTGTTCCACCGTTAGTCCATTCATCATTAATTGGGTAATTTTTTTATAACATAAATATTCTGTGCTTGCAGTTCTTTGATATAGGAGCCCGCATATTGTGGTCTAAAGATGGGGCTTTGGAGGCCAAGCGGGAGATGTTGGAGAGCCTTCAATTTTTAGAGGGTGCGTTGAAAGAGATGTCGGCAGGGGGATCGCTGCCGTTCTTCGGTGGAAGTGATTTTGGATATGTTGATATTGCCTTCATTCCGAGTGCTTGTTGGTTCCATGTCAATGAAACTGTTGGGAATTTCAAGATACCATTCGAGACTGAATATCCGCTGCTGGATGCGTGGGTTAAGAGGTGCATCGAGAGGGATAGTGTCAAGAAATCCCTTCCCTCTTCTGATCGAACCCTAGAACGTATATTACGATTGAGGAAGACATTTTTGGGTGATTAATTGTCTGTTCTTGTTTTAATCCTCAAGCAGTCATGATGACTGTTGAACACTTGACAGGCATCATTAATGTAAAAAGCTTCAACCAAAGTCAAGTGGATCCGAGATTTCTGGGGATGTGCCACTTTTATATTATTTAATAAATAGCACTAAGTCCAAAAGCATCGCCCATGGCTAAATAGCAGAAAATTTGCACCAGATGTGACAGTTTCCAGAATTTATTGATTAATTTATAAATCACAGATGTGATTTATAAATTAATCAATAAATTCTGGAAACTGTCACATCTGGTGTAAATCCTCTGCTAGATAGACAGCTCCAAAAGCATCTTTACTACCAACCAAATTTTTTGATGAATAATTCTTTTGAATTAATAAAATTTACTAAGATTACAATTCACAAAAAAAGGCCAGGGATACAGGATCACCCCGCGAATGAGTTCAATTGGCTGAAGCCGAAATAAACAACATGGCCGCAGCCAAAAATTATAAACTATTCATCAAAAAAAAAAAAAACAATTAACCTCAAGCTGCCAAGGCAGTACCAGCAAAGGGAGGAGGATCATCTTTATCAGGAAATCCCCACGCATCAATGGGATTGTGAGGCAGACTATGAATAGTCCAGCCATCAGTAGCATCTGCAGGATTTGAGGTAGTCGCAGTCTTTGCATCCTTCTTGTCTGGCTGCGGAGGAGAAATTGCCAAGGCCAGCCGAGGAAACTTGCCAGAGTGCGTCTGTCCAGGGGGAGGAGCCGGAGACCGGCCAGAAGCCCGCCTAGGGGGGGGAGCCGAGGACCAGCCAAAACCACCATGCAGTGGGGAAGCGGAGCGGCGCCTCCAACCGCCATGATCACCGCTAGGGGAGCGGTGGCGGGGACCTTGGGGGCGCGGCGTGTGTGAATGGCGGCCAGAGGACTGGCGTCTGGAACAGCGACCGCGAGACGAGGAGGCATCAACCGAGGCATCCGGAGGCACTCTGGCAATGATACAAGGAGCATTGCCCCAGTGATTTAACAATTCCTGTAAGTGGGCAACCTCCAGGGCAACTTTATTAGCTTGCACCTGTATCTGCATAATGACATTGTTACAAATGCATGCCTTAGTGTACATTGCAATGTTAACATCCAAAAAACTGTGAGTGAATAAAACTGCATTCTTATCTTTCCATAGAGAAAACAAAATTTCCATCCTGAAAGTATGCCAAATCTGGGAAAACTTCTGAGGAAATCTGGGGGAATCACCCAGCAGGATCATGTGCCATGAAAAAGGTTCAGGCCTGAAAGGCTTGAAAAAATCATGAATCCAGTGCCAATAATTCTGAGCACGTTTGCAAAATAAAAAAAAATGCAAAAAGGACTTAGGTTGGCCATAGAAGGGGCATCTGGGATCAGGAACCCCAATGTGCTTGAGCCAAGGCCCTAGGGGAAGACCTTGGAAGGCAAGGCACCAAGAAAAGTGAGCAATCTTAGGTTCTGTAATGGCACTCCAAATGGTGTCGAACCGTTTTTTCCATTGAGAAAGCGAAGAATGCAAATGCCACCATTGATTAAGCATGTCCACCATCGGAAGGTGAGGTGAAAGCCATCTGTATCCCATATTGGGCTTATAATTGGTAAATGGAGTGGCAGGAAACCACTTCTAGTCATACCACCAAGGATGAAAAGACTGAATCCCCAATTTATGAAGTAAGTGCACAAGGATGAAAGACAACAGAAGGTCATAAGTCTGGCGATCGGCACGAACAAGGCAGTATTGAACTTGCATATCCTCCCATGACCTGAAATTCATGGTGACTCTTGAAAAAATGTCCTTGGTAGTGCGGATGCCACATTTAAAGAAACGTAGAGCATTGGCACCTTGAGTCTTGGCAAGAGGAATACCCTGGAAAGAAAACAGGGGAGACCACCAAATGTTCTGTTGATTTAAGGACAACCCATTGCAAAACTCATCACCAGCCCAACGAAGCCAAGGTTTAACAGCTTCCCAGGCTTTCCAGATGCTCTTTATAACAAAAGAGCCCTGTATGACCACTAGTTCATGCATAGTGAGAAGGGTCTGAAAATCAATCCCCTTCCACGCCGGTCTGTTAGCAGGGAAGTTTGAAAAGATGCAATGCCTGACAAGAATTTTTCAGGCTTCATCTCTAGAAACAGCTCTAATAATCCATTTAGCACAGAGGGCAAGGCCCTGCTTTCGAGTGGAAAGCAGGCCGAGACCCCCAGATTCCCTTGGGAGACAACAGAAATCCCAAGCAACTCTGTGAAAACCATGATGGTCAGAACCAGAGGCCCAAATAAAATCTCTGAGAAAATATTCTAATTTGAGATAGGAAGCTTTGGAGGGAGCCCAACAAGAAGAATAATACACATGGGTGGCAGCCAAAATCTTAGAACAAATCTGGAATTTACCAGCAAGAGAAAGTGGCTTAGTGATCCAATAATCAAGCTTTTTGCTAATCTTTGTAAGCACAACATTCCAAAGTTCCATAGGGGAAGCCTAGAAAGCAAAGGGAATGCCAAGAAAGCAGAAGATTTCTCCATGAGTAACCCATTTTCATTGGAATTGGCTGAGCCAAGGTGGAGCTGGCAAAAAAGACTGTCGGTAGCAGAGCATTTTATGCCATTGAATGGTAGAGCCAGAGGCTTGACAAAAAGTGTCAAGACAATTTAAGGCATTTTTTATGTTTTCTTCATCTTCAAGAAGAGTAAGAAAAGAATCATTAGCAAAATGACCATTGACTAACTAGGAGGAAGAATCAGGCAAGGAGATGCCATGGACCAGTCCTGAAGACACAGAGTGAGCAAGTAAATAACCAAAACCTTTAGTAGCAAGGACATAAAGCGCTGGAGCTAACGGACAACCTTGTTTGATGGAACGAAAAAGTCGAAAAGCTTCAGATTGTGAATTATTGATGGTGATGCAAGCATTAGTGTCACCAAAGAGCATCTCCACGGACTGAAGGAAATTGGGACCAAAACCCAGAGCCTGAAGCATAGCCAAAATGAAAGGCCATTCAATGCGATCATAGGCTTTAGCAAAATCTATCTTTAAAAAGATAGCCTGCTGTTTGGGCTTACAGGCCCATTCCATACCTTCCTAGACAACAATGATGTTGTCAAGAATATATCTGGATTTGATGAAGCCAATTTGTTCAGGCCGCACAATTAGAGGAAGCATATGGCAAATTTTGAGAGAGAGCGCCTTAGCAATGATCTTATAAGACACATTCAGGAGGGTGATGGGCCTCCGGTTGCAGATGTCCTCAGGATCACCAGCTTTAGGTATGAATTTAATATTGCTTTTATTTATGATCGCTCCTAAGCTTTTAGAATGGTATGCTTCAAGATAGACTTTGTGCAGATCAGGACCAATTTGCTCCCAAAGATGTTTGTAAAATTCACAGGAAAATCCATCACACCCAGGGGATTTGTCATCCACCATGGAGTAAACTGCCTCTTTAAGGTCTCAGAGGGAAAGAAGTTGCTCACAGAAAGCACGTTGCTCAACCGTGAGGCGGTTTGGAGTAACAGTAATACACTTTCTGAGAGCCTCCTCTGGAGCAACCGAATGGCCTTGCAAAGCAAAAACGTTCTCATAGTGAAGAACAAAAGCTTGCAGGATGTCAGGCAGACTGGAAAGAACATCAGTTCCCTATTTTATCTTTTTAATCCCAACATTGGTATGACGGGCTCGGAGAGCCTGGAAGAACTCCTTCGAGGCTTTGTCGCCAACCTCCAACCAGTGGAGACGACTTTAATTTGAGCTCTTCGGACAGCATAGTTATCAGCAATTTGCTTTTCATGGCGAACTTGGCAAGCTGAATTTGAAGATCCACATCAAAGGGGTTGAAGGTGAGCGCTTCAGAGGCTTTTTTGAGGGCAAGGGTGTTGGCTTCATAAGACCATTTTCTGAAAATTGCCAGCTGACGTCCATAAATGCGTAAAAAATGAGCCGTTTTGGTAATGGCGTCATTCCACCATTGAATCCAACCTCGATGGGAATGTGGACGTGGTTCCAAATTCCAGACACATTATATGTGGGAGATGGTGGAGGCATGCAACAGCACAGACATGTTGAGGAAGAATTGAGACTTGGCCACTTTGGGGACAGCTGTTTGCCAAAAAATGCCAAAATAAATGGGATAGTGGTCTGACAACGTCACATCTGTCAGGGGAATGACAGGTAGATCATGATCTTCAGAAAAGGAAAAAAAAGATTGCACTGAGATCATAGAACGATCAAGATGTTTCAATATGCGATCAGGACCGGCTCGAAAATTGGACCAAGTGTGCCAGGCCCCATTATCATGACGGCGGCTAGTATTGGGATCAAAAAGGCCCAATTTATGATGCATGTAAAACCAGGCTTCTCTTTCCCCAGCTGTCCAACGGAAAGGCAAAATGCCATCTTTTTCAGAGGCCACTTCAACCATATTGAAGTCCCCACACAAGACCCAAGTAGCTGGCGGCAGGTTGTCAGCAAGCCAAACCCACATTTGTGCCCTTTCCACAGCATCATTGGAGGCATAAACATTAATGACTCCAAAAGAATGATTGTTAATGGAAAGCAAAAGCCAAATAATATGGAGTGTGGGGTCAGAACCGTGCGAAATAATAGCAGAATGAAGGCGAGGTGACAGGAGAGTAACTACACCACCTCGGCCAGCTTCATGCTCAGAAGAAAACATGACGCTATCCTGCCAAATGACACAACATGCAGTAGAAAGCATGAAACCAAAAATCTTAACTTCTTGCAGGCAAAGAAAATCTAAATTCCCAAGTCTATGATGGGTATCCCGGACATAGAATTTTCTGGGGAGGTCTATAAGACCTCGAACATTTCAAGAGAGGAAGTTCATGAGAACTCTTCCATATCATCCTCGTCCTCTAGAGAGGAGTAACTATTATGCAAAAAGGTAAAAACCGGGTGGAAGTCAGACGGGAAATCCTTTGGACTTACAGCCTTCCGTTTGACCCCTGATATCTCCACATGTCCAGGAGGACTGTGAGAACGCCTTGTTGCTGGTGGTACTATGGAAGAGACTGCAAGAGGAGAATGAGCCCCAACTAAGGACAAGACCCTGGCGGCCGCCTTAATCCCCTGCGAACTAGCAGGGTTTGAAACCGGCAAAATCGGAACAAGTGCAACAGAAGCCACTGGCGTCTCTACGCTAGCAGGCATTGACACTTCGGTGGAAGTAGGAGGAATCACAGTAACTGCCGTATAGGATGGCTTGGAGGCCAAAGGATTCAAGGCAGGCTTGCCTTTGCGCCCAACAGTAACTCATTCTTCTTTTTTTCCTTCGACCTATTTGACAGGCGTCGTTTTAGGCTGGGGTTTGACCCTAGGCGTAGCCAAAGGGAAATCCCTGATCTTGTGTTTTGCAGATTGGCACCTATAACAGGTGTTAGGTAGGTTCAAGTAAAGCACCTTTTGTGCGAAGGTTTGAGCGCCAATCTGGATTTCCATAGAATCCTTGAGATCTTTAGAAAGATCAACTTCAATGCAAACACGCCGCTGAGGGAGAGCATTAAAAAATTTCTCTGGCTCCTTGGTAACAACTTTGCCAAGGGCTTGGGCAATAGACTCAATAAAAGGCCAGCAGGGTAAGGGTAGACCTGAAAATTCGACCCAAACAAGAACCCTAAGCTTTTTATCATCTGAGACAGAGAAGTCTCGGGACCATTTCTGAAAAACAAGCAGAGAGGAATGCACAGACCAAGGGCCGTTGGTAAAAATCGCATCTGCTTGCGACGGGTTAGCAAAGTGAAATAAAAAAAAACCTTTGGTAAGGTTTTGCACACCGTCAAGGCGGACTCCATGAGGAGTCTAGCTTTTGTTGACCCATTCTCTGAGCATAGCTTCAGGGGGAGTCCTACCAACAAAATACCCTATCAAGGTATGTTGTTTTAACCAGTCGCATGCAACATCAAATTCTTGCAAAGGAAGGACAATATCAGGATTACCTTATGGAAAACCTTCAGGACAAACTTGCGCGAGCGTTTGTTCGGTGGCGGCACCACGACAGTCCGAAGTAGCAGCGTGAACACCAAAAACAACTAGTTCACCGCTAGTCAGAGCCATTATATCCTAACCTAAAGCTCCTGCAGTAAATGCGGTATGACAAGTGTCGACATAAGGGGAGTGCAAGCGAAAGGTCGTATGCAAAAAAAATTAAAAGTTCGCATGAGGCAAGAAAAACCTAGCAGAGCGAAAAAAACCCGACCTCCCGTTGGTGGAGACTCAAAAGTCTCTACCAACCAAATTTGACCATCTTTTCTTTGAACAAGCTAAATTATTCACAGAATTGCACATCTCACGTAAGGCCCAAGGTCAGCACAGCTACTTCCCCTAGCGGTGAGGAGAATCTCCAGCAACTGGCTTACTACTCATACTCTCCAAATTTAGCTCTCATAACGTATATCCACTTAACCTTGTTTTTGCTGAGATAATTATTAAGCCGATTTGCTCCCGGTTTTTGCAAATTCTTACCGGAAGTCAGCCTCACTAGAAAAAATTTCTCCTCACAGCTTTCGTTGCAAAAAAATCTTTCCATTCTTGCCCTTGATTTCTTTCCTTCAAATTTCCCTCCTCCGTTGCATCCAAATTGTTTTTTCGCACTTCGGTGGTAGTTTCTAGGCTTCTTATACTATCACAGCTGTTCCAGATTTTCAATGTCTTCGTTTTGCAGTGGTGGTAATGGCTATCGATTGAAGGTTTCAACATTATCTTCTGCGTCCATTATAGGTAAATCTTCCTTCAAATTGAAGATTGTGAAATGCTTGTTAGCTACATTCAGTTATTTTCTTCAGCTCTTCGTTTGTAAAATGATCATCTATTTCATTTTTTCCGGTCTTTAGAATTCTTGTTATCTTTAGTTTCAATGGAAAATAAATTGACTTCTCCCCTTTTCCATCTCAAATCCATTCTGATCATGTGTGTGAGACCATTCGAGTTACTTCCAACTGCATTCATGCTGCTCTAATTGCCATTAAAAGCCTATAGGAGCATAATCATCTTCGCCCTCTTTCTGCGCATACTATCTGTACTTAGGGTTCGAAAAGTCATTAGGATAGAAACTAGAAACTACATGAGACTAGTTGAACACCTCAGGATTCCCTTCTCCATAAGTGGGGTATGTGGAAATAGACCCATTAATACATATCCCCAATCTCATCTTCATCTTCATGCCTGTCATGCGCATGCGTGTTCCAATACCTGGCATAAACAGAGCCCGGATGAGAGGGCTCTGGCTCATTGACACATGCTCATTCAAATAGTTTTAAGCTTTCACGTCTTTCAACTCCACAAATCTGAACACAAAAGATTATACTTGTGATTTATCTGTTCGGGAGAGTTCTGAGGTTTCTTTTTCTTTGTTTCGATTATTTTGGCATTTTGTATTAACTCTGATTTTCTTATCTTTGTTTCGATTGTTTCAATTAATATTTCAAACAAGGTTTATTTGTGATCAGTTGTGAAATATCTTGTCTTCAGTTCAAACTCATCCAATGCCTGATTGCTTACTAATTTGAAGACATATCAAAATTCCTTCTGAAATTAAAATTAAAATGCAAAAGCCTCTCCCGAGGACTACAATCTTAGAAAACTATCATAGTGTCACCCTCAAGTAATAAAACTATAGAGTTAGTAATCACCTTGAAAATCACACTACACAATTCGATAATGTCATTAAAGAACTTGCCTCAGCTCAAAGGTGCTGGTGAAGGTATCATTCAAGGTTGTATGGTACTAATTTCCACTGGCCTAACATTGGAGCCTAAAGAGATCTTGGAGGAGGACACAAAACCAATGATACTTGTCTGCCCCTGAGATCCAGACTACATGCAACCAAATTTGGCCACTCCCATATCTCAGCCATGGAATTTGAGATTCCAGATAAACTTCTCGTAACAATAAGTAGGGCACGGACTTACAGATCCTACTTTGTGAGCCAATATTAGACGGAGTTTGATAGATTTGAATCGCAACCCTTAGTGAGATCAGGTGAATCAAATCTGTGATCAACCTGATAAGGCTAGATAATTGTTGTAGCCACCCACATCGGAGTATCACAACATCTTCTAGGAAGTGTGACTTTAATTTTTAATTGGCTCTTCTAAGAATGACTATAATTTGCCATAACAAAAATATCATATATTTGAAAATAAAATTCAATTTTCATGGCTCCAAAAATCTAAATTTTCTATAGAAAGCAATGCAACTAGTATTCTACTAATCACAAATCAAGAAATCTTTATTTTTTCTATGTCAGAAAATAGTTAGAAAAGCAATTAAACAAAAATACATTACAACATCCATCTGCATAAAAAACAAAAAACAAAATATTTACTTTCAAGTTGTGCTTGTACAGTGTATTAATTTTTCTGATGACCAAGTCAATCACCATTGTCACATTATTCATGGGCTGGGTTCACCAAAACCCATCTCTCATGAGGCATGACCACAATAGATCCACTGAGCATTCATTGAATTGGGGTGATGCTCACAGGGATGAACCATCCTAGACATCCAGAGAGGTTGTCTCTTCTAGTACTACTCCAGGTCAATGACAATTGACTTGAAACTATGCAGTTAAATCCTGATAAACCATCATATAATGAAATATTTAGAATTGAGAGACTCTTCTAGGATTGAAGATGCTATAGGAAAAATTGATTTTATGTTTATTCCTTAAACAATTAAACAATGATCTCTCATTTACAGAAAATATGCAAAATATTCTAGCCTTAGAGAATAATTTAAGATTCACTTTAATTCCATGTCCTATAAATTAACTCCTAAATGAGTTTGACAGTTGAATAGAACTCTCATCTCTTTGCTGTTGTGGTACCAATACAACATGTTCATTGACACCCTAAATTATTTCCAGTTTCTTGAATTATAATTCCCATTTTCGCAAACACTTAGCAATGGCTTTAGTCAGTTTGAGTCAATTTTTATTTTCGTCCATTGTGTCAATCCAACATCATCTTTCCTATTTCAAATTCCTTGCGTCCACCTAAAACCAAACATTTCTCACTTTTCCTTTTCAAATAGTCATTCACGCTTACCATGCATATGTATTGATCCCACAAGGAGCTACTCCCTGTTGACCACATTTCAGTCATAGCTAGCACATGCTAAAGAAGCCTGTGTATAAATTTCCACGTAGATCAACTTTGTTACTGGTATTGACATTGAATATCTCTTTTTATCTCTTTTTTCCTTTAACCTATTAGGCCAACAAATAATGTTAACAAAAAACTTATGGATACAAACTGGTCTTGTAAATGGATCAATTGGACAAGTTAATTCCATTGTTTACAATACAATTTCATCTCCTCCAAATCTACCAAAATGTGCAGTTGTCAAATTTGACAATTACACTGGACCACCACTACTACAATTAAAATTAAATTTAACCACAAATTTCTATTATGTTTTACTAACCTAGTTCTAAAAAAAAATTGTAGGAAAATAATACATAACCATTCCTCACTTGGCCGCCGCACACCATTTCTCAACCACGCATTCAAATCTTCATGGGTAAGTACTACCAACTTCACACTCCATACATTTTAAGGTATTTTACTGAAACTAATGTGAAAAATTAAAAACAAATATTTCTTTCTTTTCTATGTAAGTTAGATTACTCTTTTACTATGAAAAAAATGCAACCATAAATTCATGTTCTCTAATACTTAGAAGGCATAAAAATTAACAATTCTATAATTATTGATTGCAAGCAACTCAAATATGGTCAAAGTCATTCAGCTCGTTCAATACAATAGAAAATCAATGCTCTTATTTTGTCTTATCGTTTCAATACAATACAATTTTACTACTCTCTTATTACAATAAACTTCAAAATTTACACGCATTAGAAAAATATGCCTTTTTACAAACAATTCTTGTTCACTCTATCCAATACAAAAAGTTCCCTTATTCTTAATGTTCCTACTTCTTTTTCAAATTCTCAAATTTAAAATCAACCATAACTTGCAAATTTCTAGTTATTCAAAATCTATTTGTCATCATTTCAAATTAAACAATTTAAATATCATCCCTATCGGCTTCTCGTTGAACGTACTAAAACGTGCAACTGCTAGTCTACATCTGTATGAATTTTTAAAAAATGATAAATTAGACAGTAATTAATTATTAGTTCCTACGATACTATTTCTTGGTTGAGTTCAATTTTTCAATTAATTTAACCAATTCTAATTTAGAATTAAAACTTTTGAACAAAATTTCTACAATTTCATTTACTTTTCTATTTTAACAATTATAAAATTTGTCATTTATCCATCTTACTATTGATTGATACAAAAAATAGTAGGAAGAAAAATTAAATTTTGTCCCAAAAAAATTGAAAATTTCAACAGCATTAATAACATATTGTACAAATGTCTAATGAAGAAAATGCATACGCAGAACAATTTGAATATTTGTGTATGAGGGTAATTAACTCCGTAGGAAATTTCGATTATTTTATAGGGTAATTAACTATACATGTTGTTTTGTACTATTTTTCCACTCTATGTATTTCTATACGAGTTTTATGAGGTTTTCTATCTTTTATAAATTTTTTGTTTCTTTATTGTACTTCCCGTAGGCTAGTACTATTGCATTCACTTTGCAAGATTACTCAATTAGTTTAACATCAATCCACCAATTAGAAGCACTTATTTTGGAATTGTTAAAATATATATTAAGTTTTGTTATCCATTTATATGTTTTATATTTTATAGAAATTATTTGATTGGTTGATTTGGTTTTGTGTTATAGGAGCCCTATTTTCAGAGGTTCTCCATATTGCAATATTTTCAGCTAAAATTTATGATATAGTATATTGAATTAATATGATTATTAATTTTTCACTACATTTAACATTTACCACATACTAATAGTATTTAAATTTGGTTGTTTACTTTTTTTTAACACACCCTTTATTTGTCATCTTAAATTCTAAATTCTAGAACACCTTATACTATAATTATATTGTACTAAATTCTAAATTCTAAACCTTTAATCATATTTAAAAATTCAAAAAATTCAAACAAAAATCAAATGCAAAATCTTATCAACCTAAATGGTTTTCACTTCCAAAGTTAAGTATGTTTTGGATTTAAAGTTTTTAACTATTCAAATGCTTTGTATGACTAAATATATTAAATTATCTCAGGACTATATTATTTATTTTTTATTTATTAAGTTTTTGAATTGTATCACAATTCTTTTAAATTTTTTCTAAAACTTAATATTAAAATCACAACCATCAAGGATAAGACGTTAAAAAATATTAAATAAAAAATCCTAAAGCAAGAGATATTAGAATGATGTCAATTGATCAAATGCTTTATTTTTTAGATATGTATAATTTACACGTTGAAAAAAAATCAAATGATTGTACTCAGAAAGGTCTATTAATCAAAAAAAAAAAAAACAAGTTCTCCATAATTCAAATTTGTGAATTATACTATAGTTTTATTTGAACAATAATATAAATTAAAAATTTGCTACACAATTGATAATTATTTATTAAATTATATAACTATATTTTATAAAACTATATAATTATATATATCGCTATTAAAAAACTATTAAAAAAAATTATTAACTGTAAAAATGAAGCAAATGACATTATTTTTAAAATTTTAGTTTGAAAATTTTCACATTGTTACATAACCTAAATATTTAAGAATTACCAAGCATTTACTATTTAACAAAATAACAAATAACAAAATACAAAAGAAATTCTTTATATGATGAGTGCAATTAACATAATACAAAAGAAATTTTCACATATAAAAAAACATTACCATGTAAATTAAATTTTTTATTATCTTTTAATTTATTTTATTTAAATTAAAATTAAAATGCAAGGAAATTATTCTGAGGGAGGAAATATTTTGGAAGCAAAGATCGAGGGTTCAATGGTTAATAGAGGGAGATAGGAATACCAACTTTTTCCACAAGTCAACTTTGAATCATAAAAGAAGAAACACGATCAATATGATAGAAGGAGAAGGAGGGGGGGGGGGAGAGAGAATATAAGGATCAGGAGGAAATGGGAAGACATGCGGTGGAATACTTTAGCAAGACTTATAAAAAGGATTTTAGATTAGGAAATCAAATTATTAGAAGAAGTTTGATAAATATAATTCCACAAGTGCTTGGAGAAGTGGAAAATAATAGCATTCTAGGAAACATCATAGAGGAGGAATGAAAAGGGCTGTGTTTTCCATGAAAGCTTACAAGGCCCCAGGACCTGATGGTTTCCCCCCATTGTTTTTCCAGCATTTTTGGAAGGTCATTAAAAATGAGCTAATCTAGGCTGCTAGGGATTTCTTTAGAACGGGGAAGATGCTAAAAAGGATATATAGGACTTTTATTGCTCTGGTCCCTAAGACTCCAACATCCACGAGTCTCCTAGACTTTAGACCTATAAGCCTATGTAACACAGTCTATAAAATTCTTGCCAAAGTGTTGGTCAATAGGATCAAGCCCTTCCTTAAGAGCATTATAGGAGCACCACAAAAGGGGTTTGTGCCAGGAAGACAAATTATGGATGCTGCAATAACTACTCACGAGATCATACATTCCATGGAGAAAAGTAAAAGACCTGGTATGGCCTTCAAGCTGGATATATCTAAGGTGTATGATAAGGTAAGTGGGACTTCCTTTATGATGTGCTTGAAAGAGTAGGGTTTAATGATAAAGTCATAAACCTTATTAGGATGATGGTGGGCACTGTACAATATGCGGTCCTACTGAATGGCTCTCCTTGGGGAAATTTTGAAGTAGAAAGAGGTTTAAGGCAAGGAGACCCACTTTTCCCCTACCTCTTTATTACGGTGGCAGAGGTTCTGGGAGATCATTTACTAAACTCGTAAGTATGGTATGTGTTAAAGGAATTAAATCTACTACCACCGCTGAATCTGAAGTGTTAAAACAATTTGTTGATGATACCTTTTTCTTTGGAGAGTACTCTATTATGGACGCTGAGGCATAGAAGTGTATACTTAGAAACTACGAAGATAGCTTAGGTCAGCAAATAAACTACTTAAAAAGTAAACTTTATTTATTTTTAACACCAATGCTCTTATGTAGAGGAAGATTAGGAACATCCCAGGCTACTAGTCGACGAACTTTTTAGATACTTACCTTGGCCTACTGTTAACCACCAGGGAGGTGACTAATGATTTCTGGAATACTATTGTTGAACGAATCCAAACGAAGTTGGCAAGATGGAAAGGGAAAATCCTTTGTAATGCTAGTAAACTTCATCTACTTTCTGTAGCTCTAAGGGTATTCCAATATAATTTTTGTCCCTTTTTAAAATAAATCAAAATATGGTAGAAAGAATTGAGAGAATACATAGGAATTTCCTTTGGTCAGGTACATAGGAAAAGAATAAATTAAGTCTTGTCAACTAGGAGGATGTTTGTAAACCAAAGAAAAGGGGGGGACTGGGAGTGAGAAGGTTCAGAGATTTGAATAAAGCCCTCCTTGCTAAAATTGGATGGAGACAGGGAGAAAATAATACAGATTGGAGCAATATCATGAAAGCCAAATACCTTTCTAACTCCCTTTTCATTCATAATATTTTTAACAATGACCTCTTAAGGGGATAAAAAATATGGATGAATATTGTCAAAAGCAGAGGTATGCAAAGGGAAGGGGTAAGGTTGATTATTGGCAATGGGCAGAACATCAAGTTTTGGAAGGATAATTGGATGGGGGGGAAATTGTTGGTTTATAAAAAGTTTAGAAGACAAATGGAGAAATTGAAGTCAGAGATGGGGCTGGGAGTGAAGGATCATATTGACCCTGGAAGGAAGTGGAAGAAATTGCAAAAAGATACATGTTCCCAGGAGGATATCCAACTTCTTAGTGAATTGGAAGAGTTAATTGAAGCGCAAAGACTACCAATTCTAGGTCAAGAGGATAAGGTGGTATGGGATTTAACTCCTACTGGTAATTTTACTATCAAGTCGGCTTACAAAAAACTCTTTAGAAAGGACCTTTGCCCCACAATATGGCATAAAGTTTGAATTAGTAATCTTCTACCCAAAATAAATTTCTTCTGGTGGACTATTCAACATGGTAAAATATTATCACTGGATAATCTGAAAAAAGGGTTTTTTATTATTATAAACATATGTTATCTATGCAAAGAAAAAGAAGAGATTATCTCTCACCTCTTCCTTGAATGCCCATATTCCCTAAAGATTTGGTCGTTGGTGTGGGAGAAATTTGGACTAAGTTGGGTAATGAAGAAGAACTTAAGTCAATTTGTGGAAAAATGGGATTGTTCCTTTTTTCATCCTAAGCTGGTATTCTTATGGAAGATTGTCCCACCATATATTTGCTGACACATATGGAAAGAAATAAATAATATAGAATCTTTCATTAAGAGGAAAGACCTGAGGAGGTAGTTATGGGAATTATGGAGAAACTGCTGAAAGAAAATATAAGGATTGCCAAATGTAAGACATTGAAGGAAGAACCAAGTAGGAAGGAATGCCAAATAGCAAAAAAGTGGGGCATTAAATGGAATTTTAAGCAATTTGATAACTCTAAGGTTATCAAGAGGTAGAAAACAAGATGGAAGCCACCAACAATAACACAACTTAAGTTAAACTTCGACAATGATGCAAGAAAGGGAATAGGGGTGGTGAGCAGAGTGCCAAGGAATGGAAATGGTGATGTGCTGCTAGTCTACTTTGGGAATGTTGGAGGGGGAAGTAATAATTTGGTGGAAGCGACAACTCTACTTTGAGGTCTACAATTGATTAGTGAAATCCAAATAAAGGAAATAACTATAGAAGGTGACTCCAAATTAAAAATTGATATGGCAAAGGGAGCTTCTCAGCTCAGCTAGAATATCAAAACTATCATCTTGGACATTAGATATATCTTAAATGGGATGGAAAAAGTCCAGTTGCAACACATATACGGGGAAGGTAATATGGTGGTGGATGTTGCGGCTACCATGGGGTTTGAATTAAAGGAAATAACATGTTGGAGAAGCATGGATATGCTAAAGGAGGAAGTTAAAACCTTGATCTGCAAGGAAGGTGGGGGGGGGGGGGGGTTGGGGGCAAATTAAGCATGACTAGACAAATAAAGATTTGTGCTAATTTTGGCAGCATTATATCTAGGAAGGTGATATTTGCTAAATTTAATAAAAATAATAAGGGAAAGATGATGAGACACCATCATACAGATTGGATAATAAATAGTCACAATTTGAGATATGAGTTACTTCGCCATTATGGTAACATAATGTGAAATTTAAATGATTTTCTTTTTGAAAGTATGAAAGATATAGTTTCAGATGCTGTCATAAATTTCAGGGATGGTAGAGTAATGATACGAAGTATGCACGAATCCCATAATGAAAATGAATGGGATTTTGAAGTACCTAGAAAACTTGCTTGCGAGAATTTTAAAGATCCTATTGAGGCTATTTGCATCATTGTTGTGCTATTGTTGTTTAATAATATCATTGTTGATAGAAAGATTAATGGTAGGAAGGTTCAAATGCAAATTACTGAAGTTGGTAGATCAGGAGTTAGTGGGGAAGAAATGGGTGGAGATTTGAATCGACCGAAGCCAACAAAAATAGAAACTTTTAAAGATAGGATGGCAACCTAGTTCCTATTAAAAGAAGGGGGTTTTCTTCCTTATATGCAAGCAATGGCGAGGTATGATGAAAATTGTTCTCTTCAGTTTGTGAATGGGTGGAATGACTATAGGGTCACCATTAATGATATTACGTTCCAAGTTAATGAATAGGTTATTGTTATGGCTACTAAGTTGTCTATGAAGGGGAAGAAATGGAAGAAGGTTATGAAGACAGTAGATGAGGCTAGCATGAATAGTTTTGTTGCAGAAAATGAAGAACCTATTCGCTACAGAGGAGGCTTCCAAAGGGATAAGCTACTAGCTCCTTGGGAGGATGTCTGTCTAGTGTTAATATAGTACCTCACACTCAAAGGTAGGTTTAGAGTTCATTGTTATTGTCACTTCCCCCTTTTGAACCATTTTAGAAATAAGGATTTCATTTCTATTTCATTCTTTTTGTTACATTCCCTTGAGGATATGATTAGTGATGTTAGGGAGAAGAGGAGTAAGGGTAATAATTTTTTCCATCATCCACCAGGGCCTAATTTTTAGACTCTATCAGTTCCATCTTACCTCTACCCCCCTAGGGATGTTGTGATTGAAAATCAATGCCACCACCAGAATTCCCCATTGTGTACTAGCACTGGTATCAAAATCCACACTCTGTGCCCTTCCCCTAGTAGGGAAAATGAGAAAAAGAAAAACCCTAAACTGGTCATTGAACATAAGGGTAGTAAAAAAATAAAATTGAAAAACCAGTGGAGATGGAAATTGAGGAGTCAAAAGAGGAAGGAGGTGGAAAGGGTAGGAGGAGGTCAGGAAGGCTTGCAAAAACATAGGCAAAGTATAAACAAAAAGCTAATAGATATAGGGTAGATGAGGTGAAGGAGGAGAGTTCTGAAAATAATGAAAGAGAACTAGAGGACGAGAAACATTTTGAATCCAAGAGAGAAAATGGGAATGAGGAGGAAGAAAAAAGTGAAAACTTTGTTGATAATACCCAAGTGTCTGCTAGTACTACCCAGGCATCTGCTGGTAATGACATTACCATTCAGACTACACATGTGTTGGCGAGCTTTCCCCTACAGCCTATAACCTTCTGTGAGGACAACAACAAAGTGGACACCTCTCCCATTACCATCTCCTCCTTGGTAAAGGAAAAAGCCAATGTTTTTACTAACCCTCAGATTTTGTAGGATGAAAACTAGCCCTTGACAAAGACTAAGGAGGTGTATAAAAATGATGAAAAAGAAAACAAAAAACAAGAGGAACAAGATGAAAAGAAGATTGTAATGTCCCATTTTTTAGAGGAATTAATTATAAAGTTATCAATTAAAATATATATAGTACAAGGTAACTTTATAAATTAAATAAAGAAAAAAAAGCTTCTAGAGGTTGCTGGAAGAAGCGGAGAAAAATTAAAAAGGGAGGCCGACCTATCAAGGAAAAAAGAATAAATAGGCATTGAGGGCTCATTGCCTATTATCGAGATTTATTATTGATTTTTTCTTATGTGCATTGCGGAGCCTAGGTTTTCTGCAAATAGTCACAATTGGCCATTGAGAATGAAAACTCTCAATTGGTACGCAATTTTGAGGGTGTGAGAGATCACCTGAATTATTGCAGCTGTGGGAAGGATATTTCAGTCCTTTCATTTGTGCTTAATTGTTGATTTGGAGTTTCCAGTGGAGTTGCACTTTCACCATATTATCTACAGCATTCAGTCTCCACCATTTGATCAATCCAGGTTCTTTATTTCAATCTGTAGTTGCAACAAGTTCTCAATTGTATACAGCTAGTTAGGGTTTCTTTGTAATGTGCTATGTCATAATGTTTTGGTGCTGAAATTTGCCATATCATTTGTAAAAACATTTGATTTTCATTGAATGAATACATTGGCACTGTTATCTCTTTTATTTCAGCAATATATTTTAGCAGTGTATTAAATTTAGGGTTTGTTTAGTGGCCTATTGGTACAGGTCATTATAGTGGTATCAGAGCAATTTCTTGCCAGCCTGATAGGGTTACCAAACCACTAGTTAATTTAGTTTACAAAGGAACCGACATAACTAAGAATATGGCTGAGAGACATTCTCTCCAGAAGTATGTGAGATGATGAGACTTTACAGCAACATGAGAGGCTTCTACAGTCAATAGAGGGAGGTACACAGGAAATGATGGTTATGATGCAACATTTGATTGGGGAAAATAGGAGAAATAATCATGATCAAGATGACAGAAGCATAGCAGGATCACAACATAGGACACGGTTTGGAATAGCTGATAGACCCACACGTCCTACATTTAGAGAAGAAACTCCAGCACACACACTTGATGCTATGGTAACAGATATTGTAGATGAACTCCAACAAGCAAGGAATGAGTGGGATTCATTACCAGAATATGTATAGGATGGATGGACATTTGATAGGTACCTGAACTATAGAGCTACCAGGTAGAAGCAAGTAGATAAACACAGTGAGTTGCAACAGGTCACCAACAAGTTGGTATTACCCACATTTGATGGTAGTGGAAAAATGATTGCTTGTGCTTGGATTCATAAGGTGGATACTTTCCTATCTCTGAAGACTATGACAAAAATTGAAGCACTCAAGTATGCCACTTTACACTTAGATGGGGCAGCACATGATTGGTGGACACATGGCATGATCACATTGCAACACAATCAGGTAACCACTTATCAAGAGTTTGTGGATAGATTGATGGAAAGGTTTGATAAAAAAAATCCTGAAGTTTATTTTCGGGAGTTAGCCCAATTGAGATAGTCAGGAGGCTTAGAAAAATTTATCAATGACTTCCAGAAGCTTGCAGTGATGGTGCCTAACATTTAAGAAAGGAGGCTAGTCATTTTATACACAAAGGGATTAACTGAACCACTCAAGGGGTGGGTAAAGGCCTTTGATCCTCCTACATTATAGGAAGCCATGAAGAAAGCCCACAGTATGGAACTTGCAGCTCCAGCAAATTGGTTTAGTTCAAAGGGTTCTTCATCATTTAGAGATAACAAAGGGGAATTCAACAAGGGTAAAGAGAAGGTTAGTGACTCAAAAGACAAGCTAGCTACACCTTGGGATAAGGAAACACTTAATGACCTACGTAGGAAGAAGCTATGCTTCTTTTGCAAAGGTCCCTATGAGTTTGGTCATGATTGTCCTATGAAGCCTAAGGGGAAGGCTAACCGGGTGATGTGGGCTTATTATGAAGGTTCAGATTCAGACATCTCAGAGCACCATGATGAGGATCCTAATGAGGTAGAGGGTGAACAAGAGGTAGATAGTGCTGAGAAAAAAGAGGCTCCAAAGATACATTTATAGGAGGCACGTCTGTCTAGTATTCAAAGAGAGGGATCTTTCAGATTTCGAGGAGTCTTGGCAGGAAAAAAGATTATTACTTTGTTGGATACAGGTGCCACGCATAATTTCATTGATGCATAATTTTTGGAGAGGTGTGGAATCATTACTGAGGAGTTTGAGGGACTGAGAGTTAAGGTAGCTGATGGATATACTCTTCGTTGTGATAGGATGGTGCGAGATCTACCTTTGCGCTTGAACAACTATGAGTTTAAGGCAGACTATCATGTGGTCAACATGGGTGACATGGACATAGTACTTGGGATGCAATGGCTACATTATTTGAAGGAGGTTACCCTGAGATTGGAGGATATGGAGATACAATTCGTGGTGGATGGTAGGACTCATGTGTTGAAGGCTATCCGTAATGGTGATGTTAGGACTATCTCATTTAGGCGGTTGGAGAGATTAGTCAGGCATAATAATATAGACTGGGCAGAAATATGTGCCTTGATGCCTACCCAGGGGGAGCAACATAAGACTGAATATCATCCAGATATTCAAAAATTGAGAATCAAGTATGGGAAGGTATTCAATGAGATTCCACCAGGCAGGCCACCAGATAGAGGTATTGAGCACATTATCGAGTTGGAAGAAGGTGCTAAGCCTATCATGATCACACCATACTGGCACCCAAAATGACTCAAAGATGAGATCGAGAGGACCATCAACGAGTTGCTAGCAATGGGACACATCAAACCAAGTAAGTCACCTTTTGCATCTTCTGTTGTTTTGGTAAAAAAGAACGATGGAACTCTACAAATGTGTATTGATTATAGGGTGTTGAATAAGAGAACTATAAAGAACAAGTATCCTATCCCATGCACCGATGAGCTGATAAACAAATTGCATGGGGCTTGTTATTTCACAAAAATTGATTTGAGATCAGACTATCACCAGATCAGAGTTCGAGAGTAGGATATTGAAAAAATTGCTTTTAGATGTCATTATGGTCATTTTGAGTTTGTAGTCATGCCTTTTGGTTTGACTAATGCACCTGCCACTTTTCAGTCCACTATGAACAAGGTCTTCCACCATCAGTTGAGGAAATTCATGCTAGTGTTCTTTGATGATATTTTCATCTATAGCAAGACATGGCAGGAACATTTAGAGCACTTGGAGACAGTATTAAGCATTTTATAGAGCGATTCCTTGTATGCCAAGGAGTCCAAATGTGATTTGGGGATGACAGAATTGTTGTATCTTGGACACATCATTAGTGCAGAAGGAGTGCAAATGGATCCTGAAAAGATTCGTGCTATTTTTTGATTGGCCACCATTAGAGAACCTTACACAGTTAAGAGGGTTCCTTGGTCTATGTGGATTCTATCATAGGTTTGTTAGTGGCTACTCACGACATGCATCGCCCATGACAAATTTACTGAAGAAAGGGGCATTTGTGTGGACTCAGGAGGCACAAGAGTGTTTTATGCAGTTCAAGGAAATAATGATTACATGCCCAGTATTAGCATTGCCTAATTTCACAAAGCCATTTGAGCTTCAATGCGATGCTTCTGGAGAGGAAGTTGGTGCTGTACTCATGCAGGACAAGCATCCTATAGCCTACGAGAGTAGGAAACTCAGAGGGGCTGAGAGATCATTCAACATATATGATAAGGAGATGCTGGCCATCATGCATGTCTTGGCCAAATTCAGACAGTATCTTGTGGGCAGCAAATTTTGTATTAAAACTAATCATAATAGTTTGAAGCACTTTTTGGGATAGCGGGACCTAAATGATCGTTAGCAGAAGTGGGTGAGTAAGTTACAGGCATATGATTTTGATATCACATATGTTAAGGGGACACAGAATATTGTTGCAGATGCTTTATCCCATAGGCCACACCTCACTTCTATGATTCAGATATCAGAGGATTGGCGACACTTGATTGTAGTAGAGTATGCCAAAGACGTGTGGGCCTTTTCTATAGTGGAAGGGACAACAATCGACACTAGATACACTCTCATAGATGATTTGATCATTTACAAGAATAGGATTTACGTAGTCCCAAGATTGAAAGTGAAGCAGTTGATTTTGAGAGCATTCCATAATTCACCTACAGTAGGCCATCTTGGGTATTTCAAGACTTACAGGTTAGTACAGGAACGATTCACTTGGAAGGGACTTAAGGCTGATGTTTTGTAGTATGTGCGTGAGTGTCATGTTTGCTAGCAGAACAAACAAGAGCACACTTATCCAGCAAGGCTCCTACAACCACTTCCTATTCCTGACAGGAAGTGGGAGTGCATCTCTATGGATTTTATTACGGGCTTGCCTAGGGCCCAAGGGCATGATTGTATCTATGTGGTGGTGGATAGGCTAACAAAATATGCTCACTTCTTCCCTATTGCTACTACATACTCATCAACTCAGGTGGCAAAGGTCTTCTTCAGGGAGATTTTTAGATTACACGGGTTGCCATGAAGCATTGTGAGTGACAGGGACAACCGCTTCATGAGTCACTTTTGGTAGGAGATATTTCGGTTGTGTGGCACTGAGCTTACACCTAGTACCAGTTATCACCCACAGACTGATGGTCAAACAGAGATTGTAAAAAAATGGGTGGAAGGGTATTTGAGGAATTATGTGGCAGATCAACAGTGAGCTTGGGTTATATGGATATATCTCTGTGAGTATTGTTACAATACTACATATCATATGACTATACAAATGACACCCTTCATGGCACTTTACGATTATGAGGCACCTAGTTTCTTAGATTTGTTGTTGGGAGACAGTCGAGTACCCCATGTAGGTGGACTATTATAGGAAAGTAAGGATATAGTTGCTACTCTCAAAAACAACATTGCTAGAGCTCAGAACCAGCAAAAATAGTATGCAGACAAGAAGAGGATTGAGTGTAGTTTTGAGGTAAATGATATGGTTTACCTCATGTTGCAGCCATATAAGTAGTCCACTCTCAAGAAGAGTGGTACAGAGAAAATCAAGCCACGCTATTATGGACCATTCAAGATCATCAAATGAGTTGGTGAGGTGGTTTATGAGTTGGAGCTTCTCACAGATAGTCGAGTGCACAATGTGTTTCATGTATCACACCTCAAAAAGGCGTTGGGTCAGGATGTGATGCCTTTTGCAGTATTACCTCCCTTGGATGATGAGGGGAAATTGATCTTAGTGCCAGAATTCATTCTGGATAGTAGAGAGAAGCAGCTTTGCATGAGAGTAATCATAGAGTATCTAGTTAAGTGGAAAGATTTACCTATTGAAGATGCTACTTGGGAGGGAGAAGTGATTTTGCAGCATCTAGCATTAAGATTGCTTGAGGCCAAGAAATTTTAGGAGGGGCGGACCTATAATGTCCCCTTTTTTTAGAGGAATTAATTATAAAGTTATCAATTAAAATATATATATTACAAGGTAACTTTATAAATTAAATAAAGAAAAAAAAGCTTCTAGAGGTTGCTGGAAGAAGCGGAGAAAAATTAAAAAGGGAGGCCGACCTATCAAGGAAAAAAGAATAAATAGGCATTGAGGGCTCATTGCCTAGATCATTGAGATTTATTATTGATTTTTGCTTATGTGCGTTGTGAAGCCTAGGTTTTCTACAAATAGTCACAATTGGCCATTGAGAACGAAAAGTCTCAATTGGTACGCAATTTTGAGGGTGTGAGAGATCACCTGAATTATTGCAGCTGTGGGAAAAATTACTGATTTGGAGTTTCCAGTGGAGTTGCACTTTCACCATATTATCTACAGCATTTAGTCTCCACCATTTGATCAATCCAGGTTCTTTATTTCAATCTGTAGTTGCAACAAGTTCTCAATTGTATATAGCCAATTAGGTTTTCTTTGTAATGTGCTATGTCATAATGTTTTGGTGCTGAAATTTGCCATATCATTTGTAAAAACATTTGATTTTCATTGAATGAATACATTGGCACTATTATTTCTTTTATTTCAACAATATATTTTAGCAGTGTATTAAATTTAGGGTTTGTTTAGTGGTCTACTGGTACGGGTCATTATAAAGGTATAGCTGGAAAAAAGGGTCAAATCCTTAGAGGAGGGGTTTTAATCTAAATTTGCATTGAAGGTTACTCATGCAGTCGCTACCACCCTCCAATTGTTGGCACATGAGAAGGACAATAAGGGGCTAGACATGGAGAATAACAAGCTCCTCTATAAGTTTCTTGTTGAGGACTGGGCTAGGGTGCTCCCGGTTGGAAAAGGAAAGGAAACAAATGAAAAACAAAAGTGGGGTTGTATGTTCCTAGTTGTTTTTTGTTTTCGGTTGCTATCTGGTTTGCTGGTTTATAGTTGTTACTTAGACTTGGTGCCAACAATTTTTTATTCTGAACTTTAATAATATGTTAAGTATTATAAGTTTTGATACCAGAATTGATATTACTCTAATAGATGTAAATGGTAGTGTGTTGTTTTTGGGATGGGTTGGTTTGCTTAAGCCAACAGATTATACTTTGAACAATCATAGTATGGTTAGTATAACTGTTAATTTAGTTTGGTTAATTCCCTACTAGTTGGTTGTTTCCTGGTTGTTAGGATAGTTCACTACAACAGTGATGTCTCCTATTTGTTTTTGCTGGTAGTGTGTTGGTTGCCAACATTTTGTTTGTAAGGGCCGACCCCCTTGTTTTGGTCACTTTATATTTCAAAAACGTGGTATGCAAAACCATTGTATTTTCTATAATATTTTACTATAATATAATTTGACTATACAACTATTTTTTATCTATGAATAAATCTTTCTATAACAATACATTATTCTAATGGCAAGTACATGCCACTATGTGGCACTTGTATGAAACATGTTATCTTAAAATTTTTTAAAGAAAAATATTATTATTTAGAGGGTAATGTCTATGTAATTGATCATTATTACAATTCAAATATTATATTATGTTTTATTAATATTTTTATTTAGAAAATCTATTTTTATTAGTCTAGTTTTTCTTCCTATTTAGATTTAAATCTTTTAGACAATTGTGACCACTTGTTATCTTGACAAGTTTATTTATCATTTACTAAATTATGATATTATTTTGAATTAATTATAGAGTTGAATAAATGTATTTTTGTAACAAGTATATTGATTTATTAATAGAAAAATGTATTTAAAATTAAAAATTTTATTATATATTATATTGTACATTAAAAAAATAAAATTGTATCCAAGAACAAAAACAACAATTATTATTAAAGATAAAATAATTTAATTTTAAGGTAAGATCGTACAACACAATAGTAACTTGTGAGCCTCTCATGTGGGAGGTCTTGGGTTTGAATTCCTATAATACATAAAAATAATTAATTATAACAAATAACAATAATTAATCTAGTAGGCTTTGGCTGTTTACAAATAAAAAAATAATTTAATTTTCAAATAAAAATTTATTATTAAATTATTTATAAAATATAGATTAAAATTAATTAATTAATGATATATTCTATTTTTTTTTATTACATCATATTATATACTCATCCATCAACTTTTTTACTAATTTATTTAATAATTCTATGAAGAAATTTGACATGTGAAGTTATTAAATGCTTATTCTCCTCCACTTATCTACAAGTAAAAAAATTGATATTACCTATACAATCTTATCTAGATTTTATTTTGTTTTAAATATTACTTATAATTTCAAATATTAAAAAATGTTTTTTTCATTTTAATTATTTACAATATGTCTTAATTAAAACAATTGACTTTTCAAAGGCAATTGTATGAAAAATATAAACCATTCTAATTCTTAATTAACTTTCTTAAATGAAAGTGCAATTGTAAATTCACACATGATTTTTGAATGAGTAAAATGCTTTTACATTTTTGAATTATGATACATGAAATTAAAAATTTAATTGAAAAATAAAGAGTTTGCACAATATTGCTTTGTACATTAGATAAAGTTTTAATTTTAAATTCTATCAAAACTTCTTCATTAGTTCGAAAACAATAACAGATATTTTTAATTCTCTTGTCATCTCTCTCCTTCTTTGTTTTTGTTTATATATATATATATATAATATTTCTTTTTTCTCAACTATTGACAACATCCCTTGTTATATTAAACCTCTTAAATGACACTGGAAGTCTAACACCAATTGACCTGGTCCTGCTACAGGAGCAAGTGCTGGGCACATAAATAAATTTTTGGTTTGCAATTGTGATGGTGTTTAAATATTTTTTTGCTATTATTAAATTTTAGGGTTTGCATTGCATTCGGGGTGGTGTTTAATTTTAGGGTGTAATTAATATTTTGTTATAACTTTAGTAAAGGTTTAAACAAACCTTTACGGGTTTGGTGGTTGCCAAAACCAGTTCTTAACTGTTTGGCTTCATTTATAAATTCTCTCCGAAATCTTTTGGGAGGGTATGATTTGGAGATTTTTCTTTTCTGTGTGAAGAAGGAGTGAGATGAACAGATGAAATAAATAAAATTGTAGTGCTTTCTTACTACTTGGTTTCGGTTTTATTTTATTCACATTGCACATTGATTAGGGATGAATATCATATCTGTTGTTTTCTGAATAAAATAGTAGTAGTAGCATTGTTTTCTTTTTGTAGAAGTTATCATTGCAGGAAGCCAGACTCACACTAGAATCTTTGGAAATTAAATTGGGTAGTAATGCCTCTTGCTCGCATAATCACCATCTAAAGTGGCCTGAGTGTGGTGGAGAGTGGGTAGGAGAAATGTACATTACTTTCTTCATGGCCATTTGTAAGAATGGGCTACAGTTTGAAGAAACATGTGTTTGGTAAGGCAGCATCCCTATGTGATTGCCATGAATGAACACATGTAACCTGTAAGGTGTTGTTCATATTTGGTGTTTCCCTGTAGTTTTTTTTAAATTTCTTCTTTCCACCCAATATTGAGCCTATTTTAGGCTTTGTTCTTGTTATCTCCTCATCATATTGGTATCAGAGAGAGACAAGATCTTGCTGGGAAGTGTATGTCTGCAGAAGAATCACATGCTGAAGCTAAGGCTCACACCATGCCTCCAAAAAGTATGACTCCAGATGCCATCAAAAAGATGATGGAGGAACTTCTAGAAGAGAAGTTGAAGGAGTTCAAGGAGTCCAGTAACAAGGATAAGGAGAATGAGGTGGAAGAAGGTACCAGTGGAGAAGAAGAAGAATAACAACACTAGGATCCACCAACAGAATTGGGTGCAGATCAAAAGGCATTCGTTGATGCCTTAAAGTCAATAAAAGGAGATGTTAATGATAAGCTACCTACATATGGAGGTAGTCTCAATAGTGAGGAAGTGATTGAATGGATTCAAGCAATCACAAATTACTTCGAGTTGAATGAAGTTCCAAAGCATGATAGGGTAAGGATTGCAAAAGGAAAGTTGAAAGGATCTGCTCTCTCATGGGGGAATTATATTCAAGGAGAAAGGATACAAAATAAAAAAAATATGATCTCTTCATAAGAAATGATGAAGGGAAAAATCAAGGCACAATTTTTGCCTGCAGATTATGAGGTGCAATTGTTTAAGAAGTTGTAGAGCTTGAGGCAACGAGAGATGGACGTGAATACCTATATAGAGGAGTTCCATAGGTTAACTCTTAGAGCAAAGAAACAAGAGGAGGAACTAGAAAGAGTGGCCAGATATTTAAATGGTCTGAGAATGAACATACAAGAGGAGATCAGCCTCTTGGCCCCAGATACATTGGGGAAGTGTTTTCAACTTGCTCTCAAAGTTGAAGAGAAGTTGAAGAGGAAGAGTGATCAGCAACAAGGAGGGAGAAGTGGAAGGAATGACCGAGGTAGGGGAAACTTCAACAATAGAGGACAAGGTCAGAGGTCCCGAGGTGAGTCTAACCCTAAGGAGCAAGTGGGTAACTCAAGTAGCAGAGGAGGCTACAGTGGAAGGGGATCTAATGGAGGAAGGTTAGATGGATCAGGTAGAGGATCCAGGTTCTCAGGAATGAAGTGCTACAGTTGTGGTCAGATAGGGCACCCAAAATATAAGTGTCCACAAAGGGCATCTACTTCTCAAAATGGTGAAAGGAGAGTCACTTATGTGCAGGAAGATAATGTGAAAATGAACTCACTAGAAGTTTAGTTGATGATAGAGGCTCAGGGAGAAAGTCTCATGTTAAGGAGGACACTTCTTAAGGAACCGCTAAAAGAAGATACTACTCAAAGGAGGGCTCTTTTTCGAGTTCAATGCAAGGTGAAAGGAAAGTTGTGCAAAGTAATAATTGATTCAGGTTCCACAGATAACATCATCTCACTTAAAGTTGTAAACAAATTGAAGTTAGAGAGACTTCCACATTCTTGTCCATACAAGGTTAGTTGGTTGAACAAAGGGCAACAGGAAGTTATGAATGAGCAAGCTTGGGTAGAGTTTAGTATAGGGGAATATAAAGATAAAATATTGTGTGATGTCTTGCCCATGGATGCTTGCCACCTCTTGCTGGGAAGACCTTGGCAATTTGACAGGAAGGCACGCCATGATGGTGAGAAGAATTCTTATAGCTTCCAAAAGGATGGAGTAACATACAGATTTAAATCTTGAAGGAGAAGAGAAAGGGGTTGGTCAAGTTGGACCAAGTGTGTTGATGGTGGGTGAGAAAGAGTTCATTAATACTCTTGAAGAAGATGGAATAGGCTTTGCATTGGTGCTAAAGCCTAAGGAAGATAGGAAGAAGAAGCGTAGGATAGCAGGCCCAAAAGAAGTTGAAGAGTTGTTGAACCAGTACAAAAAAATCATTTCTAAGGTAATGCCTGAGTCTCTACCACCAATAAGAGACATAAGTCACCAGATTGATCTTATTCCTGGAGCAGTTCTACCCAACAAGGCAGCATATAAGATGACACCACAACAAAATGAAGAGATTGCTAGGCAAATACAAGAGTTGCTTGATAAGGGGTTGATAAGGAAAAGTCTTAGCCCATGTGCCGTACCCTCAGTTCTTGCTCCAAAGAAGGATGGTATGTGGCGGTTGTGTATTGATTCTAGGGCTATTAATAGGATAACTATAAGATATAGATTTCCTGTTCCTAGAATAGAAGATTTGTTGGATTGTTTGGGGGGAGCTTCATATTTTTCTAAAATAGATCTCAAAAGTGGGTATCATCAAATAAGGATACGAGAAGGGGACGAATGGAAGACAACCTTTAAACTAATGAAGGGTTGTATGAATGGCTGGTTATGCCATTTGGTTTATCTAATGCTCCTAGTACATTTATGTGACTAATGAATGAAGTTTTGCACGACTTCATTGGAAAGTTTGTTGTTGTCTACCTTGATGACATTTTGGTGTATAGCAGGAATAAGGAAGAGCATTTGTAGTATTTGAAGATGGTTTTTCAAAGGCTACAGGAGCAAAAGTTGAAGATAAACTTGGAGAAGTGTGACTTTTTGAAACAAGAGTTAGTGTATCTTGGATTTGTGATATCCAAGGGAGAATTGAAAATGGATCCATCTAAAGTGGAGGCCATCATTAATTGGCCAAAACCAAGGGCTGTTGGAGAGGTTCGAAGTTTTCATGGTTTGGCCACATTCTACAGGAAGTTCATAAGGAACTTTAGCAACATTTGTGCACCAATTTTAGACACCATCAAAGGAGGAGGTAACACAAAATTTGAATGGAATAATGCAACAAATAAGAGTTTTGGGGAACTCAAACAAAAGGTAGCCAAATATCCTGTTCTTGTTTTACCAGATTTTAATAATTTTTTTACAATAGAATGTGATGCTAGTGGCTTTGCAATAGGGGTTGTTCTTAGTCAAGAAGGTAGACTCGTTGCATTTTTCAGTGAGAAGCTAAATGAGGCAAAGAAGAAATTTTCTTCTTATGATTTGGAATTGTATGCCATGGTCCAGGCATTGAAAAAATGGAGGCACTATTTGTTGCCTAAAGAGTTTATTGTGTATACTGACAACCATGCTCTTAGTTTCTTGAATGGATAGGAAAAACTCAACCATAGGCACATGAAATGGGTTGAGAGTTTGCAGGCTTATACTTTCACAATCAAACATAAGAAAGGACAAGCCAATAAGGTTGCTGATGCACTTAGTAGAAGAATGTTAACAGTGCAAGAAGTACAAATCCAAAGCATGGGCATAGATGCATTGAAGGGAATGTATGCGGAAGATAGAGATTTTAGTGAAGCATATGAGGTTCACACTAAATTGGAAGATAGTTTTCATTCTAATTTTTTTGAATTTATTGTGCAAGATGGATTGTTGTTTAAGGGCAGCCAACTATGTATTCCCAAATGCTCTATGCGAGAAAATGTTATTAAAGAAAAACATTGTGGAGGTCTTAGTGGTCATTTTGGACTCAACAAGAAATTAGAATTGGTACAAAGATTTTATTATTGGCCTAAGATGCAAACAGACATTAGGAAGTTTGTGGAAGGTTGTTTGGTATGTCAAAGGGCAAAGGGAGTATCGACAAATGCTAGACTTTATCAGCCTTTACCCATACCGAACAGACCTTGGGAGTGTTTGAGTATGGATTTTTTCATGGGATTACCGAGGACAAAGACAAGTTATGACAACATATTTGTGGTTGTTGATAGATTCAGTAAAATGGCTCACTTTATTCCATGTAGAACCACTAATGATGCTAGTTATATTGCAGGACTATTCTTTAAGGAAATAGTTCGTATTCATGGTTTGCTATTGAGCATTGTATCTGACAGGGATAGCAAGTTTGTGGGTCACTTTTGGAGAACCCTATGGAAGAAGTTGGGCACAAATTTATCTTTTAGTTTAGCCTATCATCCTCAAATAGATGGGAAAACTAAAGTGGTTAATAGATCCTTGGGAAACCTTTTGAGGTGCTTGACACAAGAACATGGAGGTAGTTGGGATGCTATCGTACCTCAACCAAAGTTTGCATATAATGACTCAGTGAATCGTAGCACAGGCATGCGTCCTTTTGAAATTTTTTATGGGAGACATCCAAGGGGAGTTTTGGAACTAAAAAATATGGATGGTTTGGAGAAAAGGAGTGGACATGCAGAAGACTTTTCTGAAGCAATGGTGGAAGTGCATGAGCACGTGAGGAAAACTCTACAATAGAATAATCTAAAGGTGAAGGGTAAAGCAAATTTGAAAAGAAGAAATGTACAGTTCCAAGTTGGAAACATGGTTATGGTTCACTTGAACAAAGATCAGTTACCTTGGGGCAGCCATACAAAGTTGATGATGAAGAAGATTGGACCGTGTGAAATTTTAGAAAAGTATGGAGAAAATGCTTACAAAGTGGCATTGCCTCCAGATGTAGCTATTTCACCTATATTTAATGTCTTAGATCTCGCATTGTATAAAGGTTCAAACAAAGAAGTTGGTACAGAAGCAACAACATATGAATCAAATGACTGGATTCAAGAATTGCCTTCTAAAGAGACACCCCAGATGGAAAGTATCATCAACAACAAGGAAGCAATGAGGACAAGACACAAAGTACACATGGAGTATTTGGTTAAGTGGAAGGGCCTTCCAGATTCTGAAGCTACTTGGTTGCCGGAAACAGAAATTCTAAGGCAAGGTGGGGATATACAACAATTGGTCTCCAAGAGGACTTGAGACAAAATTCAACCTTGGGAGTATGCTGCAGGAACAAGTGCTGGGCACATAAATAAATTTTTGGTTTGCAATTGTGATGGTGTTTAAATGTTTTTTCTTTATTATTAAATTTTAGGGTTTGCATTGCATTCGGGGTGGTGTTTAATTTTAGGTTTTAATTAATATTTTGTTATAACTTTAGTAAAGGTTTAAACAAACCTTTACGGGTCTGGTGGTTGCCAAAACCAGTTCTTAATTGTTTGGCTTCGTTTATAAATTCTCTCCAAAATCTTTTGGGAGGGTATGATTTGGAGATTTTTCTTTTCTGTGAGAAGGAGTGAGATGAACAGATGAAATAAATAAAATTGTAGTGCTTTCTTACTACTTGGTTTTGGTTTTATTTTATTCACATTGCACATTGATTAGGGATGAATATCATATTTATTGTTTTCTGAATAAAATAGTAGTAGTAGCATTGTTTTCTTTTTGTAGAAGTTATCATTGCAAGAAGCCAGACTCACACTAGAATCTCTGGAAATTAAATTGGGCAGTAATGCCTCTTGCTCGCATAATCACCATCTGAAGTGGCCTGAGTGTGGTGGAGAGCGGGTAGGAGAAATGTACATTACTTTCTTCATGGCCATTTGAAGGAATGGGCTACAGTTTGAAGAAACATGTGTTTGGTAAGGCAGCATCCCTATGTGCTTGCCATGAATGAACACATGTAACCTGTAAGATGTTGTTCATATTTGGTGTTTCCTTGTAGTTTTTTAAATTTCTTCTTTCCACCCAATATTGAGCCTATTTTAGGCTTTGTTCTTGTTATCTCCTCATCAAGTCCTCACCCATCCGAAGCATGGCAAATACTCATTTTTGATAACTCCGATAAACCACGTGCAATTAATATATTTTCCATTGGTTAACAAAGCAACTTTCTATTTTACATTTATGTTACCCATGAATTTGTTACCACGTGAGAATATTCCTTTCCTAACAACCGAACATGTTCTTTGTCCAGGAATAATAAACTAATGAGCATCCTATGCCAGGACAATGACTAATACCAACTGAGAATCGGAGTTGCCTTTTGAGGTGTCTGAAGTTTAGGATGCATGCACGATTATCACCAGTTGTTTAAACGTAGATTATCACCAGTTGTTTAAACGTAGATTTTCGGTTGAGAAGTGGTTGAGATGGAGCAAGTGAAGGTGCTGAGCGCATAGCCCAATGTGTTTGGCAATCGCGTCCTAAATTGCCTTGGAAGAGAAAGGTGTGAAATATGAATATCAGGAAGAGGATGTGTTTAAGAAGAGCGAATTCCTCCTGCAAATGAGCCCCGTGTATTAAAAAAGTACTCTTCTTTATCCACTTAATAGAAGGCCTATATGCGAGTCTCTTACAATTCTTAAATATATTGACAGGGTTTGGCAATTTATGCCACTTTTATCCTCCAAGCCATACGACCGAGGCCTAGCCGCTTCTGGGCAGATTTTATAGATAAGAAGGTGAGGCCTGCCTTTTTTCTCACAGGTACAGGCATTAAGTTATTTTGCATAATTTTGGCTGGTTATTGTTTGGGATTTTTATTTAGTATGCCACGTTACCCTCTTCGGGGATTTTTATTTTTGTATGGTTGCAGTTTATTGATTCGGTACTTGATGTGTTACTGGAAGAAAAATGCTTTTGTGTCAATGTTTGACAATATGATGTTAGCATTTGAAATGAGAGATTTCCGGAATGTGCATGATTCTCTATTTCATTATCGTGGCTTTTTTCATCCGACAGTTTCCAATGTAATCAGAAAGTTGAATAGCTCTATGTTTTCCATTCCTTATCTCCATGATGAAGATCATTCTGTTCCAGCTATTCCAACTCTAAGGGCTCCTGATTGCAATGAAAAAAATGATGTGTGCACTGCAGAATATGATGGCTATTCTGCCATTGGTCACTAGTCTTGTTATAGCATTTGGTTATAGCATAGAAAGTAGTAGTGTGGTCAAGTTAATAATGTCACTACTTGTTTTGATGACTTGTTTTAACTAAATAAGTGCTAGTTAGAACTTAGTTTTCTGTTTGAAAGTTCTAGATAGACATTCTCTATATATATATAGTCTTTTGGTAAAAACAATAGAAAAAAAATATTTTACTAAATCACCCTTTTAATATATCTATTATTTGAAATTAAAATAATTAATTGATATCTATGTAGAACACATTTTTATTTGAATTTGGTTGTGCTGAGATGTACAATCAATGATTCATATGACTTATATATATAAATGCAAGAGGATTAAATTGATTTGAACCATCAATATTTCATTATGATTCTGTTTGTTTGTAGCATTGATAGCCAGAACACTTATTACATTGAAAGAGGCATGGTCAAACGACATCGCTCATATAGTTTATTTCTATGCAAAAAAATGAACTTAACAATAAAGTTCATATTAATTATTACCATTTTATATTGTACCATAGGGTATAGGTTTTTTTTGAATAGGTAATTCCCTTATTTACCTATTTACAAGTAATAATAATAATATAAGGAGTTATTGATCTAATGTGACCCAAGGGAGATGAAATAATAGTTGAGCACCTTAACTTCATGCTAATTAAAATCCTATGTAGAAATTTCACATGTCTCTCATTTTTTTTTAATAATAACTAACTTTCTTGAGAAGTCCTCTACTTTTAAGTAAGGATTCAGGGAATGATCATAAAAAATGATGCCACCTTAGTTTACTTTTAATCTATTGATTGCACATATTATGTATTAGAAAAAATAATAAAACCATCAACCATTACAAATTTAAAATATAAAAAAAGAACTAATTAAAAACATCATAGAAAATTCCATAATTAGTACTAGACAAATTCAATAATTGCTATCAAAATTATATTGTATTGTTTATGCATTAAATTCATTGACTCATTTTTCGTGACTAGTGAAGCACTAGGACTTTTGATGACATCACCCATCTTGATACTACTTCAACTCAAACATGCTTAACCATAGAGTTTCCTCCAAGGTTATAACCACTTTTCTTGTGACACCATTTGTAAATTCTTTAACAAGAATTGTATCTTATAAACCATTCATCACAAAACCCCTTAATCTCATCAATTGATAACTAGAGATAATTTCCACATTAAGTATAACTTTGACATTGTTTTCAGGATTCAACTAAGTAATTTTTAGCCAACTCATTAAGCAATTTTTTATAAGTAGCGGTTCACAAGAAGCCATCCCTCATATTGGAGTAGTAATGGAATGGTGGAAAAACTAAGAAGTCTTTGTGCTTCACCTTTATCAGTGTTGCCTAATTAAATGAGTGTTAAATGTTTCATTCATTCTCATAAGCAGTGGGTTCTTATGAACCACTACTCATGAGACATGATTTGATAAATTTGACTCTAAAATTACATAGTCAAAGCTTGATAGAAATATTACAATTTCACTTATTGGGGAAATGTCTCCCACTTATCAATTGAAAAGATTAAGGATGTTTATAATATATGGTACACAAGGTTGAACACTAGTTGAATGTTTTGAAAATGGAATTTGAAGTAAATTGAACATAATCTTTGAGGAAACTTTGCAGCTAAGCACAGTTGCACTAAAGTAGTACTGGGATGGATGACCACCTAGGGATTCTTGATGGTTCACCTTTGTGAGAATAACCTTAATGTAATCAAGGCTAAGTATTCAATTAATTCTAATGAGAAATAATTTCATTTAAACCACTACTCATGAAACATGTGTCAATGAGTCAAAACTCAAAAACTAAATGTTGAATCCTTACAAAAATATTAAAAAATAAGAGAATTTAAAAGGGTTGAGAGTGGTTGAAAAAGGTGGTTGGCTATCCAATAAATCATGGTCATTCATTGCATCCTCACTTCTTTAAAACCTCCTTGGTCCAAAGTCAACACACAACACCAATACAAATCTGACTTCATTGACAGCTAAATATCCAAATCTCTGAGATGATGACATAGTTTTTTTCAATTAAGGCTTAAAACAATATTTTTACAAGGGACCAAAAACCCCAAAATTGATTCCAAAATAAAAATAAGAGTTTAAACATAAAGAGAAGTACTCAAAAAACAACCAACACCCTCAGTCAACCAACAAAAATAGACAACCTGCCAAAAGATAGACACAAAAATCAACACCAAAACCAAATTGCTACCTATATGAATAAGAAACTAAAAGCCAAAAAAAACAAAGAATAGATAAACAAGCCAACATTAAGTTGGCTCTAGTGGCATGTACTCCTTTTCTTTGGTCTTCTTGGCAAAAACTTTATCATCCTTTCTAATTTGTTCCTTTGTCTTTGCTTTCATCTTCCTGGTAGAAGACCTGGTTCTCTTCTTACCCAGAGTCTCTTCTGTGCCCTTTTCCTCATCCAAATCCATGACCATAACATTGTCCACCAACATGTCCAAATTGCTAGTAATTTTCTTCATATTTTTTACCAAGATCTTCATCAATTTTTGGTAATTGTTGATGAGCGTGGAAGTATTTCTTTCCAAATTTTCAATTATGTTCACTATTCCATCGATCTTTTCTTCCACATTGTGACCAAGCGTATTATTCCCTGCCTTCCCATTCAAATTACTCTTAATTTACTCCATCTTAGAATTTATTTCTTTGTAATTAATATTGAGTTTTTTGATGAAGTTAAAAGTCCACTACTCCATTCTGAAGTTTAGATTGAAATCATGTTTGTAATTTGGAGCACTCCAAGAGGTTGTTGGATATCAATGCCTTTGAGGTCTTCCTCCAACGGCTTGACATGAACCTCTTCCACACTTATAGTGTTTGCAATAGGGATCAACCTATCTTTGTTTTCCTCAATCTTCTCCTTGGATTCTTCAAGGGTTGCATTTAGAGGGGAATTCTCGATCCTAGTAAAGACATCATGAGTGAAATTATCCTCAAATGATTTGTAATATTGAGCCTCTTTATCATCTTATTCTTCTTCTTCCCTATCTCCACATTCTTGTTTTCCTCATCTTCTTTCAAAATTTCTACCTCCACTCTCCTCCTTTTCCTAGAATCCAACCTTCGTCTCCTCAAAATAGACCAAAATTGGAGAAGGATAGGTACTTGGTGGCTAGAAAAGTTTTTGAATTAACCCACCAGAAAGATAGCTGGAAATCTCCCTTAGCTTCCTCCTCCATTTCCAAACTTTTAGCTTTTTCCTTAGAGACTTCATCCAAATTTGACTACATTTATTTATATCTCACCTTCTCCTTAATTCTTTTAACTGACTCCCTACAGACCTCTCCCACCCTAGCCATCAACCTCTTACATTTTCCCTTGCTACTAGCTAGGGTTTTAGGGTTTAAATTTTCTTTTTTAATAGGGGTCGACAAGGGGAGAGATTCCTTCACATGATCCATGATCATAAACTTGAAGACTAACTGCACTTCATGAAGAATGGATTTGTTTGGTTTCTCCTAAAACTCTTAGCTACTATGAGCAAGTAAATAGAGAAAATAAAAAGGAAAACAAACCCAAATTTTATGGAAAAGTGATTAAGAAAAACAAAATGATTGTTACAAGCCATATCATACATTCCATCATAGGTAACATTTTAAATTATAGGTTTAAGAACCAGTTTCCATAATTTCCTAATAGATGAAACAACCACATTGCCCACCCTCTCTTTTCCTAACTAGAGCCCCATCCTTAATATTAGGAAATTTCTTAACTATTTCTTCAATAATGTTTTTGTTGCTATACAAATTCATACCTTTGATGTTAAGATCCATAATCAAAACCATAATATTTATTTTTAGTTTAAGAATCTTCTTAGCAAGAGTCATTATGTCTGCCTCTCAACCATTGACGAAAGCTTCAGTAATTCCATCTTGGAATCCTTCATTTTTGTCATATATGGAACCTGACCAATTTTGTCCAACTTCTCACATACTTCCAATTCTTTTTTCAAGTGATCACAATTCCTCAACTCCATCCTTTCCACTTTTCCCATGCTAATACCTCTACAACTATTTCCAATGCAAGAGATACAAGAAATGCAACTTTCTACAAACAAAGAAAATCTAAAATAAAATCTCAAAATGAAAACCACCCATAAAGCATGAGAATATTTCCAATTTTGATGCCTAATATTGATATAAGTATACTCATAATTACATTCCATGTCTTGAAGCCTGCTTTTCAATTATAACTAGATTTTTAAAATCTCCAACTTTACAAAGTTCCCTATCATGATCAATCATGGATTTGATGTTTCAATACCCTAACAAATACTCATTCCAAGTTATAGGTGTAATACTATAAAATACCATGTTGGAGATAAAATATGCCACGTTGATCACTTCCCTATACATGTGGCAAATTACAACTTTGTCTAGAGTATTAATGATAGAAAAATATTCTTACATTGCATTAGGAATTAACCAAAAAGATTTATCTTCTTTTTGTAAAGAATATATAATATTCAAGGAATCTCCCTCTATCCACAACCATTTGTAGCTACACTTGACCACTAGCCTTAAACCATGGAGAATACCCATTACTTCTGATAAGTGGTTCGTTTAACATCTAAGAGAAATTTCCATGGCTTTGAGGATATTTCCATGTTCATCGTAAATAATAGCCCCACAACTAGTAGCCTACAGGTTCCCCTTTGATGCTCCATCAAAATTCAATTTACTCTACCCTTATAGAGGACTATCCCACATTTTCTTATGTCTTTTAGCTTTATTTCTCTCTTTAAGGATTTGAGAAAAATTACCTAAAAAACTAGTCTCAAAATCCAACCTAGCTGTGAAGCTACTTTGCAAATTTTTTCCTACATTGAGTTTGATTCTGGCGACCAACAAAGCTTGACTTCTAGCAACATCTCTAAAGAATCTATTATTTATTTCTTTCTAGAGGTTCCATAGCACATGGAGGGGCAACTACTACCAAAACCCTATGTCAATAGGAGGGGGAAAACTAGACCACATAGACCAAAGATCAGTCACCTTTCAAGGAAAAATCCACTAAATTTCTAGCATTAGAAGAGCCACACTAAGTCTCCTACACATAAGGACACTATAAAAAGATATGACCCCCAAACTACAAGTCCCCCTCATAAAAAAAAGACCTATTAAGAAAAGACATTCCTCTTTTCATTAGATTATCAATCTTGAGGATCTTGTTGTAAAGAAAATGCCAAAGGAAAAGATTAATTTTAGGGATATGATGATGGTTCCACACCTTATCCTAGACATGGGAAGGATAGATGAGCATTTGAAGAGAAAAATTTTCCAAATCCACTAAATAGGAGCACTCACACAACTATCCCAAATAATCCTATCTAATTCATTATTTACCAGTAAAACCAAATTGAAATATGGCATCAAAGATGAAAAGTCAAATCAAGAGTTGTGAGATCCATCCACTTTCCATTATGCCATTAATCCTTAATAAGAGATTTAATTCAAATTTTACATTTTTCATTGAAGGGTGCCAACCTTATCAAAGTAGAAATCAAACATTAGAAGATCCACTTGTCACCCAAAAAATCCAAACTAACACCATTGCCCACTTTCTATCTACCTCTACATAAAATTAACTCTTTACCTTGCTAGATGTCACTCAAACTACTAGACCTGTTAATCAAAATTTAAGATCTCAAGAAGTCTATAATATTCAAATTGTTGATATGGTACTTACTCTTTAGGATTTTGTTCCAATCTTTACCATCTTTAGAGATGTAGCAAATTAGTTTCACTAGAAGAGAAGAATTAAACAATTTCAAAGACCAAATTTCCATACCACCATTCAATTTGAGAGAATAAAATTTATCCCAAGAAACTAGCACTAGCCCTTTTTTTCCTCAACACTAGACTAATGAAAATTATTTTGGATTTTGTTGGTCTAAATAAGTATTTACTATTTACACTTTACTTAAGTTTACTTAGGTTAATGCATATTTTATTATTTATTAGTCACCTAGGAGTATGCGTACTCCTGTGAGTTGTCATGTTGACAACACAGGAGTTAGCACTCTAAATATGCACACGGTGTCTATGCATAGGAGTAAGCACTTTATTTGAGCACATGGTGTCTACAACATCTGGACAACTCATCATGCTTATCCTCTTATTATGGAGGATATGTGCTTAGTTATCATGCTTATCTCCTAGTACATTCTAGACACATTCTAGATGCATCTTAGATGCCTTTATATATAGGCTCTCCTAGTGTGTATGTACATGCTTTTGACATAATAGCGAGTATTCTCATATTGATCATACTCTTTTTCTATAGTTGTGCTTATGTTTGTGCTCCTTGATCTTGGGAGAATCTCCCTTCACATAGCCATTCAAGACCATCTTCTTGCTTTAGCACCTCGACCCAAATCTGGAAAATCTATAGAAATTGGGAGTATCTAGAGCCAAAGCGAACCTCGCTATTGCATTCGAAACATTGATTTGGTGAATTGACTATAAATTTTCCTCTATTGGGCAATAGTCAAAATTGAGGTAACTATTTTTTGCAAACCGACAACCTAAAGGCCCGATTTGCAAAATTGGCATGATCATTTTAGATCTATATGATTAATTTTTAGATCTAAATTTTTCATTTGCATCTCCTTTCAGATTTACAATTTTCTTCAGATTTGCATTATTTTTCTGGAAAAATTGGCCATCAGGCCTAGCGGAGAGATTTTTGTAGGTGAAAATTGAAGCTTGTTGGTGCACATTAGATATTTGCACCACATTTAGAAGGTCAAAAAAACCCCAAATCAAATTTTGTTTCATCTAAATTGGACATCTAAGGTAAAATCTAGAGCCATTTGATTTTTGAAGGCGTGATGAAGACTTAGGAAAAATAACAACAACAATGATTTTCAAACAGCAATATCTTCCTCATATGGACTCCTTTCTACGAGCAATTTTTTTTTTAGTGTAGAATTTCATGATCTACACATTAGTGTAGGTGGTTTGAGATGTCTGTTCTTAAATTTTTTTGCAATGTGCAAATCCCAATTTTTGCCACTTCAAATGCTTAGTACAGGCTCATTTGGACACATAATCAAGTTCCATTTTTTTTGAAAGTACATTTTTTTGTTCTACTTTCCAGATCTGCAATCAGATTATAGGTTCTATGGACAAAAATACTGCTTTCAGAAATAGGCCCTAAATTGGCATGTGGCTATCACACTAAGTGCCAAATCATACATTAGGGGTGTTTGATTGATCTCTTTGGCATTTTGAGGGGTGCATACATAAATTGATCTCATGGAGTCTTGTCACATATGTTAGTCTAGTATAAGATTGAAGTTGACATCGAGGAACTATAAAAAATGGAGTGCTTTGATGCTTGATCATCTCAAACAACATCAGGAAATCCTTCCTTGTCTCTATTCACAGATATTGCCACCTAATTTTAATTGGAAACATATTTCTAATCTTCTTGGCTTTCTATATAATAACTATGAGTAAGGAATATTTTGCTCCTCTTCTTATGGCATGTTTTCCTCATGATGTTTGGATGGCTCTTTAGGAAGCATGGATATACAAATATTTATCCCTTTCCAAAAGAAATTATATCTTTGGTCACTCCTATTATGATACCTCCAACTCTAGATGAGATCCCAGCTCCTGATACTCCTATTGCTACTATTGATCCCATTCTAGCCATAGATGCTTTGGATTCACTGCAACAGGAAACATTATGTCTTCCTACTTCAGCTTCATGGGATGAATTCCTTCCAAACATTGCAGGTCTTTTCATGGAGAGTCACATTGAAGATGTGGGAGACATCATCGATGATATTTGTATCCTCTTTGAGGCAAACTCTTCATCCATTGCCATAGTGAATGATTCATGTACTTCAACACAATAGGGTACACTTTGTCTTCTAGTTCTAGCCTCAGGTGATGACTTCTTGATAGATATTTCAAGTTTGTTCATGGAGTCACACAAAGCAGATTTGGGAGACTTATTTTATGATATACATCTTCTCTTTTTTGAAGATGATCCTTCTACAGTTGTTGTGATGGCTCACTCTGACTCTCCTATCCATTCTCTACATGATCGATCCTTTCAGGGTGAGGTGATTGTGGATACTTATAAACAACAATTTTAGGAGGTCTCTTTATCATTTGAGGAGACTGTTGGTTCTTTGAACTAGGTTCTACATGAATCCTTACTAGATCCACACTTCTTCTTAGCATTATTGGAAGGAGCCACCATCAGTATCCACATAGAGACAGTTGAGCAGGTTTCAGAGACACTATTCATCATCAAGATTCTTTCTACACATAAGGGAAGTATCTCACATGTACCTCTGCCACTGTTTCTTCCAAAGAGGAGGACCATTATTTAGTGGTCATGGATCAGGTTTTACATTAGAGCATTTCTCACTGATAGGCACACTACATTTGGCCGGGGGTTGGGGGGGGGGGGGGGGGACTACCTTGTCTCCTTCTTCTTCTCTTTTATGGGGGGGAATTTTTCCTCTTATGGGATTTTGTCCTTCTCCCATTTCTCTATTGTATATACTTAATGTATGTTGTAATGGGGGGGTCTTGATTACTCCATCCATCCATGCATCTTGTCTTTTCATCTCTCTTTTTGGGGGAGGGTTTTTCCCATGAGGTTTTCCATCTTTCTCCACTTTATGCGAGATTGCATTTTTCATTAGTAGTTGGGACCCATCTTGCATTTCATCCTAGATTATGTGAGCTTAAGTGTTTTCCCCTAAGTTTCACTTAAGGGGGGGTGTTGGTCTAAATAAGTATTTAATATTTACACTTTACTTAATTTTACTTAGGTTAATGCATATTTTATTATTTATTAGTCACCTAGGAGCACACTCTTGTGAGTTGTCATGTTGACAACATAGGAGTTAGTACTCTAAATATGTACATGTTCTCTACACATAGGAGTAAGCACTTTATTTGAGTGCATGGTGTCTACAACATCTAGACACCTCATCATGCTTATCCTCTTATTGTGGAGGATGTGTGCTTAGTTGTCATGCTTATCTCCTAGTACATTCTAGACACATTCTAGATGCATCTTAGAGGCCTTTATATATAGGCTCTCCTACTATGTCTGTACATGCTTCTAAAATAATATTGAGCATTCTCATATTGATCATACTCTTGGTCTACTATTGTGCTTGTATTTGTGCTCCTTGATCTTGGGAGAATTTTTCTCTAAGGCAAATTCGTACAGATTTTTTCAAAGGTGTTCAAGTACTTGTTGGGAATTTGAAAAAAAATGAGATTATAAATTAGAAGATTTTTTTAAAGTAGACTTGAGTAGGTGGAGTTTCCTTTCTTGGATAAGTTAGGCCCCTTTCTAGCCAACCAACTTAGAGTTAAACATATCAACTAGCTTAGCCTAGAAATCCTCAAGAGGTTTCAAATCTAACAGAAGACCCAGATAGGAAGTTGACAAATAATCTATTTTACATTCCTAAATTCTGGCTATCTTCTCTTGTTTGTAGATAGGGGTATTAACAAAAAAAGATAGATCTTTTCTCCCAATTGACCAATTGGCTAGGAGCCTTAGTGTAGACCTGAAGATAATCTTTAAATATTTTGGTTTACTTAATGGAAGAGACTCCCATCATAATTGTATCAACCAGAAACTACTCATGAGAGAAAGTAAGATTGTTAGAGGAAGACTTAAGATCCACAATCACTCCTCTAGCCACTTGGGACTAGCATATCTTACCAAAGTCTCCATCATAATAATAATAAAAAAAGGATGGGAGAAAGAGAATCACCTAATCTCAGTCCTCGAGAAGGTTTAATTTATTTTTAGAGGAGCCATTGATAATAACTACTGACAAATAAGTACCAACTAGCTGGGTAACAAGTTGATTGAATTGATATGCAAAAGAAAACTTTTTCAAAAATTTGAACATAAAATTCTAATCAAATCTATCATAGGTCTTTGAAAAATCAAGCTTGAGGAGGAAACCTTTAGTATTCAAACAACTGGTAGAGTAAATCAAAACATGGACTTTGATAATGGAATCCAAGATTTTCCTACCCAACACAAAACCATTCCATTGAGTTGAAATGATAGATGGGATAGTAGTCTATAATTTCTAAGTTATAACTTTAGAGAAGACCTTATAAATGGAATTACACAAACTAATCGGCCTAAAGGCTTCCACTATTCCAGCCCTTCCTTTTACAGGGTTCAAAATAATGAAGGTAGAATTGAGCTCCTTGAGAAATTTCCTAGATATGAATTTATTTATTTTAACATCAAACACACCTTTGACCCTATAACATATGAATAGTATTGAAAATAGAACATATGGAACCCATCAGGTCCTAGGGATTTCTCACCTTCAAAAGGGAGCATAAATTTATAAATTTCATCTAATGAGGGAATAGAAACTACAATTCTATTAGTCTCCTCTTCCCCTAGAGAGTGGATAGACTCGCAACAATGGTTCTGGCTATTAGGGAAAATGTTACTCTTCTTTTCTTTTGAAAAGATTGGAGAAAAGATCCAAAAAAGGCTTCAAAGATATCCTCATTAATTATAATGGGCATCCCCTAGAGTATAAATATTCATAATTCTTTTAGAATCTCTACATTTAAAGATATCATAAGACTATAAAACCTAATGTTACAATGTTTTCACTAAAGAGCTCTTAATCTTTGTCTCAAGTAAAGTTCTTCTTTGGTCACAATGTCATGATAGTTCACCAATAACTCCTTTTTCTTATACACAAAATCCTTAACATCTCCTTCCCCTTGAATAAATTTGTGTACTTCATCCTTACTAACTTTAATAATATATTTTTGAAAAAAAAGTCTCCAAAGGTCTCCTTCTTCTAAACTTTCACTTTATTCTTGATGTAACTAAGGTTTTTAGTAACTTAAACATAGCTGAACCTTCAACGTTCACATTTCACCAATCCATGACAAGAGAATGTTCTAGCCACATCCTTTAAAAACCAAATGGGAAATTATGCTTGATCACAAGAGGAACAACTAGTTGAGAAATTGGAAAGTGTTCAAAACCAATCTTAGTCATAGAGGAGAGGGAATGGTAGAATTTAATAAGCCAATCACCCAAGATAAGAGATCTATCCATCCTAACTTGAATAGATGAAACATTCAATGCCTACTATTTAATATAGTTTAATTACTGTTTGGTATGATTAAGGTTGTATGGAGTGATATGGAGACAATAACCTTTGTTAAAGATATTTATTATTCCTCTATTGGGGATCTAACACATGGAACTTCATGCTAAGCTATCGACCAATAATTAGCAAGAATTTAACTTGGGATTCCAAAAAAGGAGAAGAAGCTTTATTATGGGAAGACTCATCGGATGGCCTTTCCTCCTTGGATAGTTACCATCTATCACTTAATATAAAAAATATTGTCATGGAACTTTGAAAAGTTGCTAACAACTTTATCCATCTCCTAGAAATTTTGACACCCATCACTTGGAAACTTCCAAATTGGTCCACTATGATCTATTGATGATGCCTCATATTGATTTATCCTTTAGGGTATCAACTCATCTGATTTGGGCCATTTTGACCTATTTGACAACTTTTTCAATAATTGACATATTTTTGACATCTTTCTCAACTTTGTGCCAAATGACAATGTATGATCTCCAACCTATGCAAACAGATGTAAAAATACAATAGGAGACAACTTAGACTCAAATCCAAACTTTTTCTAGGCTTCTAGGGTATAAGATCTACAACCCCAAGCTTGCTTCCTAGCAACCTAAACACAAGGTAAGCAAAACAACTCAAAAACAACTCGATTGTGCCTAGTCAAATCCATCTAAGAGTAAAAACCACATGACCTTCTAAGGTGAAAGTAAACCTTACTAATTTGGCTAAGGTTAGTACAATCCAAAAACCAAAATGAGGAACTAGGACTAGGAGTTAGCCTAGGTGCTTCTGCACTAACAACCCTCATCCATTCCACTCAACTCCTATGTTTTCTTCAACTTTGTTACAATTAATACTTCTCATTTTATTCTTCTTATGCATTGTAGGATAGCTAAAAACCTTGTGAATCATCTTCTTGGATATTTCAACCTATCCATTAGCTAGCCAAAACTTCATGTCTTGGATCCTTCTCAACACAATCTTTATCCATTTGATCTTGAAATTCATTGAAAATTCTAGGGTACGAGTTAACCCTTTCTTCTAATCAATTTTGAATTCCTCATTCAAAACTCCTTTATTACATAATTTCTCATATGCTTCCTGAATTTCATAATCTCCTACTTCTCCAATTTTACATATGTAGCAACTGCATATACCATGTATCATGATTACCTTGGGTGGTATCAAGGATAATTCAACCATTGAGTCACCTTACATTGAAATCTTAGGAATAACATAAAATTTAGGTGAAGGACAACCATCAATCCTCACCAATTGAATCTTACTAACCTCTACTCCTTGACTCTTTCCCATAGATGATGAACATCCCATTTTCTCTTTGTTAGGGTTGAAAAAATTTCCTTCCTCTAGTTCATTCGATATTTCTTAGACCTTCACTCGATCAACCTCTTTGTCTCAGATTTTTTCTCAAATTAGCTTAGGAATGCCTTTTACCTCAAATCACTTTTTTCTCTTAAATCCTATATGCAAGGTATGGAATAAAGCCTTCAAATTTTGATATATACTTACTTTTTCTTGATTTAGGTTCTCCATTAATGTTGTGTACCCAAGTAGGTGGAAGCCAAGTGTCTCAGTTTACACTTGTGCCTTTGAACTAGATCTTCACTATAAGGGCCAGTCTCTTCCATCTAGCTAGGCATGTACATTAGTTGAGCTTCTAAATTACTTAGTCCATATTTTAGTTCTTGGTCAATATAGAAAATTGTACTGATGTTTAGCACTATCTTTACAAATGATTATTTTTCAATGATCCTTTCATAAATAATTTCTTATGCATCTTTCCTTATGCAAATATGAACTTTAGCACATTTTATGTCAGGAAATAATGTAAGATGTGTTGGAATATTCAAATATGGAAAGAGTACTTATGAGAGGGGGGGGGGTGTTGAATTAGAAGTATCACACTTTAGCCAATAAAACTTTTAGGTGGAAGTAAATTGCATACATGTAAATACATCAAGTAAACATGAAACTAAACACATGCATCAACAACACATAACACTGGAATTTGGTAACCCAGAAACCCTCCAGGAATAAGAAGGTAAAAATGGGGTGGGGATGATACCCACAAAAATTACTGCAGCAATATTGTTCAACCACTTGTGATGGTCTGCCCTGTTAAAGGCTTTACATTGTGTCAATAGTGACCTGGTTAAAGGATTTCAAACACTTAACATGAAGTGTCACCCTGTTAAAGGATTTAATCACCTTTTGATAAGGATCTACAAATAGCTGTTAAGCCAACCTATCTACATAGGATTTTCTTTGTTATACAATGGTAAGAGAGTATTAGGTATTATAAACCTGATTGTTTGCAATCCTTGATTACTGAATGCAGGAACTTGTTCTGGCTCTTTCTCTGATTTTGATCCTCTGAGATCTGATTTTTGTTTGTCTACCTTGCTTTGTTCTAATCAACTGATTAATGAATTGCTGCTCTTACTTTCTAATTCTCCTCTTGCCAACTACCATTCTATTTTTCCTTTTTAATTCTGCTCTACTCCTTTCAATTTTTTAATGAACCTTTCGTCTTCCTTAAAAAGATTTTGAAGACTTAGGGGTAGATATGGATCTACGATCCACATTGGATCTCAATTTCCCTCTCAATACTTGTCTTTTGCTGATTGGTTGGATGCCTTTCCAAGTTTTCCAATTGGCTGCATGCAAATTGCATAGGGAATGTAAAAGATTCGTTCTTATCTCTATATCTTTCGAGATTTATCTTATGTTGGCTACAAAAATAGTTTACATCATAGTTTGTGCAATCACAAACTCTTATGCTGATATCCTAAGTTACTCGGCTCCTGAGGCATTGATGATGCTCAGCACATGCTATTTTCGGGATATCTCGGCACCTAAACAAAACTGTATCACTTGGTACCTACTATTACTCGACACTTGTTAACGCTCGACACTTGTTAACACTCGGCACCTACTATTACTTGACACTTATTAACACTCGACACCTACTGTTACTCGGCACTTGTTAACACTCAACACCTACTGTTATAGCTCAACACTTGATATAGCTTGACACTTCATATTACTTAGCACCTACTCTTTGTTCGGCATTGTTTAGTGAAAAAATGGTTAAGTGTATTGACACTCAGTTGTCAAAATTATTCTTTAAACTAACAATCTCCCCCTTTGACATGAGTGGCAAAAACACTTAACTAAGATCCTTATGAATCCTTGTTAGTTGATCCTGTATGTACACTCAGTGATTTGTGTCCTGTTTCTGCATTCTGACTAATCAAAATTTGTCAAAAAAAAAAAAAAACTCCCAAAATTTGCTATCTCCCCCTTTTATCATACTTATCATTTCATTCCTGATCATACTTATCATTTCATTCCTGTACTTAACTCCCCCATACTTAATCTCTTCTTATCACTCCCCCATACTTATTCTCCCCCTTTTTGACACTTATGTCAAGGGTCTTACAAGGAAATGCCATACTTGGCCAAAAATGTACTATTTACTTCAAGGAGTACCTTCAGAGCTGCATCCCAATTTGCTAGTGCGACATCCAATGACTTATGCTGGATGGAAATCTCTGCTGCTAGGTGTACAAGTACATCAGATGAAGAAAGATTGGGGTCTTTCTTGAGGACTATCTCTGCATTTATCTGCTCCTTGTGAAGTAGTTCCAAATGAGGAGTTATTGGGGATTGAATTTGCATCAATTTAGCTTTTGCGGTTGCCTCCTCTGCTGCTAAGACAGCTAACTCTCTTTGTGTGTGAATCGATTGGGAAAAATGCTTCTCACTCTGAGCTGGATTTGTGGGGAGTTGCACGCTAGAAATCTTCAAATTGTTCTCCAAGCTCAGTATTTTCTGGCTAGTGTCCTGTGTGAATGTGGAAAAATCACATAACTTGTTGTACAGGGAAAAGATGTTTCCTAGTATAGTTTTAATTGTTTTAATTTTCTTTGCCAATTCTACTTGTGACAGTGCTATATCACCAGATATTTTATTATTTACCTTGTCTTGGAACTTCCTTTTTGACCATTTGAGCAATTTGGCATTTGTTTCTTGGTCTTCACTAGTCACCTGGTCAACTATATCAGATAGTTGCTCTATAATTGGTCTTGACTCATCTGGAGACTGTAAGAAAAAAGCTTCTGTGAATATGTCTTTGATTTCATTCAAGGTAAGCTTATGCTTGTGTTCTTTTCTTAGTGCTTCTTGTCTCCTTCTTCTATCTAATGCACTCTGAATTTCATTGATCTTCTCTTTAGTGAGAGTGCTAGATTCATAATATGGGATCTTTATTTCTTCATCAAGCTCAGGAACTCCATAGTGAAGTTTTCTGACTGCCTTTGATGAGCTCAAGCTTGGTGTCCTGATTTGTAGTTGTAACCCATCAGTGCTCGACTGCTAAAGAGTCTATGTTGGAGTACCAGATTTTGGTAATGCAGCCAGTGTTTGTATTGTAAACTCCTCCTTCTTCTTTGTCTCATCTTTTTCTTCAGCTTGAGTATCCCTTTTATGATCGCTAGGTGGGGTTGAACTTGTTGGTTGTTCAGATGTTTCTTTTATTTCCCCTACTATTGTATTCGGCATTTGAAGTGTATAAGTGACTACACTTGGTGGAGGTGGTGGTGGAAGAAATAGAATACCAGTAGTTTGTATGGTCGAGGATGACACTTGTGCTTTTACCTTGACTATCTTTGTTTTAACTTTTGGATTCTATAATTCATCAACACAGACCAATACAGGATTTGAACTTAATTTTGCTACTAGTGATGATAGGTCAAGGATTTCTAAATCCTCTGTAGTTAATGGATTGATGTTTGGATTTGAAGCGTATGTAACATCTTTTATTTTTATAATATCTGCAGGTGTGATGGTGGCATGAGGAGGACTAGGAGGAGATATTTGTGTGTCTTGCGCACTTTGATCTTGTGGATCAGCTATATCTTTCTCTTCCTCTTTCTCCTCTATATGTGCCTTTTCTTCCTTTTCTTCTTCACTCTTCTTCTCCACTTGTTCCTTCTCTTTTTCCTTGGTTCCTGACACCTTTTTTTCTCTTATCTTGGCACTTGCCTCTGCCTTATATTCTTCATTATACACATCTTCTATTTTCTTGTAAACTATTTTCCACAATCTTGTGGATTTTGTAACTACCTCTTTAATTTTATTCTGTAATATGTTGAATGCTCTATGCTTTGGAGTGAATCTATTATTATTCCTTTTTACTGCATTTGTTACTTGATCTCTAGACAAATCAGGCAACAATCTAGCTAATGTTGACTCCCTTATCTCCCTTTCCATTTGTAAACAAAAATGCCATTTATCCTCTACAATTTTGTACAATTCTTTAGGCATTGATTCATCTAATTCTAGAGGTGTGTGCTTATATTCAGCCATCATAGCATACACAGATTCCTCTAATTTATTTTCCTCTTCTTTGGTGAGCTTAGAAAAATTCAAGCTCTTTAAACCTTTCAAATCATCATTCCTAATTTTTGAACATAATCTATCAACAACAGTCTGAGGTTTGTGTCTTATCACTTGAAATTGACTATTGTCCTCTGACTCTTTCTTCTCCTCATTTGTTTCAGGCTGGGCAACAAATTTTCTTTTCTTAGACTCGACAACAGTCTTCTTTGAGTCTTTCTTCTTTCCTTTTGCCTCCTCTTGAGCTTTTTGTGCTGCAGCCCTTGTGGTAGGTCTCTTTGGTGCAGGATCAGCTACTTTCTTTCCCTTGGACTGAGGAGCAGGAGGAGTTGTGGCCTTTCTTTTAACTTGTGCTTCCTCGACTTCTTCTTCCTTAACACTTTCCTCTTTATCTTCTCCTAACCCTTGAGTCAGACCTTGAGGTTTATCTCCCTCTTCTTCAATGTCTTCTCCTTCCTCTTCTGTTGTTCCTTCTTCTTCAACACCAAATTTTCTCTTGATTTGTCTCACCATTTTTTCTTTCTTCTTTACTGCAGAAGCAGTCTTCAAATTTGTTATCACCCTTGATTTAACAACATCATAGGTTCCAAAAGCTTTTACATTTTTATCAGCTTCTTTTGCAAGGAGGGTTGTTATCGCTGCAGAAGCTTGATCAATATCAAGTTCATAACCTAGTGGCCTAAGCCATCTTACTCTAGGTATAACTTCTTGTATATAGGTATAATCTATATCTACAAGAAAAAAAATGTCCTTTTCATATTTCTCAGTCAATCAGACTGGAATCTTCATTCTTTGTTTCATGGACTTTTTGAAGTCCTCAAAGTAACTAGTCATTTGGGCATCAAAATTTTCACCCATCTGTTCAATGTATCCATTGATTTGTTCAACAATTGTTTTGTCTGGACTCCATCTTACCTTACCCACAGAAGGGAATTCTTTCATCAGATAGAAAAATATGCACACCAAAACTGATCCAAATTTGCACTGAGCTCCCTTGCTCTTCCTTATAGCTCCTAGATTCTCATTAATCTATTGAAACATGAGCTTTGCTAGATCATAAGTGCCCTTTTAATTATCTTGTATGTAACATCAATTTCTATACAAGGTACACTGTTTAACCTGCTTGATTGATAGAATTAGTGTGAAATGATTCTCACAACAAAATTTAGTAGGGGATTTGCAACTGTGTCAATAGTCATTCCTCTATTATTCCATTTAGCACCTATGTTTTTCTCTATTACTTCCCTTTTGTCACTTCGCAGGCTCTTTGGCCGATCTAGGGTTGGAATACTAGTAACCCTATGAATAGTTTTCTTGGTGAATTTTAGTGGCCCTGACTCTAACCAAAAGGCTCCATCGTGTATTCTGCTCAAAACTATCCGTACCCATTCAATTTTGAAAACAATAAGAAATTCTAGGGTTTTGGTTAATCCTTTTCTTTCTATTATTAAGAACTCATCTTTCAGTCTTTTGTTCTCACATAGCTTGTCATATGCATTGTAGATCTCTAAATCTCCTATGGCTCCAATTTTGTAGTTATAACATCTGCGAACATCTTGGACCATAACAACTTTATCAGGAATAACTGATAATGCACCTGCGGGATCATTCTTGTATGCTACTTCTGGAATGGGCTTGAATTCAGGTTGTTTAACTTCATTGTTGACTAGCTATATTTCATGACTCTCTCTACCCTTAGTGGTTCCTGACCTAGATGCCATTGTTTGCCAAACTAGGGTTTACGATTTAAACAAGTTTATAAATTCTACGTAGCTCGACACTTAAGTAAAATACCTCAAATTGATAAAACTTGTCCTGAATCACTGTTGAAATCTTCACAAATGGCTTTTGAGCTGAACTTGATCTTCTTCACTCTTCTTATCTTTGCTTCTCGTTTGAATGGTGGAAAAATGATCGAAAATTGAATTTATGTACCCTTCAAAATAGAGTAATTAATGCTTAGTGTGCTGACAACTGTCTACTCGGCACCTGAAGGGTTTCAACATGACTCGACACCCATTGTGTTTCACTTTGCTCGGCTCCTATTGATATTTCACAGCTCAGCATCATCTATCAACTCGGTCACTGTTAGCAACTCGGCACCTGAAGACAACTTTGACAGATCTTGCAAAACTCTCAATTTTTACTTAGCATCTTTGCTTATGCTGATTTCTTCTTTGCAATTCTTCTATGTCTTGGAACTGATGTATGATGTAACTTGGTTTATCAATCCCACACACTTATTCTTGCTTAATTTGATGAAGTGTGATCACTTGACCTATTAGGTGAAGTGATCTCTGTACTTGATGTGCTATACTCATCTTTCTTCTTCCATGTCTTATTCATTTCACTTTTGATATGTCCAACATCTATCTATGCCTTTCCATTGCTGAACTCAAAACTTGATGCCTTTGATCTTGTTGGGCAATTCCTGCTGACATGACCAGTTTTTAAGCAACTGAAACATGTAGTTTGACTCAACCATCTTTTATAGTTTCCCTTGAAATGTGTTCTTATGCAATTCTGGGTTGTATGTCCATATTCTTGACAATAGTGACAACTGTACCTGGTGTTGTAATCCCAAAATTCATGGTTTGATGTCTTTGCTAGTTGATTTAATGTCCACATGGGCTTTGATCTACATTCAAAAGCTCTATGTCCATATTTTTTGCAATTATGACAGTGACCCTCAAATCTTGATGTCTTAGTAGTTTTGGTTCTGCATTCATATGCTTGATGACCTTGCTTCTTGCATTTATGACAATGGTTTATACTTTTAGGTTTATCATGCTGATGGGCATTCTTGCGTCTGCATACATTAGATGTATGTCCTTTCTTTCCACAGAAATGACATGTAGGTTTAACATCTTTACCTTTATCGCTTCTTTGTTCTACACTCTTTGATGATTCTCCAACTTCAATGCTGTTGTATCCAAGTCCTGATGTATCATGGGTTGATCTTGGGGATTTCAGTAATTGCTCAAAATATTTGATGGCTTCACTTGACTTGTTGAGATTCTCTACCACCTCTTTTTCTCTGTTCAATTCATTCTGCATTTGTTCATTTTGCATATTCAAAGTAGAGATCTCAATATCTTTCACATTGAGTTCATGATGAAGGTTCATCATTTGGGCAAGTGTATCCATCTGCATGTTTGAGATCCTTGTCAATTCAGTACATTTTTCTTCAAGTCTGTTTGCAAGATTTTTTTTGTCATTTTCCATCATGACCTTATCATCAACTGCACTTTTCTTTTGTTCAGTAATTTCACATATCATTATGGCATGTGATTCATGTTCCATCTTGAGAGATCTTATCTCCTCTGTTTGAACTTTGTTTTTCTCCATTAGTTCTGCTATTGCTGCATCAAACTCTTTAGTGTCTCCGTTGGAAAATATGTTGGTCGTATCAATCTCCTTGTAGTTTATCTCATTTTCGGCTATGGCTAGATCCTTCCTTTTTTTTTAATGAATTTCTCAACTTGTTTCTAAATTCCTCCAAGCTATGCAAAGCAAGTTGCACATCTATCAGCTGATTTTCAATGATCTTTCCAAGTTTGAAAGCTTCCATCTTTAGATCTTTTCCTCCAAGCTGTTAGGCTTTTCTTTGTGAGAACTTGGATTCGCTCTGATACCAATTGCTGGAATATTCAAATATGGAAAGAGTACTTATGAGAGGGGGGGGGGGGGGGTGTGAATCAAAAGTATCACACTTTAGCCAATAAAACTTTTAGGTGGAAGTAAATTGCATACATGTAAATACATCAAGTAAACATGAAACTAAACACATGCATCAACAACACATAACACTGGAATTTGGTAACCCAGAAACCCTCCAGGAATAAGAAGGTAAAACTAGGGTGGAGATGATACCCACAAAAATTACTGCAGCAATATTGTTCAACCACTTGTGATGGTCTGCCCTGTTAAAGGATTTACACTATGTCAATAGTGACCTGGTTAAAAGATTTCAAACACTTAACATGAAGTGTCACCTTGTTAAAGGATTTAATCACCTTTTGATAAGGATCTACAAATAGCTATTAAGCCAACCTATCTACATAGTATTTTCTTTCTAATACAATGGTAAGAGAGTATTAGGTACTATAAACCTGATTGTTTGCAATCCTTGATTATTGAATGCAGGAACTTGTTTTGGCTCTTTCTCTGATTTTGATCCTCTGAGATCTAATTTCTATTTGCCTACCTTGCTTTTTTCTGATCAACTGATTAATGAATTGTTGCTCTTACTTTCTAAGTCTCCTCTCGCCAAATACCATTTTGTTTTTCCTTTTTAATTCTGCTCTACTCTTTTCAATTTTTTTAATGAACCTTTCATCTTCCTTAAAAAGACTTCAAAGACTTAGGGTTAGATATGGATCTACAATCCACATTGAATCTCAATTTCCCGCTCAATACTTGTCTTTTGCTGATTGGTTGCATGCCTTTCCAAGTTTTCCAATTGGCTACATGCAAATTGCATAGGAAATGTAAAAGATTTGTTCTTATCTCTATATCTTTTGAGATTTATCTTATGTCGGCTACAAAAATAGTTTACATCATAGTTTGTGCAATCACAAACTCTTATGTTGATATCTTGAGTTACTCGGCTCCTGAGGCATTGCTGATACTCGGCACATGCTATTTTCGGGATAGCTTGGCACCTAAACAAAATTGTATCACTTGGCACTTGTTAACACTCGAAACCTATTGTTATAGCTCGGCACTTGATATAGCTTGGCACTTCATATTACTCAGCACCTACTCTTTGTTCGACATTGTTTAGTGAAAAAATGGTTAAGTGTATTGACACTCAGTTGTCAAAATTATTCTTTAAACTAACAAGATGTATCATTAGATATATAGTTCCATACATACCTTTCTTAGTTTGTGATGATATTATTGTGATGTGGAGCCTAATTAGACTCATAGGTTTATTCAGCATGGTTTTCTCCCCATATTATTTATATGAGGATTTGGGGACAACATCCCCAAGACGGGGTCAAGGGGTACCCCCCCTGCGAGGTCTTGGGGTAGCACCCTAGGTGTACTCCCTGTCACATTACAAGGTGGGGTCAAGGGGCAATGTGCTCTTAGGGGTTTTATGGGGCAAGCAAAAAATGAATTTACATTGTAAAAGGTGTCAGCTACTATTTTTCCTATTGGATGACTTATTCTAGCCCTAATTTTTTAAGTGGCAAAAGCTTGTATAAAAAGACTTAGGATTAGGTATTTCTTAATGTAATGGTGATATTATAGCTTCTTGCTGTGGTACTGAGCTGTAAGGGATTGGAAATTGTAATCACTGGATAATAATAATATTGCACTTGCTATTTGTGGATGTAGCCCATGGATTGGGTGAACCATGTTAAATCTTGGTGTCTTATGTTCTCTTTTGTGTGATCTATTATTTTCTAATATTGGTTATATTTGCATTTAATTGTTATTTTTCTCTGAGGTTAATCCTAATAGATATGATCACCTTCTCCACTAGATTGGGTGATCTCAACCCCATTTGTTCCACTACTTTCATCTTCTATCCTTTTCTTCCATGTTTGATTCATCTCCTTCCTTGTTTGATGAATGTTCACTTTTCCTTTACCCTTGGTGTTTTTGTGATTTGTTGTTGGCACTTGAGTTCTGCAGTATTTTCTTTCATGTCCAAACTTGTGACATTTGGAGAATACATTGTTAGGTGCATGGTTCTTCCTTAGATTAGTCTACTAGGGTTATGTCTGAGATCTACATTCACATTCTCTATGTCTATACTTTTGAAAATTAATAATAGCCTTTCAAATCTAGGTGGGGTAGATACATTCTTTATTCTTGACCTACACTATTGTATTTGACGTCCTTACTTCTTGTAATAAAAATGATAACCAGTAAACTTAGGTTAAGGACTTTGCATACCATTTTTGCTTTGGCAGATGTTTGTAGTATGACCAAGTTTTCCACAATGATAACATGTTGGTTTTCCCTTTGATTTTCCATTTCTGAGTTATCCATTCCTGTATGACTCTCCTTGCTCGAGCACCAAATTTCCTAATCTAGTAATATTGTCAGATGACCTCATAAGTTCTTCAAAGTATTTTATTGCCTCATTTGGCTTGTTAAATATTTCCACAAGTTCCTTTTTAGTTTTTTAGTTAATTCTTCAGTGAGTCCTTTTGTGAAATGAGATTTTCTATGTCCACATCCTTGCTATTCAACTCTTGATTTGCAAGATCGACTCATTCATCATGTCAAGTTGAGTGTTTGTGAGCTTTTGTACATTAGATATCCTTTCTTCAAGTCTGGTTGCCATTTTTGTTTTATCTTCCTCAACTTTCTTCTTTTTCTGAGTTACTTCACATATCCTTATTGATTGAATCTCATGTTCCCTTTTTAGTCCTATGAGTTCTTCATTTAACAGTCTATTCTTTTCATGTGGATCTATAGATTTTGTGTCCTTTGGATTGATTTCTTCAAATAGTACTTCAGTTTCAAATTCTTCAAAATGATACCATTTTTCCTAAATAGCCAATTCTTTTCTCCTTTTTAGGTATTTATTCGTGTAAAAGTACATAGTTGTGCCACCTTTTAGGCTAACTTATCAGAACAACTGAATTTGAGTATTTAAATTGAAAAATCATTTTTTTCCCAAAGGTATGATCTAGATAAATTCATTCTAGCCAAGTTATATATGGATTCACACTTTTTCAATTGGAAAAGTCTATTAAATGCATGTTTTATACTAATTTTTATCCAATCACTAAAAAAATACAATTATTTCAGAAAACTGATGTTTCAATAACTCTTACTATTTTTTATTTTAATTTTTTAGTAAACTATAGACACCATTTTATAGAGCTCAAAGTCAAGAATATTCTCATATAGAGTTTATAGTATTTTAATTAGATATAGTATATTATAATTAAAAAATTCTACAAGCACGTAATTTAACACTTAAAAGGATGTCAATTTTGAGAATGAAGAAAATATTAAATCATATCAAAAAAATAAAAATTTATATGACATTCTAGAGGAGAGAGTCATCTTTCAGAATGTATAATTTTTCTTCTAGTTAAAATGGAAAATATGGTGGGAGATGAAAACTATCAATTTTAGATGAGTTGAAATTTGAATCGTTGTAAAAGAGAAAATATAGGTCTAAAGTTTTTTATATTTTTTATTGTTCTCACTATATGTGTTATCCATAACATAGTCCAAGTTCAAATGGAAATAAGTTTATTTTCATATAGTACTGTGGTGGGAACTAAACCTCTAATTTTTAGGGCTTTTCAGCAACTAAAATATTATCTATAAAAATTAGGAAAATATATCAATTTCTTATCCCAAATAATTTTTAAAAATTATAATCTTAAACTTTAACCATTGCTACACATTTCATTAGTTTACTTCATTTTCAAATTCTAAATAATAACACCATTTTTATATCATTGAAGATGAATAATTATACTTGTGATAGCCTTTTCCTTTATGAAAGGGTGACACAGGTTTGTGCTTTTAGCCATTTAGATCTTGTCTTGTTGTGTCAAGTTTCTACAGTAAGAGTTGGATGTCAGTCACTTGATTGTCAATAGTTTTGTCAAATCTAAAATCCTCCATTGCCAAGATCTTGAATCCAAGTTGTTAAGCTTATCCAAGAGAACTTAGCTCTGATACCAATTCTTATTGTTGGAAGTCTTAATTGGACACTAGCATACTAAGAGGGGAAGGGGGTGAATTAGGATATATAACACTTTGACCTTTTCAACAATTCTAAAATGCATTCACCACATTTACCATCTCATATCCAATTGCTTAGGCATGCATAACTTATATAATCAAACTATAATAACATATAAATATAATCTATCATTCACATTCATGAACTCATTCATCATGTCAAGATGAGTGTTTGCGAGCTTTTGTAAATCATATATTCTTTCTTCAAGTCTGGTTGCCATTATTGTTTTGTCTTACTTAGCCTTCTTCTTTTGTTCAGTTTCTTCACATATCCTTATTGATTGAATTTTCTTTCCAATCATTAATGTAATTAATTGTTATTTTGAGGTTGAGATTCAAAAAAGTTAATAGAAGAAAACTCTATCATAGGACTGCAAAGTTTTAAAAGAAAGGCATCCAATGTCTATCACAAGACCCAAGGAATGATGGGATAATTGGCTTCACAAATATTTGAAAGAAGTGAATCAAAGAGAAGCTAAAGTAATGGTGGATGTAAGAGTGAAGATGATTCACCTTAAAGGATGCAAACTATCATTTAGAGAAAAAAATTAAGGTTATGACTGTTTTGGAAGCCTATCTTTGTTAAGCTTTCTTAGCAGCTAGTGACCTTCGAATATTTGTGAGGGTTCTTTGTGAATTAAAATCTTAGATATAGAGTGCGATCAAACAACCTATCCTCAATGCTCTACATTTTCTACAAATATTTCCCAAAAAATGAAATTAAATTTTGAAAACAATGTTTCCCTCATCATCATTAGGTTTCAAAAACAAATCAGAATGCTTTAAGGGATGCAACACCCTTCTCCAAAGCCTCCATCTAGACATAGTGTGAGGAGATACTTGCATAGATTGTCAAGATAGGCTAATTTAAAAAAGTTTCTATAGAATTTCAACAAAACTCTTCTATACATATTCTTCAATCTTGTGGCACAAGCAACAAAACCTTTATGAGGCATCCTATCAAACAATTCCTCTTCTTAAAAAAATCTAGTGCTTTATATGTGCTCTACTTAGATTATATGTGTTCTACTTAGATATTTGTGATATAGCATTTGAACTTCTACATCATTTATATTATGATGGAAGTCGATTCTCTTTTCTAAATTTGAGGTAAGGTTGTGGAATTTGGGTGTATATTTGACAATTGCATTTCTCCTAAACTTTCTATTCCATTTTTCTATTTATTATAGAATAGAAATATCTTTGTATATAAACTGTAAAAACATGCCTTTCATAACACTAAACTACATTGCCTTTACCTTTGACATACACCATGCCTTTTCGGTGCATCTACCTCCTTCAGCTTCTCTTCCTCACCATGTTTCTTGAATTTTCCCTCAATACAATTAGTAAAAATCATAACACATTTTTACAGATACTACCTTTTTCAAGGCCACTATCTCCCTACATGCATGCCAGATGTGAAAGCTTAAGGCCCCGTTTGTTTGCTGGAATTAACCTGGAATAGGGAAACGGGAATAGGAAAATTGGAATAAATCTATTCCAATTTTGGCCCAAAATGAGAATAAATCAAATTCCAAAAAAAAATAGAATTCGATTTATTCTCATTTTGGGCCAAAATTGGAATAGATTTATTCCAATTTTCCTATTCCCGTTTCCCTATTCCAGGTTAATTCCAACAAACAAATGAGGCCTAAACGATGCATTTGAGTGAATTTTAAATGTCATTTGCAAACCCATGTATTTTCAATTAGTTGGTTGATTTATAAAAGAAGAGACTATGGGAAAAATTATATCTCTCCAATAAAAATAGAAACAAATTAATGAAAAATAAACTAAAATAAATGAAGGCTACGTTGAAAATTTCTCTCACAAGTTTTTAATATAGATTAATGAAAGAAATACACATAAAAATATAGTCTCCTACCTTTAAGAAAGGGACTGACAAATGAATAAGAGGCAATCCCTACTCGAGCATGTCTGTTCTCTTCCCACTAGGTGTTCAGTCGCAACTGATGATGTTTGTAATGACAGCTCACCTGGCCCACGCTTGTCGAAAGCTTGTGGTAAGGAATAGGTGCCTTGTTTCTCAAGGCAGAAGATGAACGGCCGGGCTTAACCGGCACACTCGAAGCTTTGACTGCTTCGAGTGGCCGGTGTGGGCCCCCGTAAGGATTCCGCTTCCGTTATATTTTCCGTCAGAGTTATTGGCACATCTTTAACTCCCCCTGCCACAGTTACTGCCGTGGTTAGTTTGACTCTGTAACTCTCTACCGCCGCAGTTGCTATTACATTTAAAATTTGAATATCTCCCGCCCAACCCTTTGGCCGCCTATTTTTGGCATTAACAGATCAGAAAGATTTCAGAAAGAGTTTTGTGTTTTTTATTCTTACCTTTTGAATCGCTGCATTCACCAGTTCAGTTTACTGTCCTCTCAGGCCCATCTTCTCACCATTGTTTGATTTAAAATTTGAATAATCTTGACGCATTTCAGCATCTTAGTGCATCCAGGTCCCGCTCTATAGGCTCTTCAGTCAGCAATGCAAGTCGTCTCTCCATCAGTGATCCTCAAACAAAAGCAGTTCTACTAAAGTAACCCCAAAATCTTAATTATAAATAAGAAACTTACCATGTAAGATCTTGTAAAAAGGGAGTGATGAAATTTTCAAAAGCCTGGGGTATTCCATTATTGGACCTTCTCCCATAAATGTCAATTAAAATTATTGCAAGGGGACTTGTCACTATTTGATTCATCACTAGAACATATTCTTATTATTTCCTAAATATGAAACATCAATATATATTTTTCAAATTACTAGTCATAATTTATCCTAACACATGTCATTAATAAATTGAAATCTATACAACTATTAGTCTCATAAAAGAACTTCCGAATCTTTAATAATATAGTAATTTCACAATTTAGTTAATATTTGTAACAAATTCACTCAAATAAGGATAAATTTTCATTAACCTATTTGAATTAACCTTTCTCATAGCACATAGACCTACTTATTAGACTAGCACATCCATCATAGTTTACCATTTAATGTATTTCCAATGTTAACCTAATAAGCAAATTCCTTTTATATAGAAAATAAATTTCTATAATTTCAAAACCTTTACTAGGAAATCATGTTGTCATTTATTAAATCTATAGTTATTAAAATCTAATTTGATTAGTCAACTAGTCATATATTATAATTCATTATTATTTATCGCTAACTAATTCATTTATTGTGTCATTAAAGATGATGACCTAATTTACTTTTTAATACTAGGCTTCTTGTTATGTATGTACATTAATTTAAGCTTATAATAATTTTGAATGAACTTGAGTACAACTAATATGGAGTGTAATTTCAATGGGATAGTTTTGAGATGACCAAGAGAAGCAAGAGCGACAAGAGAATGAGAGCTTTTGAGTTTGTAAAGGTTGATGACGAGGAAGATGCAGATAATGGGAAGCATGGTGTTTGGTCATTGGGTGTTGTTATTTCTTTTATGGCCTTTGTTGTTCATAGGTAGAGTTTCTATGTTGGTGAAGGTCTTTTTTTGGGTTGAGGTTGAAATGTTGGTGGTTGTGCTATATTTCCTTTTTAGCTTCTTTAGTGCCCATCTATGGCTTTTTTTGTTGTCTTCCTCTATTCTCTTTAGGTTTTCAAAGCCTTCTCTTCCTCTATGGTTGATTTGCATGGTTGGGGCCTTTTTTATGGTGTTGGTTAGTGGTTTTTTTTTTTTTTTCCTAGTATCATTTAGTGGGGGTTTCTATTTAATATTGTGACTCTTTATCTTACTCCTTATGTAGGTAGGAATATTAATTCCCATCCTTTTGGTGACCCTTCTCTTTTTCTTGTTGTGCAAGGTTTATGTGGGTGTTGCTTTCTTCAATGTGGACATATAGTTTTTAGGTGTCATTTATCTTGGGTATCCTACTCTATCTCTATTGGTTCTTAGCTCTATGTTTTTCTTTCTCTTTGGTCCCTTTGTGGTGTGTTTTTCTTTTCCTTTCTTATGGGGGTTATCTTTGTTTCCTCTTTGTGGGGCTTCTTGTTGGTGGATTTGTTATTTGATGGGTTACATCATTGATGTTATCTTTCAAAATCTACCATTATTCTATTTTTGGTAATGGATTGTTTTGTTTAGGTTACACTTGTCCTTTCTTAGGCTTGGTGTTCTCTTTGGTGGATATTATTAGACAAGTTTCTCTTATTCTTGTTTGTGGTTGAGTTCTTCCTAGTGAGACTCCTATTAAGGTGGGGTCTACCTCTTTGGAGGTGGAGTCTCTTTGTGTCTTTGATGTTGGATTGGCTCATCTTGATCTTGTTCTCTTCTTTCCTATATGTCCCATTTGAAAGAAGAATGCATCATTCACATGATTGAGAAGGGGGTGAATCAATTGTCTCCACAACCTCAAAATGTTAACCAAATCACAACAGTGAACCTCATATATTAAAGTTAAACATGAAAGAAATAATTTAAAATAACACATAGCACCAATATTTTTTTATGTGAAAACCTTGTTGGGGAAAAATCCATGGTGGGGATAAAAGCCACATGATAATATACTTTGTTAAGTGCTTTATCCAGTTATGACTATTATAAGGGTATTGTGTGCATGGGTTCAAGAACTTTTCCTAGAACTCAGTCCTCAAATATAAATAAGGGAAACAACCATAAGAAATATAATGAAGGCTACAACCTTGAATGGACTATAGTCTACCACAAATCATGAACTGGATATTAACATATTAATCATGCCAATATAGTTCCAATGAAGTGTACACAATACATTAGATGAATGGTTTAATTGTAGATTCTAACCATACATCTTCACAAAATCTCTCTCTCTCTCTCTCTCTCTCTCTCTCTCTCACACACACACACACACACACACAAACTCTTATCATATCTTTGCGATAAAAAATTATTACACCTTTTATACATTTCATCAAACTTGTAAATATAACCAATGTTGGCTCATCCTTAATACCTCAATTCTAAATATCATATACAATTAAAATGACACTGTGATTCAAAACATGTTAGCCACAACATAGTTAAGACCCAAATCATCATACTCAAACAAACTGCAACATCATAAATTACTCTTTTATCCATCACAACATGCTACACCATCATGTTGGCCAAGAGCAATAAGAACACCACCAAGCCACAATAAAACCACCAAATCCAATCATACCAATAAATTTTATGCATCAACATGTAAATAGGACATGATCTAGAAACAATAACAAACAACATGAAATCTCACAATAAAACCAAAAAACCATTACTCAAAATTTATCATTATCTATGTTGTGTTCATGAGAAGCACAATCAATAACCTCTGTCACTAAAGAAAATTAGATTTCACCATTCAAATTAGAAATTAATCAAGATTAGGAAAAAATTATATGTCCCATTTAGACCACCAAGTTAACAACCAAAAGTATTGCATAATCCATGTACACGAATTCAAAAATCATAACACTATCTCTTCCAAAAAATTCAAAATACGAGTTCCTTGACAGTCACCTATAACTCTGTCAAACTAGTTTTCTAGCCTCTTTAAATTGGCATATGTCAACCACAAACATCCGTGAAACACTTTGCACAATCATAAGAGATGATCTTCAATGCAATAGACATACTAAACCAAGCTTCTCACTGAACATACCTAGAGCAATGACAAAAGGAAAGAAATATATTGACATCAATGACAAGACATCTCCCAAATATGTGATAAAAATCTCTAAAGCATGCATAATTTACACAATAATCCAACACTATTAAGGTTGAGGCTTGTTCTATGGAGGAAAATTATAGATTTTGGAAATAGGTTAATTTTGGCTTTAAATGGTCTTCTCTAAGTTGTGGTTGCTCGACTATGGGGTTGAATTGGGCATTCATTTCACTTCAGGTGGTTTATTCAATTATTGGTCTTATGGAGGCATGATACTCTCCTATTTTTGTGGAGATGGGTATAGAAAGAGTGTTGTGGATGGGTAGATTGTATGAGTCTATTGGTGTCTACTTTAGTTTTGGGAGCTAATTAAAAACCCATATTGAAGAGGTTAGGATATCCTTCAAAAGCCTCATAGTTATCTTCTTTGTTTGGGAGGGTCTTTTTCCCCATAGATATTTATATGCTTTATTTGAATGACAAAGAAAATTAAAATTGTGAGATCCTTGTAAAAACATATTATTTAGGTTAAGAGATCATGTAAAGACCCTATTATATGGTTTTATTTCTCTATCTTATAGCTAGTAAAAATGAAGGTTATGAGAACCTTGTTAAAACCATGTTTCTAATTAATGGAGCCTAGGGAAAATATTGTTTTTATGTTTCTAGGATGTTGATTCTTAGTTATTTGTTAGTTCCTAATTTATAGTGTTATGTCCTTGTAATAGGTTCTTTAGTGGAGTTCCAGATCCCTCTCAAAATCTGTTTGTAAAGGGATTGAGGTCCCTATAAACCTATTTTCTCCTAATAAAATAATGGAATACCACCTTGATGCGTTAAACAACTACGAGATGAGATCTTTCTCATCTATATAAAGGATAAGAACAAAAGAGTATATTCTTTAATACTAACTTGTCAATAATGATTAAGCCCCAAAAATGTCCTTTATAGAATTTAAGATATGAACTCAAAATTTGCTAGTCTTACTATATCCTTGTAAATTTGTAGTATTTAATCTTAGAGAGTCTCAGTCAACTCTAGGTGTTTAACACTTTAAAGTGTAGAGCAAATATTATTGTGTGATTTAAGCAGTCAATCTCACCCTTAGTAATTTATCTATTTTCCTTTTAGTCCTAATTTTTCTTCATGGACCTACTTATCCTATCATTTTCTATTTTCCTTTTTTTTTTGCTATGGATAACAACCCAATTTGAGGGGCTCTTAAAAACATATAACCAAAGAATTGGAAGGAATTAATGTAGATTAATGAATTGTGAGACATATTTAAAATGAGAGATATGATTGCTTATTTCATGGCTATGTGAAGGGTTATAATGGGTCATTATTGACCTAATCCCCTAATTCTTTGCAAAGGGGATTTGTTACAATAAAAAAACATCAAATTCATTGTAAAAACTAAACTCATGGAGGAGGTAACCAACCACAAATGTGAGGGATTGAAGATAAAGAGAAGTTCAAGAGACCGCAAGGATTTTATCAAGAAATTATATAAAAGGGAGAATGACTGAAGGTGATCCAAAGTGTCCATGTTAGGTCTCTTCTACCTACCCTTTTTACTATGACTAGTTATAATGTGATGAAAATTTCACCCTTAAAGGGTATCACAATATTATGGATGGCTACAATCTCCTCATCCTCAAAAACATTCATTAGGGAGAAAATATACACCTTCATTTCTTTCTTGCTCACTAAGCACAAACATTACCAAAGGGGTCCCTACCCATCTTCATCAAGTTAATATATTCTCCATGTATCTTTTTGAGCTTGAACACTCCTTTATTAGTTGTTATTTTATATCCAACCCTGGTAATACTTTTATTGACCAAGTTGATAAACCTTACAACTTGGTGGAGCTATAGATTATAGAAAGTAACCACTTACCTTCTAAGACAATTAAACCTACTCCAAAAAATAAAATAAAGCTAAAACCAATCTTCTTATGAATGATGTCTTATAAATTAATGATCTTAAAGGTGACACAGAGAAACATAAAATCCTTTTTGGTAAGCCAAACCCCTCTAAAGAAAGGAAATGTTGGCACTAGTTTGTCATTAATGTCAATGGATATAAAAGAAAGATGTTACAAAACTATATTGTAGATCTTTTCTATAGTTTATGAAATTTTTTTGATCAACAATTGAAGAGTAAATGACGTAGAAAGGGAAAGTAAAATATTAGAATAAGATTAAGATATGAATTAGGCATGTATTAGAAGCAATCTTATTTTTTAGTGGTGAATTGAGGTTTTTTTTATTGGGGCTTCATCATTTTCTTGAACAAATGCATCGGTACTAAGACTATCATATATGTTAAAGCACACAAATGAGCAATGGGGGAAAATTGAGCTATAGGTTGTGAGTAGAGTAGTTGATTTGATATCTTGTTTGAAACAACATTTTGATTGTATCATCATGGTGATAAAAGTAAATCAATGTTCAACAAGAAGATTTAATATACCAACTTAGTTTTGGATGTTAATTTAATACTAATTATTAGAGTCATTTTTATACCTAAGTTTGGCATTTGATGAACTTCATGCATGTAGCTATGAATTATAATTCTTATGATAGTAGAACTCAGATGTGTTCCTCATTAAATTGAATCTAGACCAACTAATGGACTAGGATGCATGGAATGGGTATCTTCAAAATATGCCAAAGAATCAAGAGCTTCTTCATAGTGGCTTATGCTATGGTTCTCATAGGACTTTTGGTCCTTAAGTCATTTTTTTCTTTTTGCAAATTTTGATCTTGTTGCTTTATTCAAAATTTAGATGAGGTTTAGTAGATTAGGGTATAAGTTAACAAGTTAGAGTTGTACAATGTTTTATTGTCAGTTTGACATATAGATTAGAATTTTCATTCTATCAATATTGTGGTTTATTTTTATGATGGTTATAATATTTATAGTACTAGCCTAGGCATCAAGGTTAGTGGAAATTTTATTATTAATCGTATTAAGACTATGATATCGATTTTGGATAGTTTAGATCGAAGGGATGAGCATCGTAAGACTTGCTTTTAAAATTATCTTTTGGATGTATTTCTAGTAGGGTAGTTTTTCTACTTGCGGTTATTTGAGGTTAGACTTGTTTGGTGTCTATGATTGGTTATATTATTTTTGGAAGTATCTTTGTGAGGGAGCAAGGCCCTTTCCTTTCATAATAGAAAGAAAATTTGATGAGTTGCAAATCTCAATTTAGTATGAAGAATAGCATAATGAAGTTATTTATTTTAATGTGGAATTGATGATGTGAATAACATGGATGATGTTCATATTTCTTAGTGATTGGTTAGTTGATCATTCTAATGATTTTTACGTCAAGATCCTTGAAAGCATTCTTAGTTTCCTATGAATACATACACATGAGAGGTGGGTTATACTACAACTCATTGGTGAGTATACTGTTAAATTTATAGTGTTTAAATCATTAGTCAAGTTCATCTCATGTGAAGTAAAAATGTAGTTATGTTCACAACAAAACCTTCAAACAAAGGCACACTCATTTGAAGATGTTTCCAATTTTGAACATGCCACAATTTTTTTAAAATAGTACATCCCATGTTTGTTCTTACTATTGTAGGATGACTCAAATATCATTTTTTATATTCTTTTGAATACTATATACAATTTTTAGAATTTAGGAGAGGGGGAATATTAAACATGTCTCATTATTAACCTCATACCTTTGTTTGTTATTTCCACGTGAATACCATATCTTCTTATTGGGATATGAATTTGTAACTGTGTATAAGGTACCAACATTGGATATGTTTCACTTTCATCCTTAAGAAGAACAACATTTTTAAAAAGTTGTATAGGAGTAGAAATCAATTTAGATGCATTTCTTTGGTTCAATATTATAACTAGTGGAAAATCTCTAGCAACCATTGAATTTTTCTTATCTTTTGTGTTGTTTCATATATATTCACAAATTTTAATATATAATTGTATTTTCATCAAATTATTAAATTTTATGCATGGTATGGCAAACCCCAGTCTATTCAAATTGAAGAACCAAGTCTACAAATGGATAGATAATTAAATCTTGTCAAATATTACTATGTATATCACAATGTAAAAGATAAATACTTCAAGAAATAGCTTAACATTAATCATTCTTTATTGATAATAGGTATATCCATCATTAAGAATAACAAATCAATCTAAAAATTAAATAAACAATTTTATCACCCAACTTATATGTTTTTAATCCTAGTTCATAACATTAAAACAACTTATTTATTATTTCGGAATAATTGTTTATCTTACAAACTATTTAAAATCTATTTTTAATGTTTCTTTACAAATAAATTATATGTAAAATAACATAAGGGTTCAACTTTGCAATTTTGAGTCAAATTCATTGCTATATGTTTAATGAGTATTGGTTCACAAAAAACTCTCTTTCATGAGAACAAATTATACTCATTGCATCTAGATGATGCTCATAAAGGTGGAGTATTGAACTTTTCAAAATATTTGCCATTCCAATACCTCCAGCTCAAATACATTTAACTATAAAATTTCACCTCTCATAAAACATTTTCATATTTTATTTCAAATAAATCTTTTAAAATATATAATGAAAAAGTTTTTAGTATAAAGATCTACAAATAAACATCCTAAAATATTTTAGATTTTCCATACATAAAATATTCATAGTCATGACCAAAAAGAAAAAGGAATTAATTATTTTCCAATCTTATAACAAAGCCATATACTTTCAACAATCATTTAAAGATAAATTTTCAAAATGTAATTTACTGTATATCTTTACAAATCTAAGACAGTCAACTCTACATATTTATATTTCTAAAATAAAGATTTACAATTTAGAAGCCCACACACAACCATCCACTGGTCAATGGTCATAGACTCATACGGTCTTCTCTCTGGCTCTTATGCCATTTTTCCTATGAAGAAGAGTGATTTTCTTAGACAGTAAAAATATCAACTTCCAAATAACACACAATAATTCAAGAAGAAATCAGATTGGTGTTTGGTAACAGCAGAGCGCATCTCCCACTACCTGGTTTGGACCAATTCACAATCCCGCCAAGGACCATTATTTGGCCAATGCCCTTACTATCTTCTCACACTCTTCTCCTCTTTAATCTCACCGCCATTTTTTCTATGAAAAGCATCAAAACCCTTCCACTTTCGCGACTTGGTATAGAAAGATTTAACGGCCAAAAAAGAAGCATCTTTAGTAGAACTGCTTTTGTTTGAGGATCACTGATGGAGAGACGACTTGCATTGCTGACTGAAGAGCCTATAGAGCGGGACCTGGATGCACTAAGATGCTGAAATGCGTCAAGATTATTCAAATTTTAAATCAAACAATGGTGAGAAGATGGGCCTGAGAGGACAGTAAACTGAACTGGTGAATGCAGCGATTCAAAAGGTAAGACTTCCCGGTGCTTCACCCCTGTGAGCATCACCTAGATCCAATGAGTGCTAAGTGTTCCATTTATTCTCATGAGAGATGGATTCATGTTGAATCACTACTCATGAAACATGGGTCATCGAGTTTGACTCAAAAATCACACAGTTAAATCCTGATATTCACATCACAATTTGACTAGCTGTGGAAATCATCTCCTACTTAACAATCTGTGTTGTGCAAGTATTGGGTTTTGTTTATGTTTCACATGGAGGAGGTGAAGGTACTGAGTGTACAGTTCAGCCCCTTTGGGATTCGCATCTTGATTACCCTGGAGGAGAAAGGCGTCAAATATGAATATCAAGAAGAGTTCCTACCGTTGAATAAAAGTGACCTCCTCTTGCAAATGAACCCCGTCTACAAGAAAATACCTGTCTTGATCCACAATGGGCAGCCTATATGTGAGTCTCTCATAATTCTTCAATATGGGGCTCCACACAACTATTACTCTCCAACCCATACGACCGTGCCCGTGCTCGCTTCTTGGCTGACTTCGTAGATAACAAGGTAAGGCGTTCCCATGTTCTCATTCATATATTTGTCTAACTTATTCGTTACGGCTCTGTTTGGTTGGAGAAGATGATTTTTTGACATAACCAGGTTATCTTATAACCAGGTTTTCAAAAACCTGGTTTTGTGGTTTGGAAAGCCAATGGTCCGTTTGGTTGACACGGAAGATGAATATACTGTGGACCCCACAATATTATTAAAAAAACTGTCATAAAATTCGAAACCTGGTTTTAATTTCGAATTCCACCTTTTTGTTGGAAGAAACTTCTTCCAATTTTTGACCAAAATTGGAAGATGAAATTGATAACCAGGTTATAATTTTAACCAACCAAACACCAAAGTTTTTTTGCAAAATCTGGTTTTGCCTCTGATAACCCGGTTTTGGCCCTCATCTTCCAGCAACCAAACGGGGCCTACATTATTAAGGGGTTGGAATATCAACGACATACTAAGAATATCATTTTAGCCTTTTCAAGGGATTACTGTCTAACAAATGATATAATGTGGCTGTAGTTTCAAGACGCGCGATCTCGTATAGTGATGTCTAAAGGTGATCTTGTGGAGGCTAAGCATGACATGTTGGAGAGCCTTCAAGTTTTGGAAGGGGCATTGAAAGAGATATCAGTAGCTGGATCCCTGCCTTTCTTCAGTGGACAAGAGCTTGGGTTTCTAGATATTATCATCGTTTAGATTATGCTTGTTGGTTTCACACTTGTGAAACTATTGCGAATTTCAAGATACTTTTTAGAGTGATTATCCATTGCTTGATGCATGGGTTAAGAGATGTATGGAGAGGGACAGTGTCAAGAAATCTCTTCCTCCTCTTGATCAAGTTCTAGGACATGTTCTACGAGTAAGGAAGACACTTTTAATTGATTAAATTGATATTTCAGTTATCAAGCGTGTGAAATGTGTGTATTCATTAGACTAGCATATGTTTTGTAGAAAAATAGGTAAACAAGACGTCGAAAGATTTTTTTACTGAGTTGTTCTTGTCATGAGTCAACAATTAGATTATACACAATGTATTGTCAGGTTGAAGTGCTTTGTTATCTAAATTCTCTAGCTTCTCTAGTATTTATGATCGGGCTCCTTTTTTATTTACTATAGATCTCTCAATGTCCATCATCACAAATTCATGGAACATAGTGATTTATCTATATAATTATTTGAAATAAAATATTATTATTAACATAAAGTTTTAGAATATTAAGTTATAATGGGTTTAATTGTTTATATAAAAAAAATTGCTTTTAAGTATATTTGAGTAGAGTAGTCTTGAAAAGATTATTTTTTGCACTTTAGATAGTAATGGTCTAAAGTAGAGGTTCTTGAGTTGTTTCTTTATTATTTTGTTTTTGTGTTGAACTCAAAGATCCCTTTTTGGTGATTCAATAAAAACCATAATTAAACCATATTAGACCTAAATAATCACTCTCTTTGCTTTAATAAAAATGCTTTCAAAATATTTTAACATATGCCTCTATTTTTGAAATTATTTTTCAAACCACTGCACTAGCTAAAGTCACAATATTTTCAAAAATATTATGCCATTTATGCTGTCAACAAAGAGTTTTGTGCATATGGCGAGCACAAAGTAGTCAGTGGAAGGGCATCATGGAGTTGTAAGTTTGAATTTGAATGGTCTAAGCATAAAGCTGGCGATGTTTAGCAGGTGGCTGGTGGTCCGAAAGGTATAGTAGGGGAATCTCACATGACTACAAGTTTTATTCTTGACAATGTGTTGTTTCAGAGTTTCTAGGCTCTCCAACTAATTATGTGGGGAAGGATGTCATCGTAGAGTTTCCATTGGTAGTACCTGTAGTTGTAGTCTCACTCATTGTGTCTGTTGCTTCCAAATTTGGCACATGGGGACATAAAGTTGATGCAAAAGAAGGAGCTAGTGGTCCTATGATACGTACATTTAAATGGGAACAAAACAATTGCGGCAAACTCTTTGGGGCCATCCTAAACAAAAATCTCGTGTCCTCAGTGGAGCCTACCAAAGTGGGTTGCCAAAATGAGGAGCTCTTTATTTTTTTTTACTGACCCTTTTCTGAATTCTTCCATTTCTATGTTGGAGCTAACACTTATACGTAAGTTTCTTGTTCCCATTCCAATATTGAGGAAGTACAATCCCATATTAAAAAAAATGGTATTTGAAAGGCCATGTGGAGATTGTAGCACTTCCCAAAGTTTTTTTTTTTTTTTTTTGAATTTTCTAACAAAGAGGACTATAGTTGGATCCTTTATGGGGGACCCTGGATGATTAGCAAGATGGCTTTGTCTTTTCTGAAATGGTCTCCCAAATATAACTTTGAAGATAGTTGTTTAGGCTCTATCTTGGTTTAGGTCAATCTCTTGGGTTTTCCATTGAATTTTTGGAATGAAGGGGTTTTAAAAGGTATTGTTGCTTGTTATGGTCAACTTTTGATTCTGTAGCAAAGTATAACCAGTAGATCTAGGCTTTTCTTTGCTCATATCTATGTAAATTTTTATATATTGAAGAATCTACCTTCTGTAATCATGATCAACTCGAAGCAGGGTTTTTTCGAACATGAGGTAGAATTTGTTCAACGCTTCCTTTTGCCCATTTTATTTATAATAAGGTAGGTCACTAAGCTAAGAATTATCCTTAAAAAGCCAAAATGGCTTCTTTACCTCATCTATACCAAGGGCAGAGAAAGGAATGAATTTTTAAATAGGGCCCTCTACCCAAGAATGATGTTGAGGAGGAGGAGAAGAGTTAGGGGAATCTTAGTATTCCTATTTCAATGGAGTAGGTGACTGTGGAAGACTCATTCATTGTTCCTAATCTCATTGTTAGAAAAGATACCCAATGTCCTCATGAATCAAATTCTATGTTGACCAATTTGGTGGCTGACACCTTCAATTCAAATAAGAAACCTAATCTACTATCTTCCTAGAAAGAAGATCTCCTAGAAGACCATGTTCCTCTCAGAGATAGTGAGACAGAAGATGTTTTTGAGGAAGTGTTTTTTTTTTTTCCAAGTAGGGTGGATGTGGTGGAGTTGAATATTGGTCCAAACCCCAAGTTAGTAGGTGTTGTTGAAATGGTGGTGACCCCCTTTTCTAAGGGATTGATAAATTTTTTTGAAGTGGTACTTCCTAGACCTTTTGTCCCTTGTTAGAAAATTGTTGTCAATTTGGTGGAGTCAAGGGTTTAGCCCTAGAAGCCTTTTGATTTGACTAAGCTCCTATCTCAAGTCTCTGAGACCATTTTTACCCAGGGAGGTTAGGAGTTAGGTAAGTCATTTCAAGTGAACTTTCTTTACTCTTCATTTGATCAAACCTAGCAATTTGTGAATAAAGGGAGGAAAGTCAACTAGAAGAAACTTGTAATTTTTAACAAAGTGACCTATAACCTCATCAAATCGAATGTGGGAGGTAAGAAATATGGATTTGGTAAAAAGAATAATAAGGAGGCTCTAGATTATGCCAATAAATAGGATATTGCAGGTGGAAAAAAAAGAGCTATCTAGGAGATCTATTCCCCCAGTTCTAAATGAGTATTATGTCATGGAACATAAGGGGATTGAATGCCCCTCACAAAAAAGATATTCTAGGCAATGTGATTCGGGATCATAAGCTAAATATTTTGTTAATCCAAGAAACTAAGATGTTAAAAGACAAAGTTGAATTCCTTTCTCTTTTCAAGAACAAAAAAGTTTTAGGGTGTGACTCTAAAGGTACATTAGGTGGTGTGATTGTCTTATAGAACAATTTTCATATCCAAGGTGAGGTTCTTATAGCTGAAAAAATATAACTTTTATTAAGTTTTCCCATATTAGAGATAATCTCTCTTGGATTCTCTCTAATTTCTATGCTCCCAACTCCAAGAACGGGAGGCTAGCTTTTTGGGATAGATTGGGGTCTTTTAGAAGTTTTTTATTGACTTCCCATGGCTAGTAATGGGAAATCTTAACTCCACTTTGAATGATAATGAAAATGTGGGGGGCATTTCTATTGAAGCTCATTTGGATGGTTGGCTAGATTTTATGGACTTTATTAATCTTCATGCCTTGCTAGATGTGGATCTTCAAGGATATTCTTATACATAGTCCAACCATAGGAAGGGAAATCATCTCATACATGTAAGGTTGGATCATGCTCTTATCCTAGGTGATTAGTTTAATAGTTTCCATTATACTCTCTCCTCCATCACCAAGGTTAGTTCCAATCACTACCTAATTTCTCTGCTAGTTGACCATCTCATGGACAAGTGTAGTTTACCCTTAAGATTTAAAATTATGAGGATAGAACAACCTTACTTTGATTCTCTTGTCATGGACTAGTGGAATGTATAGGTTGATGGCTCGACTATGTTCAAGATAACGAAAAAATCAGCTTGTTAAAAATAAAATTAAAGTATGGAACAAGGAGACTTTTGGGGCTATTTTTAAGCAAGGAAAAGGAGCTATTGGTGAAGTATCATGATATAGTGACAAAAGAAGAACATTATTACAGAGAAAGATCTAGAGGTCTCTGGCTGAAAGTTGGAGATTGAAACACTATTTTTTTAAATCATGACTCCTAAATGTAGAGCATCTAAAAAATTTATGGATATTTCAACTCTCACTAGGAATGTACATTTTGATGGGGATATCTCTAAGGATTTTGTGGATTTTTCTACAATCTATTGAAAAAAGATTTTAATCTTTTTCTTGAAAATCAAAACAATCTTTTGGTTACTATTGCATCTCTGTTTGATGAGGATGCTAATAGAATCCTTGTTTCTATTCCCTTTATAGTTGAAATCCAAAATTTCATATTTTCTTTTGAAGATGAGGATCCTAGGGACCTTATTGGTTCTTGGTGTTCTTTTTTCAACATTATTAAGATGCAATAGGGTTAGAGGTGTGTGCTAGAATTAAAGAAATTTTATGAACTAGGAAATTGCTCAAGGAACTTAATCCCACCTTCATTGTTTTGATTCCTCAAATTATGGTGTTAGAACTATGGAATCCTTTTCCATTTATAAGGTGTTTCCTATAGTTCTAACATCTAGATTATTGTGAATTCTCCATTCTATCATTTATCCTCAGCATAATGGCTTTGTGTTGGGTAGGAAAATTTTGGACTTCATTATCAAAGTCCATGAGGTGATTCATTCTACTATTTGTTCAAATTCTCAAGGCTTCCTCTTCAAGATGGATCTATCAAAGGCTTGTGCCATAATTGATTGCGAACTCATGTTCAAAGTTTTGAAAAAGTTATTCTTTGGAGATCATTTGAATCAGCTTGTTGCCCAAGTGGTTGGTACTTCTTTTTCTACAATTATGATCAATGGTTCCTTTTCAAACTTTTCTAAACCTTGTAGAGGATTGAGACAAAGTGATCCTCTCTCCCATTATTTTTGCAATTATGGTGGAGATCCTTGGAATATTTGTTAGTGCCTCAATTTATGAAGGATTGATTCTTGGTCTTAAGTCTTCCTCTGATAATGTCACTTGCTCTCATGAGTAGTTTTTTGATAAAATGACTATGATAGGAGAATCTTCTATCAAGGAAGCTAAAAGTTTTAAAGATTTTTTATAGTTATATAATAAGGATAAAGATCAATTGATCAACTAGGAGAGAGGATAAAGATCAATTGATCAACTAGGATAAAAGCTCAATCTTCTTTGTTAATACCCCTTTTTCAGGAATAGGAGAAGATAACCCAAATTTTTGAGTGGAAAATTGAGTGTTTTCCAACTTCCTATTGTTGGTATATGTAAATCTTATTGCCTATTAGTGTTAAACACTTAGTCATATATGAGGCAAAGTTAGTCGGTCATCACTATGACTAAGCTGCTCTAGACATGTCAAGTCATGTGAGAGACTTTTAAATAAACATGTCCATGCTAAGCTCTATTGAAGCTGAAGAAGTCTTTTGTTAGCTAGTATTTTCAGCATAATCCAAGCTTAGTGATTTTTGAATAGAAAGAGCATATGGATGTCGAGTTATATAGAAGGTACCAAGTATAGTTGAGGTTGGCTTAGGTAGAAAGAATAGTGAATACCAAGAATTAGAGTCATTAAGTGCCAAGCAATGTAGAAATAACAATCAAGTCAGAAATGATACAAACTTTGAGGTAAACTATTTCAAGGAAACATAAACATGATATTTAATAGTTCTAAAAGTTGTTACAAAGGATATTACACATTTATGATGTCAATCAAAAATCTCTATGAGAGGTGATCAACCAATCAAAGGAAGAGGCAAAAAGGGAAGCATCTAGAAAATTCTTTAAGAAATATTTATATAGATAGATCTTAACCCTATTTTGATAGTATGTGTTCATGTGTAAGTATGAGGAGAAGAGAGAAAAAGTTATTTGTGTGATCACAAATCAAATCTAAGTGTGAAAGTATGAACATTGAGAAGAAGACAAAGGAGTGAAGTTTTCTTATGTTAGAACAGAGATAGCAACCTTATCAAGAAGTGAGGGACATAATAAAGAGATGTTAGATTAAAGATCGGATTAGAATTGAAGAGAGGATATCCATAATTAGTGGTAGAGTGCATACCAAAGGATCTGGTATTGAATCATAATTAAGTCATAGATAATCTCATAACAAAGTAACTTTAAAATATCTTTTGTAAATTTATCTTAACTGAGTCCTTAATTTATTGTAAGTGTAATCAAAAGTGATCAAAATTATAACCCTAACAGGCTAATTTTACTACTATAGTAGTGAAGATTTTTGGGTATCATCCCCACCCCAATTTTATTTTCTACTTGGAGGGTTTCTAGGTAACTAAATCTTTGTGTTATGTTCTTACATTTCATGAATGTGATTGATAGATAGATCTACAAGTTACAACATTTAATTTTAAAAGTTATGTTATGCATGAATTAGATATGAGTTGGAGAATGTTGTGAATACACTAAAGTTGTTTTAAGGGATAAAAAGTTAAATTACAGATCCTGATTCACTCCCCAAAACCCTCTCAGTATTTTCTTTCCCAATTAAGACTTGTAATAATTGGTATCAGAGAATTGGTTCTCTTGAATAAGTCTAACAATTTGGGAGGTTAGATCTTGGAAATGGAGGCTTACAAGTTGGGAAAGATTATTAACAATCAAGTGATTGACATCTAGCTCATACTACAAAAACTTGAAGTAGTAAGAGAGGAACTCAGAAAATATCTTAGAGGGATAAATGAAATGGTCATTCAACTAAATGACATGAATTATGAAGAATTCAATACTCAAGGACTATTTGGGACTGGAAATTCAAAGGAGAGTCATACAACAATTGCATATCTACTTGACAAGAATAACATCGCGTAAAAGCATAGACCTATGTCACCCTTTTGTAAAGGAAAAGGCTAACAAAAGTATAACTGTTCACCTTCAATGACATAAAACTAGTATTATTATTTAGAATTTGAAAATAAATTAAACTAATGAAATGTGTAGAAATGGTTGAAGTTTAGGATTATAATTTTTAATAATTATTTGGAATAAGAAATGATATATTTTCCTTATTTTTATCAACAATGTTTTAGTTGCTAAAAAATATTGAAAATTAGGGGTTTAGTTCCCACCACAAAACTATATGGAAATAAACTTATTTCTATTTGAACTTAGACTATGTTGTAGATAACACATATAGCTAGAACAATCAAAAATAAAAATTGACTTTAGACCTATATTTTCTCTTTTATAGTGATTCCAATTTCAACTCACTTGAGATCAATAGTTTTCATCTCCCACCACATTTTTCAAAATAAATCTATCCTAACTAGAAGAAAAATTGTACATTTTGAAAGAGGACTCTCTCCTCTAGAACATCATATAATTTTATAAATTTTTTAAAGATTATTTAATATTTTTTTTCTTTCTCAAAATCAACATCTTTTTGAGTGTTAAAATATGTGCTTGTAGAAATTTTTAATTACAATATACTATATCTAATAAAAAATGATAAATGATATATGAGAATATTCTTGACTTTGAGCTCTATAAAATGGTGTTTTTATTTTACTAAAAAAATATCATAAAAAAAACTAAGAGTGATTGAAACTTCAGTTTCTTGAAATAATATTATTTCTCTAGTAATTGGATACAAACTAGTATAAAACATACATTTAATAGACATTTCCAATTGGAAAAGTGTGAGACCATATATAACATAGCTAGAATGAATCTATCTAGATCATATGTTTGAGAAAAAATGATTTTTAAATAGAAATACTCAAATTTGGTTGTTTGAATAAGTCAACTTGAAAGGTGACACAACTTTGTACTTTTACCCCATCCTAAATGAAGAAGTCAAAGGATAAAAGAGAGAAAAGAAAATTTAGTGAATTATACTATATGAAGTGACCAAACAAAAGAATACAAAATACAAATGACTATCAGACTTGAAGAATGGTCATCTGATCTACAAAATCTTACAAACACTCAACTAGACATGATTAATCAACTAATGCTTGCAAATCAAGAGTTAAATAGGAAGGACATGGAAATAGAAAATTTGAGATCACAAACTTATTAGCTAAGGAATGAATTGAGGGCTACGAAAGAAGTTCTTGAAAGGTTAGAAAATTCCAATGAGGTAATAAAATACCTTTAAGAACTAATAAAATCACCTAGGTCATCTAGCTACAATTTTGATCAAGAACATATAAAGCAACATTCATCTACTGAAGAAGGAGAATCATCCAAGAGTGGAGAGCTCAGAAAAAGAAAGTCAAAAGGCAAGCCTACATGTTATCATTGCAGATAACTTGGTCATACTACAAATATTTTTAGAAATAGAAATGTTATACATTACCCTAAACCTAAGTTTAAAGGTTATTATTTTTACTACAAAAAGCAAGGATGACAAATACATGAGTTTTGATCAAGAATGAAGAATACATCTACTACACCTAGATTTGAAGGTTATTGTTACAAAAATCAAAATTTTGGACATAGAGCATATGAATGCAGATCACATGAAAGACCCTACTAGACAAATAAGAATGCATCTAAGAATGTTTGTTCTAATTGTCACAAGATTGGACATGTGAATAAGAATCATGGGAACCAAACACTAGTACCAAATGATGAACACAAAAAGGTTAAAGGAAAATTGGATCTTGAAAAACAAAGAAGGTGATGAAGCAAACCTAGAAGAAAAAGGTGGAAGTTGGAGATACTGGAACAAATGAAGTTAAGGTCACCCTATCCAATGGAGAAGGTTATAACACCACCTCCAACTAACCAAGAAAGGTACGTAAAGAACTGTATATTTAATGATATATCTTACATCAGTTCCTAACATAAAATGTGTAAAGTTCATATCTACATAAGGAAAGATACATATGAATAGATCTACGAAAATAGTAGCACAAAAGAATCATTTACATAGTTAGTGCCAAACATAAATAAAAAATGTCTATATTGTTCAAGAATTGCAAAATGGACTGAGTAATTTAAATATAAAATTTATTTATGGGCTGAGCTAGATGGAATAGACCTAGCTATATAGTGAAGACCGAGTTCAAAGGCACAATTTCAAATGAGACGATTGGGTTCCACCTAATAGTAAATACAACATTAGTGGAGACCCTAATTTGATCAAAAGGAAGAATATATTGAAACTTTGAAGACATTTTTCATATTTTGTATTCAAATTTAAAGAGCATAAAGCTATTTGAGTGATAGAGCAATTTGTGCAATTTGAGAAAGCAATTTAAGGTGAAAGATTAAACAAGTGAAGATCTAAGTTGTTTTGAGTTGTTTAGAGGAAAAAGGTTCCAAACCCTAATGAAAAAACATGGAATGTTCGTCATCTACAAGAAAGAGCCAAGGAATAGAGTAACATTCAATTGGTGAAGAGTGATGCTTGTCTTCCACCAAAATTTTGAGCTATTCCTAAGATTTTTGTGAAATGTAATTCAATGGGTGCATTATCATCGATACCACCTAAAGTAATCTTGATCCATGATCTCCAAAGTTGTTACATGTGTAAGATTGGGGAAGTTGGTGGCTATGAGATTCAAGAGGCATATAAAACATTATGTGACGAAGGAGTTTTGAGGATGAATTCAAGACTATTAAGAGGAAAGGGTTAACATGTGCTCTAGATTTTTATAGGATTTTCAAGATTAATTGGATAAAGACTGTACTAAGACAAATCAATGATATGAATCTATGGAAAGATAATTGACCTATTTCTATATCTAAGAAGATGATTCACAAGGTTACAAGGTACCATACATTAGATAAGAAGAAGACTTCACATTTTTTGAGTAGAGAAGAAATTGAGGCTAACACAAAGGTTGAGTGGAATGGATGAGGGTTGTCCATCTCTACCATCACTAATTCAATGATTGAGTTTGCAGTGAGAGTGACTTCTCAAAAATTCTATCAATCAAGTAAACTAAATAGTGTGCCATGTATGGAATTTCATCAAGCATGGAAGATTTTCATGAAGGATCAAATATGATCTTGCCAAGTTGTAGAGATCTAGTTGCGAGAGAACTTGACATCCATTAGAAAGAGAAAGAATTTTATGTGTAGGTTTGGATCTCCAGTTATGTGAATTTTCTTTTATGGTCACAATTATTTTCTTGGTATTGGAAAAATTATTTGTGAGAAAGGAAAACTATTCATATGAAAAATTAATCAATGCATAATGCAGTTAGGAGAAAATTTTGAGAATTCTATGAATATGCATTGTGAAGAGTTCAAACAAAAGATGAGGAAAAGGTGGAGGATCCCAATAGAGATAGTAATAAAATACTACAATGATGTATGGTTTATAGTAGATATAGATAACACATTTGCATAGGTAGTGAAGCTTAGGAAATATTGTGTCAAATCATTTGATTATGAAGTTAACAATGACAATTTGAATGCAAATATTGATGCACTACTTAAAGAAGAGATTGATACAGATGTAGAACCCTTTTGGAAGTATGAAAAAGTTAATGTAAGAATTATAGTGGATGTCAAATTAGATTTAAAAGAGAATAAAAGAAAGAATATGATCAAAGACCTAGAGGAAAAATTGGGCGCACACAACAAAGGCAAGGAACCTTTGAAGATTACACAAGGCCTTGGTGAAGATGAAGAAAAAGATAGCAGTGATGAGGAAGAGGAGGAAGAAGAAGAGGATCAAGGTAAATCTCTACCAATGGTAACTCCACCAACAAAGAAAGCTAAAACTATGAAAAAACAAAGCCTAAGGAAAAGGAGGTTACAAAGAAGCCAACAGTGACACCCATCTCTCCTCCCACACCTATTAGGCCAAGAACTAGGGTAGCAGATACTAGTGTCGAGCCTTTAATAAGGATAGGGGTAGTTAAGGTTACCAAACTGAGTGGTTCCATTATAGAAAAGAAGAAAAATCAAGCCCTTGTAAGCTATCCAAAGAGGATATGGTTCATAAAGAAGAAAGAAGGTGAAGAAGATGATGTAGAGGATATGGAACTAGATGAACTAGGAAATCATTGAGTCATAGTACCCAAAAGACCAAAGAACATTGTTGAGGTATGTGTTGATATTAGGAGCTCTACAAGCTTATCAAGTTTTATATTTGTAAAATATGATACATTGAATAATGGTGAAAAAATCAAAGTAGAGGGGGCCATGATCAATATTATGGCTAATAATAAATTGGCTCCTATTGAATTGGAGAAGGTTCCAATTGATTTGTATAATAGATTAGAGAGGAAGTGGCAACACAAATCTCAAGTAGAAAAACAAATAAGAGAAGGCACATTGGCCAACATCATGCCTGAGTTATCAAAAGATCAAAATTCAACATTTTTGGACAAGCATAGGAACCAATTTTTTCCCAAGTTTAGAATTTGTAGGATTCTTTAGAATAAGGTTGAAGTTGTAGTACAACAGAATGAGTTACTATGGAAAATATTTTTTGCTCTATCCACTAAAGGAGTGGAACAAGAGAAAACAATTGGGACCATGACCATCAAAGATGATCACAATGATAAAGATATTTTAGGTGTGTCGAGCCCAAGGAAAAATTTCACCTATTCATGCCACCAAACGTGACACACCGGTTGGTGAGAAACAAAATCCCTCAAATGCTAAGGGAGATAAGAAAGAGGCAAAGAAATCAACAAATAAAAATAGTGTAGAAACTTCTACCAAAGGCAAAAAATGACCAAATGTTTCAAGAACTCATAGTGAGGGAAGCTAGGAAGAAGGACAAGGAGAAAAAATATAGTGCCAAGTGCTACGGTTGTTGTCTCAAGAATTGAAGCATAAACAAGATTGAATGGTGACACCCCATCACCTAATCCTACAAAGGTCGAGCCATGAAGCAACACTTCATCCCATAGAAAAGGAAAAAAAATTAAGGATATTTCACTAGATATTTCAGTTAGTCTGAAAAAAGTCATTGAGATACCAAAATGGGACTTGGAAAATCTCACTCTAGAGAAAACAATAATGTTGCAAGAAATTTTGGCAAAGTAAAAGAAATATGAAGAAATGAGAAGAGAACATCAAAAAAGACACGTTTTGCATGAAATAAATGATATATTTTTTGTACAAAATTTCGATGGGCAAGCCCCAATTATTTCCCATCTTGTAGAGATTGTTGAACAAATAAATGCTAGTGATATTGAAGCTAATGAGATGTTAATGGCATGGTCAGGAAGGATTTTTAAAATAATGTCATAGAGAAAATCTCTACCACCTTTACCAAGCATAAGGTGGAATCGCAAGCCGATGTATAGAATGTAGATGAAATTGTACATAAGATACAAAATCTATATAGTATTTATGTGATGTACTAAGATACACTAATTCTAAAAATTCAAGCTGAAATAAAGCAAATAGACAACTTTATTTCACATTTAGCTAAATCTAGTACAAAGCATTATAATAAGCTATTGTTTGCACAAGGCAAATTGGTTGAGTTTAAAAAAACTAATAAAAGTACATGGGCCAAATTGATCTCAATCTAGTCAATGTTGATACCTCATCTAGAGGTTATGTAACATGAGCTAAAATCAACAAAAAATCTAATTCAGGAAGATCATAATCTTTCTATAGCTAATAGTTTAATTGACTGGGCTACAATATTGAAGTTGCATATTTTTGTATTGGAACCAACAAGAACCGCTTGGGATCATTCTCTTTCCATGATCCACTGAGTACAAAAACCATTCATTAAAAAATATGGTTTTATTCCACCCACCCAAACCTAGCAAAAGCCATGAGGGCCTATTTGGTTGTAGGCATAGGAATCGCGAATACAAATGCATATTGGGAATAGGAATGGCTATTCCAATAATAACTATTTTTTGGAATGGGTATAAGCTCATTTTAGAGGCAAAATGGGAATATGTTTTCCTACTCCCTTTTCCAATTGATGAACCAAATGGAAAATACAAAGTGTATTCCAATTTTTCTATTTCTATTTTGGCAACCAAATGTGCCCTAAGTGAAAAAAAAAAAGGAGGAATGTAATACTGATGATTATATATTAAATGACATAATGATGAGATCAAGGAGTTCAACCAGGTTAGATTAGAACTCAGAAGTCAGACATGGTATGAAAAAGAATACAATTAGACTATTTAGATCATGTAAATATATATTGTTACATTGTTATTGATTGTTTAGTCGGGAAACATTTTGAAGTTCTATATGATTTGATTCATAGGCTTAGGGGGAGTACTCTTTTTCTTTTATAATAACAATGGAATCATGACAAAGTATTTTTCCACTAATGTCAAAGGGGGATATTGTTGGTATCTCTAAATCTTGTTGCCTATTAGTGTCAAACACTTAGTCATATATGAGGCAGTATCACTCAGTCATCACTATGACCAAGCTACTCTATATAGGCCAAGTCATGTGAGAAACTTGTAAATAAACATGTATATGCCAAGCTCTATAGGAGCCAAGAAAGTTTTTTGTCACCACGTATTTTCAATATAGAGCATATAGATGTCAAGTTACACAAAAGGTTCCAATTATAGTTGAGGCTGAGCTTCAAAAAAAATCGTAGTGAATGCCAAGTACAAGAGATAGGAAGTGTTAAGAAATGCAAAATTGACATTCAAGTTAGAGATGATACAGAATTTGACTTCAACCATTTTAGTTTGACATAAACACATATTTAATATTTGTATAAGTTTCTAAAGATGCCATTTTATGTTTCTGATGTGGATCACATATCCCTATGAGAAGATGATCAACCAATCAAATGAAGAAGCAAAAAGAGAAGCATCTAGAAAACTCTTTAAGAAATCTTTATATTGTTGACATTAAGTCAAGTTTGTTATTAGTGACAACATTTATTTAGATTTTAGTTTAGACCGAGCAGTTTAGTGTTTACCAAGTAGTTCAGTATTTTCTGAGCTTTGTAGTTTCTACTAAGTTAATAACTTAAGTCAAGCGAATCTAGTGTTAACCGATTGAATGAACAATAGTGTCTATCGAGCATAGTTGTGGTAAACAAGGAATGTAGTTTATACCAAGTGACACTGTATCTACTGAGTCAATAGTGTATACTGAGTTTCAAACTACGTTGAAGTGATTAGTATGGACCGAGCCTCTACTTCTACCAAGTGCATGACGATGCTGAGTAATGACAATGGATGTTGTGCATCATAAATTCACCAAGTCAATTTTTAAAACCCGTGTATCTACATTTGGGGTGACTTTGTAATGTTGGTGTTAACTTGTGTAATGGCCGACCTTGCAATTATGTGAATTGGATTGGTATATATGTTATGTATTGTTTCATATTCAAAGAGTGTAATGTAATAATATGAGATAATCTGAATGAAATGCAAGCATGCGAATGTGAATCATTAAAAAAACAAAGTGTATTGCAAGGCCATATAAGAAGCAAGAGAGTTACATCTATCACATAGAGGTGATCAATACTTCAAGGATCTCAATCAACAATTCAGTTGTAAATTAGATCTATTATTTCATCCTAATAGGTGAATTAGCTTCAAATCCTTTAATAGGGTAGACTTAATAGTCTTTTATTTAAATCTTTTTACCGAGTGCATACTTCATTGTAGGTTTGTAAAACCTTTAACAAGGTGGACCTAGCAGTCCTAATTACTCCTAATAGAGCAGATCATCAAAAGTGATCATTGTAAACCTTAATAGGCCAACTTTATGCTACAGTATTGAAGTTTTGTGGGTATCATCCCCAACCCAATTTTACTTTCTATTTGGAAGGTTTCTAGGTCACCAAATATTATGTTCAAAGTGTTTTATGCTTTCAGTTTCTCATGCATGCAGTAGATTAGATTTATTAATGGTAATTGGATTATGCTATTAAGTTCTAAATTTGTTAAAAATTTTGAGGTTACTGATTCACCCCTCCCCTCTCAGTAACCTAGCTAGTCTTAAATATTTCCAACAATTGGTATCAGAGCTTTGTGGTTCTTAGGATAAAGTTTGACAACTTGAGCAAAGATCAAGAACAATGGAGATATTCAAACTTGACAAAGCTATTGACAATGAAAAGTTAGATCTAGAGATGGCCATAGTTCAACTCAAGAAAGCAAAAGAGCATCTTTCCCAATCCCTAAAAGGAAGGAAGGAACTTGCAAATTAGATGAATGACCACTAGTATGTTGAAGAAAAGATTGAAGATTTTCTCCCTTCAAGCAGTTCAAATGAAGCAAATGATGCAATCAAAGAAATCCTAGATAAGAATAGCTTCCTACAAGAAGAAGTAAGAAAATTGAAAAGAGAACAAGAAATTAAGTCAATAAGATTGTGTGAAATCTTAAAATAGAGAAATAAGGTTAAAGAAGACTTGGAGGTAAGGAAAAATGAAATTCAAAATAAATCCCTTTAGCAAGAAAATCTTATTAATCAACTCTCCAGTGCAAATGAAATCATGAGTCTGAGATCTGAAAATGAAAGGTTAAGGAATGACTTAAACTCTAAAAGGAAAATCAATGAAAGGATGAAAATTGATCTAAATTCTGAAAATCAACTCAATGAAAGAATAATGAAATCCCAAGTAGACATGGATCAATTGAATCAACAAAGTGAGCAGAATCTTTATAGGCAAAAGTGTAAGGCAGGACCTGTATACAAAGAAGAAGGTGAATCCTCCAAACAAGGTACTCAAAGGAATCAAAGACCTACTTGCAATCACTGTGGTAAGATAGGTCTATGTTGGAGTAATTGAAAGGAAAAATTCAATGGAAAATGCTACAATTGCAGTCAGCATGGTCATAAAGCTAATGAATGCAAAGAAAAACCAAAGTTTGAGGGCAAGTGTCACAAATGCAAGAAACAAGTCACAAGGCGTCTAAGTGAAAATCTAAGTTATTCAATTCAATTGAACAATTTGTGAAGGAAATATTTGGTTGGGACTACAACACTTGGTGTAGATATCATTACTATGGAGAATATGGACACATTGTCATAAATTATCTTAGAGATCACGTGAGAAGAAAGAATACCACCATAAGATGTTACAAATGTATTAATCTTGGTCATATAGCTAATAATTGCATGAATACAAGTAGAGTTGAAGATGAAAAGAAAGCAAAAGAAAATAACATCAAGAAGCAGATAAGATAGTAGTAGATTCCCAAATCTACCAAGAAAGCTAGTTCAAGCGATGATAGTCATGTCACTCAAGAAGTGGATGACTCTACCATTTGCAATTAAGTTCCTAAGGAAGAATTGGAACTATGTTTTCAAGGTCACATCTTAAATAATTCCAATTGAAAAGAAGTAAAGATTCATATTAGTATTCAAGATATAGAAGAATCATCAACAAGATTGGTAATAGTTATCATCAAATTGACTTCTCTGTCAAGCAAGGTTGGGTCATGGACTCTACTGAGCGAAGTTGGGAGTAACTTGGTTATGTTTGGTTGCCGAGTTACAAGCTTTCACCGAGCAATCTATAAAAATAGTGGATGATAGGCTGCCATGCACAATGGCTCTCATTGTACCAAGCATTAATGGGAAGTTTTACGAAAAAGGCAAGAAATTGATTCCATTCTCATCATGAATTTAGTATGTTGCAAACAAAGTGATTTGCAACAAAAAAAAATTGATAGAATTTTCTCAACTTACTAAGTTATCATGACATCCAATAGTAGTAGCATGGCAAAAAAAGGATCTAAAATGTTGGTGAAAGGTGTTGAATGGAAAGCCTTTAACTTCAAACTTGTTCTAGCTATTGCCGAAACCCTCAACCCTAATGAAGCTCAGTCGCAAATACCACATAAGATACTTCTCTTAAATGAAATTTGAACTCATTTTAAATGTGCAATTTAGGAGATAGGAACCCTTGAAATCAATAATGCCCTAAGTGAATTTTATGTGAATGTAATTCTCAAACCTGAGCACAAACATTTGGGAGAGAAAGGTTTAACCCATATTCCTCACCTGCCTCGAAACATTCAAAACAAATGGATTAGGTATATCTTAAGTCAAGATCATAATGGTCAACTGTGGTTAGAGAAACTAGTTTTAATTACCAAGAAAATGATACATTACATTACTAGTCTCCCCATGCTTACCAAAGCTAAAGCCACTAAAACCCTAGGTTAGGATGAGTTGCAAAAGAAAACCCTAGTTGAGTGGGATAGAAGAGGAATGAAAATCAGCAATGTAACTAACATAGAACTAAAATTTGGCATCCATGTGATAGCACACATGATTTATAGTTCAAGCCAACTCAATAGTGTGTCATGTGAAGCAATTGACTTAGTATATAAGGTTGTAAAGAAGAATTTTCCATTTGACCTAGTAGATTTGTTGATGAAGTGGCTAAACAAAAACATGGAAAGCATTAGAACCTCAAAGAATAACCCATGCAAATTTGGATCATTGTTGACATGTTTATTTTTCTATGTTCAAAAGTTTTTCCCCTCTAAAGGCACAATTGTATGGAGAAAAAATACACCAATTTTATATTAGATCAATGAGTATATTGCTGAAATGGGTGAAATTTTTGATAGTATTATGGATAATTATTTAGAAACTTTCAAAGAAAAGATGAACAACAGATTCAGGATACCAAAGAATTTAGTTGAAGATTATAAGGATGATGTTTGCTTTAAGGTAGATAGTGACAAAGTATACATCCAGGAAATAAGGCCCAGAGTTGTGTGGGTAAAATGTCTTCCATATGAGGTTAACATTGATGAGGGGAAGGAAATAATTGAAGCCTTGTTAAATGAGCCTGTAAATCCAAAGGCACCTCTCTTTGGAACCTACGATGAGGCTAAAGCAAGAATTGAACTTGAGATCAAGCTTCAATAGGTAGTAAACAAAGGAAAGAGGAGGATAACAAAATTGAAAACAACAAGCACCCCTCTTATGATTACCGAATTAAAAGGAGAAGATGTGAAAGAATCTAAAAATCAAGAGGAATCTAAAAAGGAAGAAGACCAACAAGTAAGAAAGGCAAGGTGATCATCACCAAGCCACCAAAGCCATCCACTATAGTATTTACAAGAGGATCCAAGAAGAAAGTAGGAAAAGATGATAGTGATGTTGTCTTCAACTGACCTCTCACATTTCAAGATAAGGTAAAGATACTAAGAGAAGGTGTTGGAATAAACAACTTTAAAGTAGTTAAGTATGAGACCAAGACTCCAACAAAGCAAAAAGAAGTTGAAGATCTGTTCATGGACAAATTGGGCAGATGGAAATTCTCTCCAAACCAGCTAGCATCTCAAATTCCTACAATTTTGTTAGATAAGGTCAAGGTTAGATGGGAGAACACCAAACATACTATCAAAGACATTTTTTCTCAAACATTAAAATAGTTGGTGCCCAACTTGACTAATGCAGAGGTAAATAAAGCATTAAAAGATAATGAGAACAAAATGACTTTAAAATTCAACACTTGTCTAGTCTTGATGAAAGATATAGAATATATTGTGAAGAATTCTATAAACCTATGGAAAAATGTATTCCATCTTCACAAACCAAGTGGAAATCCTATTGAAATCAAAGATGATGATGATGACAGTGACAAGGATGAAGAAAATGAAGAATACTCCACTCCATTTGTCACAATTGATGCAGAAGAATATCAACAATTAATGAAGGATGATGAAGAAGAAAATGAGGAAGAAGCTAAAGCTGAAGATAGCTGCAACTATCATAGCTTCACTTCCTTACTCTCTAGAAAAACTTGCAACATTATAAAGCCCAAAGACAACTTCAGCAAAATTGATTGTGATAACCATTGATACATCAAATGTCCAATCACTCCCTACTACCTCTGAGCTCAGCACATCATACATAGAAGTGTCTACCACTTCATCCACCAAGCTACAACATCCTTTAGTTATCGAGCAAGCCTCAATAGTGGATACAGAGTGTTCCACAATTTTAAGTTCATTAGCAGTAAGTGCAGTTTTGGATTCTTTAGTTTTGACTACTTCAGTAAGTGCTTCAATTGTAAATACTTCTATTAGTACTTCACTTGTGGATACCTCAGTTTTGGGAAATTTTTTAAATACATTAGTTTTGGATTCTATAAGTATTCCAATAAGTATTCCACTAGTAGGCACTGTACAAGTTTTTACTACTAGTCCTACCATTTCCACAATTGTTTCTATTCCAAAATCTAAAGCAATAACTTCAAAGTAAGTTCAACCAAGACTTCTGATTAGTGGAAAGGAAATAGATGAAGATATAGATTTGGATTAGGAAATTAAAATTCCCAAATGGGATTTTGATAACATCTCTATGGATCAAATGGATATAGTTGGTCAACTTCTTCAAAAGAAGGCAAAGCAGAAGAAACTCAGAGAAGAGAGAGATAGAGAATATATGATTATTAAGGATGCAAAGAATATTTTGACAGAAGCTACAGGTGTTGAATTTGATTCTTCTCAACACATTTTGTTGCAATTAGAAGAGGCAATCAGAAAATTCAATGAAGATTCCAGGTGGCCAAGATAAGTTAATTGAGAAAGCATAAAAGAAGTTTGATAACAAAGTGCTTGAGCAAATTGCTCAGCAAATAGCTATCTACCAAGTAGAGCTTTCTTCAATTTTGACAAATCTTGAAACTTCTTACTCAAATGTAATTTCTCTTTTTGCAAAGTTATGTGATGTTACCAAATATACTAAGGAAATAAAGAGAAAATTGAATAAAATTGATGAAGATTTGATGGCTAGTGCAAAGTAGTTGCAACTTGACCCTAGTTCAAGCTCTGAACATCATATGAAGATTAGATTCTTATCAGATATGCAAACAAAATTATTGAGAGAGGAAGCAAGGATCTGATCTACACTCATAGACATTCAGAACATGATCCTTCCCATCATGGATACAATGTAGAAGCACATTGCCTATTCCAAAACATTGATCCATGATAATAATTTCTCAATTGTAGATCACATGATCGAGATCTCTATAGAAGTACAAGTTGCTCTTCAAACCTACAAAGTTTTGCAAGATAACTAAGACAAGACCTTAACTCTTATTCTTAAGGTACATTCTAAATTTCTCTCACATTTTTGTTAGATTATGGTGACTGATTAGGAAAGTACTGTACATACTTCATAAAAAAAATTTGGGCCGTGGCCGACATTGTAGCCAACATATTATGGGCGACATGTTGTAAGCCTAAAACGGCATAAAATACTTGTATAAAAGAGTTTAGGGTTAGGTATTTTTCATAATGTTGTGATGTGAAATTGCTTCTTGTAGTGGTAGTGAGTTGTAAGGGATTACGAATTGTAATCAAGTTGTAATCACTGGATTGTAATAAGATCAAACTTGCTGTTTGGTGGACGTAGCCCAGGGATTGGGTGAACCATGTTAAATCTTGGTGCCTTTTGTTCATTTCTGTGTGATCTATTATTTTCTGTTACTAGTTATATTTGCATGTAGTTTTTATTTCTGTCCATGGTTTTATCCTAACAATTTTAGTGTCTCCATATAAGTAGATTGTGTATAAATCTTTGGCATTATTGTCAAAAAGGGGGAGAGATGTGTACATAATTAAGGAGGAGAGATATTTGTAAATATCATGAGAGAAAGATACCAAGAGATACACTTAGTATGACATCATATGTAAATTGTATGGGGGAAATATATGCAAAGAAAATATATAACAAAGTTACAAAGACAAATTTTGGAAAATCTCAAAAAAAAAAATTAGCATGCCATACCAAGCTAAGTATCACACTATGTTGTACATGAATTTTGGTTGATAAGTGTTTTTTTCACTAATGCCTAAGGGGGAGATTGTTGACATTAAGTCAAGTTTGTTATTAGTGACAACAATTATTCAAATTTCAGTTCAAACTGAGCAGTTCAGTGTTTACCAAGCAATTCAGTGTTTGTCAAGTAGTTCAGTGTTTACTAAGTAGTTCAATGTTCATCGAGCTTTGTAATTTCTATTGAGTTAACAACTTAAGTCAAGTGAAGCCAATGTTAACTGAGTTGAATGAAGAATAGTGTCTACCAAAAACAGTTGTGGTAAACAAGGAATGCAGTTTATACCGAGTGACATTGTATCTACCAAGTCACCAGTGTATATCGAGTTTGAAACTACATTGAAGTGATTAGTATGGACCAACCCTCTACTTCTATTGATTTCATGATGATGCTGAGTAATGAAAGTGGACGTCGTGTATCAAAAATTCACCAAGTTAGTTTTCAAAACCCATGTATCTGCATTTGGGCCAACTTTATAATGTTGGTGTTAACTTGTGTAATGGTCAACCTTGCAATTATGTGAATTGGATTGGTATATATGTAATGTATTGTGTCATATCAAAATGGTGTAATGTAATAATACAAGATAATTTAAATGAAATGCAAGCATGCGAGTGTGAATCAAAAGCAAAACAAAGTGTATTGCATGGCCATATCAGGAGTAGTAGAGTTACATCTATCATAGAGAGGTGATCAGTACTTCAAGGATCTCAATCAGCAATTTAGTTGTAAATCAAATCTACTATTTCATCCTAACAGGTGAATCAACTTCAAATCCTTTAATATGGTAGACTTAATAGTCTTTTCTTTAAATCTCTTTACCGAGTGCATACTTCATTATATGTTTGTAAAACCTCTAAGAAGGTGGACCTAGCAGTCCTAATTGCTCCTAACAGGGCAGATCATTAGAAGTAATCATTGTAAGCCTTAACAGGCCAACTTTATGTTGCAGTATTGAAGTTTTGTGGGTATCATTCCCACCCCAGTTTTACTTTTTGTTTGGAAGGTTTCTTTGTCACCAAATATTGTGTTCAAAGTGTTTTATGCTTTTAGTTTCTCATGCATGTAGTAGATTAGATCTATTAATGGTAATTGGACTATGCTATGAAGTTCTAAATTTGTTAAAAGTTTTGAGGTTATTGATTCACCCATCCCCTCTCAGTAACCTAGCTAGTTGTAAATATTTCCAACATATATAGGCATATATCTTAACCCTATTTTGAGAGTGTGTGTGCATGTTTAAGTATGAGGAGAAGAGTGAACACGTTATTTGTGCAATTATAGAGTAGATCTAAGTGTGAAAATTTGAAGAAGGAAAAAGAGTGAAGTTTTGTTATTGCAAAATAAAGGTAGCCACCTTATAAAGTAGTGAAGGATAGAATAGAGAGATATTAGATTAAAGATCATAGTAGAATTGAAGAGAGGAGATCTATAATAAGAAGTAGAGTGTAGACTGAAAGATTAGGTATTGAACCATAACTGAGTTGGGGATAATATCTTACTAGAGTGGTTTTAATAGACCTTTTATAAATATCTTAACTGAGTCCTTAGTTTATTGTAAGTGTAAGATCCTCTCACAAGGTAAGACCTAATAGTCTTAACAACCTTTAACAGGGTAGACCCCTCATAAGGTAGATCATCCAAAGTGATCAAAATTGTAACCCTAATAGGTTAACTTTATTATTGCAATAGTGAAGATTTGTGGGTGTCATCCCTATTGAATTGAGATTGTTGAAGTGAATAATATTGATGAAACTATCATGGAATGATCATTATTTTGTCATTGATGTCAAACCTACTACTTGTTGTTGAGACAATTGCTTACTTTGGTTTGAATACTATCATTTGTTTGATTGATGAGGATTTTCAAAAAGAAAGGATAACAAGAGAACCTAGAGAAAAGTAGAGTTATTTGGTGTACAAAAGGTGCACTAAGACCAACCAAGAAATTGATGATATTATGTATTCTTAATCTACTTATGGCTAAAGTGAATGGTTACTTTAGCTAAGCCTAGAAGAAGTGTTTTCACAAAAGTGTCTTCCAAGGCTAGCTGACCAAACAATGCAAGCTGAGAAAACTTAGTGCAGGTTGAGCATAACTCAGTATGTGCTAAGCATCATAAAAATAGTATGTTTCAAGCATTAGAAAAATATAGCTAGTTCTATGCATCAGGGAAATGATAAGAGTGATTGAAAAAGGAAGACTTAGTTGATTCCAAGCAACCCAATGTTGGTTTAGCATCAGAAGATTGTTATTACTGAGTGAAAAGTGTGGATGTTGAGTAACAATAAAAAGATTTTAATCAAAGATACTAAGCTAACAAAGTTGATTTTTGGAATTGTGTGAAGCATGTGGAAGATTTCTATGTTGAGCTGGTAGCACCGAATTCAAGATGGACCATTTGAGGTGAATTCAAAGAGGATTGTAGAAGAAGTTTCTAGAAGGGACTAAAATGGAAGAGTGAGTAGATTCATTTAATCTTACCTAACCCTAGAATGGATGATTGTGATTAAGTGAAAAAATCCTAAATTCTCTATTTATAGAGATAGCAAGCCATAAGCAATAGTTGTCATGTGTGAGAACCTAAGAAAAATTAGAAGTCTAGTGTGTTGCTTCATATGGTGACCAAATAGAAGAGTGTGCAATTAGCATACAAAGAAAGAAGGCTTAAGAGGTTGAAGGCTTGAAGGGTGAACAAGAAATTAGAGATGAAGGGTATGAATGCCAAGAAGAATAGTGAACCAAACCAAAGATCCATAATAAACAAGTGACTTGTGATTTATGATTAGATCAAGTCCTACTTCTACTTTCTAATCATTGTACCAGTCTAGATAAATCCTTTGGATTAAAATTGACGTAACAGTCATTTTTAAATCCTTTAACAGGGTGACATTCTAATGGAATGTTCTAGAGTCTTATAATAAGGCTCACTCCTAATAGGGTTATGAAAATCCTTTAACCAAGTTACATCTAACAATGTGTTTTGTAAACTTTAATAGGGCTAGCTCCTCACAGAACTCACTTTAGAAGAGTGAAAATTGGTAGCATGTTACTGGTGGTTTTCCCAAATTGGGTTTCCACATAAAATCCTTGTGTAAAATGTGTGATTGATTTTGTGGTTTTGCATGTTTACATTTTTGCAAAGTTATTTTGACATAGCACAAACATATGCATATGTTTAATGTATTGAATGCTCAATGCATGCATAGGTATAAGTTGCAGTACTAAAAATTTCTATTTTTATATTTATATTTGGACAATTGATTCACAACACCCCCCCCCCCCCAATGATTTTGATGAAGATGAAGCAGCTACATTGATATTTTATGTTATTAAAAGTGATAGATGGATCATTAACAATGCATATTAATATCACATGAATGAAGACAAAAGTAAGTTCATTACCCTTAAATATTAAAATGGAAATAGTGTTAGATTGGATAATGATGCACCCTATTTGATTAAAGGAAAAGGATAAGCAAGATTGATAGATAAGATCATGTGTAATAATGCTTACTATGTGGAAGGACTTAACTAAGATCGATTAAGTATGTCACAATTAAATAGTTTAGATTGTAAAGTTGAATTTGATAGTAGAAAAGCTAAGATCTATGACACTGAGGGAACATTAATTTGAAGTGGAGATAGACTAAAGCTAATCTATTTTATCTTGATATGAATGATGTTACTTGTCTTGTTGTATAATTTGATTGTATATGGTTATGGCACAAGAGCTTATATAATGTTAATTTTGATAACTTGGTTAGTATCATTAAGATGAAAGAGTCATAAATTTTCCAAAACTGAAGAAACCTGATAACTTAATTTGAAAACAATGTTAGTTAGGGAAGATGAAAAAGTATAGTTTCAAAAAATAATCTTGAATTAGTTCATATTGATTTATGTGGACCAATTGAATTGCAAAGCTACAAAGGTGACAAGTACATTATCCTATTTTTTGTTGATTACTCAAGAATGATGATAGTAACATTCTTAAAAGAAAAATCTAATGCTTTTAAATGTTTAAGTGGTATCTAGCAAGAGTTGAGAGGGAAATTGGTAAGAGCTTGAAATGTCTAAGATCTAATAGAGGTGGAGATTTTACCTCCAATGAATTTGAAAACTTTTGTAATGATAGGGAAATCAAGAGACAAACTTCTATACCTAGGACCCCTCCACAAAATGGGATTGTTGAAAGGGGGAACATATTTTTAATGGATTGTTCTAGAACACTGATGATGGAGAAAAATGTTTCTTTGAAATATGAGAGAGAAGATGTCAATACAACTATCTATACCTTGAACTGAGTACAAGTCAAGAAAGTTGTGGAAAGTGCAAATATGAAGTTTGATAAATATAAAAAAGTTCATGAAGATGAACCAAACAAGGAACCTAAAAACTATAGAACCTTTGTGTACTACTATGAAGACATGTCTTTTGATGATGATAATTATGCAAACCATGAAGACATGTCTTTTGATGATAAAAACTATAGAACCTTTGTGTACTACTATGAAGACATGTCTTTTGATGATGATAATTATGCTAATCAACAAGAATTAGTGAGTGTTGAGTCACATACAATGGATGTCGAGTTATATTCAGGAGCCAAGTTGCAATTAGGAGCTAAGTTGGAGATAGAAGATGAGGTACATTATGATATTGAGATCATTGTACATAAAAGGAATGCCAAGTTACTTGATAGAGAAATGCAAAGTGGCTTTGAATTTGATAGACTCGTTGTAGAAAAAAGAGCAAAACTAAGATTGTCAAAGTATGTCAAAAGACATCACCATGTTGGAAGAATTATTGGAGATAAAGAAGCCAAACCAATCAAAAGGAATAGGTTAACAAATGATACATTTTTTTAAGCATGCATGAGCCTAAGTCAATGTAGGATGCATTAGAGAATGAAGAATGGAGTAAAGCCATGAAAGAAGAGATTGATTAGATTGAGAAGAACAAAATGTGAACTCTAGTACTCATACTAGAGAACAAGAATGTGATTGAAACCAAGTGAATTTATAGAAATAAATTGGATGAGAATGGTGAAGTCACAAGGAATAAGGAAAGATTAGTTTTCAAGGGATATGTGCACAAGAAGAAGGAATTGACTATGGATAGAAAATTTTCCCCAGTTATAAGATTGGAAGTAGTAAGAACTCTACTTGCTTATTCTACATACAGAGGTTTTAAATTTTATCAAATGGACATGGAGTCAATATTTTTGAATGTTGTACTAGAAGAGGAGGTTTGCATAGAACAAATGAAAGGATTTGTTGATTCAAACAACAAGAACATGGTATGTAGATTGCACAAAGCTTTATATGGTTTGAAGAAAGTTCTAAGAGCATGGTATGAGAGGCTTCACAACTATCTTGTGAAGATTAGTCTTGAGAAGACTAATAATAACAAAAATCTGTAACTAAAGAAAAAAAGAGGTAAAGGGATTTTACTAGCTAGCATATTTGTTGATAATATCATATTATGAGGAAAAAATGCATTATGTAAGACATTTTCAAATGAAATAAAGAAAGTGTTTGATATTTTTATGTTTGTAGAGATAAACTTATTTGTTAGATTGCATGTATATCAAATGAAATATGGTATTTACATCACTCAGTCCAAGTATGTGAAGGAAATATTAAATTTTTTTGGCATGGAGGATTCCAACACTATTAGTACTCCATGCTGACAGGACACAAAATATCCAAAAATGATGATTTTACTAAAGTAAATCAAAAATTATATAGGTCTATGATTGGAAAATTAAAATATGTAGTTCATAGAAGACCTAACATTGCATTAGCTATTGGAATTTTTGCAAGGTTTTGTGCAAATCCTAAGGAGAATCATTTAATGGTCATTGAAAGGATCATGAGATACCTAAAAGGAACATAACACTATGGTCTATACTACAAGAAAAATGACAAGTTTAAATTAAGAGCCTATACTAATGCTAATTTGGATGGAAACATTGATGAATGAAAGAGTACAAGTGTAGGGAAATTTTTTTTAGGAAAGAGATTGGTCACCTAGACCAATAAGAAACAAAATTGTATCTCACAATCTATTGTTGAAGGTTAATATGTGGCAGCTGTAGTGAATTGAACAAATGTGGTATGGATCAAACAGTTACTCAAAGGAATGAAGGAGGAAACTAGTAAGCCTATGGTAATTTATTGTGAGTACTTTATTATGATAGTACAAGTGCTATAAACATATCAAAGAATCTTGTGATGCACACAAAAACAAAGCACATTGCTATCAAGTATCATTACTTGAGATATTTGATTCAAGACAAAGAAGTAAGAATGGAATATGTGAATACAAAATAACAAATAGCTGATATATTCATAAAAGCTTTACCTATGGATGCACATGAATATCTTAGAGGTAAACTAGGGGTGATAACCCCATTCAAAGATACTTAAGAAGAAAGAGTAGTGCCGTACATTTACTGCATTGAATGCCATATTTTACAACTTGATGCAATGGATCTTACTTGAGGACCTACCTAAAGTAAGGAAGGAGATGAAATCAAATATTTACTATCACATGCAAGGTGACAGTGTGAGAATGTGAATTGATTATATTTGCATGTATAGATGACAAATCTTTGGTAGATATAACAAAGAGCAAGATATAAGATATAAAGCTAAGGGGGATATAATAGAAAGAGGGAGATCTTACTAAGAATATGTTTACAAAGAAATTAGAGATTAGATGAAGGTACACATATTGATAAAGGGATAAATTTCAATACAAGGTATAAAGTTTCTTTTTTCGTATTGTAGTTGGTATTTTTTTGCCATTAATGCCAAAGAGAGAGATTGTTGAAGTGAAGAAGATTGATGAAACTATCATGGAATAATCATTATTTTGTCACTAATGTCAAACCTATTATTTTTTGGTGAGACAATTGCTTACTTTGGTCTGAATGCTATCATTTATTTGATTGATGAAGATAATTTGAAAAGAAAGGATAACAAGATGATCTAGAGAAAGGTTGAGTTATTTAGTATATAAAAATGCACTAAGACAGAGTAAGACATTGATGATATTATGCATTGTTAATATACTTAAGGCTAAAGTGAATATATAATTTAGCTAATCCTAGAAGAATTTTTTCATAAGAGTGTCTCCCAAGCCTAGCGAAGAAAGTAGTGAAAGCTAAGAAAACTTAGTCTAGGTTGAGAAAAACTTAGTATATGTTGAGCATAAAAAAAAACTATCTAACAAGTGTCAAAAAAATATAGTTAGTGTCAAGCATCATGGAGATGATAGTAGAAAAGATGACATAGTTGATGTCGAACAACTTAGTGTTGGTCAAGCATCAGAAGACTATTATTGTTGAGTTAACAGTGTGGATGCCTAGTGACAATTAAAAGAGTTTAATCAAATATTTAACAAATTTGAGTTGACAAAGTTAATTTCTTGAATTATGTGAAGTGTTTGAAATATTTCTATAATGAGTTGGTGGCATAAAATTCAAGATAAACTATTTGAGGTAAATTCAAAGAGGATTGTAGAAGAATTTTCTAGGAGTGGCTAAAATGGAAAAGTGGATCGATTCATTGAATCTTACCTAACCCTACAATGGATGATTTTGGTTAAGCAAAAAAAACCTAAATCTCTATTTATAGAGATAGTAGGCAAGAACCAATAGTTGTCATGTGCAAGATCCTAAAGAACACAAGAAGTCTAGGGTGTTGCTTCATATGGTAGCCAAATAGAAGAGTCTCCAATTGGCATGCAAAGAAAGAAGACTTCTGAACAAGAAATCAGAGATGAAGGGTATAAATGCCAAGAAAAATGTAGGACTAAACCAGAGATCTGTAATATTCAAGTGAGTTGTGATTTATTATTACATCAAGTTCTACTACTACTTTCTAATCATTATATTAGGCTGGATAAATCCTTTGGATTAAGGTTGACCTATTAGTCATTTGTAAATCTTTTAATAGGGTGACATTCTCATAGAATGTTCTAAAGTCCTCTAAAAAGTATCCCTCCTAAAAGGATGATTGAAATCCTATAACTAGGTCACATTTAATAGTGTGGTTTGTAACCTTTAACAAGGTTGGCTCCTCACAAAGCTCACTTTAGAAGAGTGAAAATTGGTAGCATGTTTCTAGTGGTTTTTTCGAATTTGGGTTTCCACATAAAATCCTTGTGTCAAAATGTGTGATTCATTTTGTGATTTTGCATGTTTATATTTTTGCAAAGTTATTTTGACATAGGACAACAATATGCATATGTTTAATGTATTGAATGGTAAATGCATGCATAAGGATAAGTTGCAGTACTAAAAGTTCTTGTTTGTACATTTTGACCTTGGATAACCGATTTAGTTTCCGTCTCAGTTATTCTAAAGTATTCCAACAATCCTAATCCTAGTTTTGTCTTTAGCTTGGAGGGTTTTTGGGTAACTAAATCTTTTTATTAAGTTCTTACATATCTTGCATGTGATTGATAGATAGATCTACATGTTAGAACATTTTATTTTACAAGTTTTGTTATGCATGAACTAGATATGAGATGAAGAATGTGGTGAATGCACTAAAGTTATTTTAAGGGATAAAAGGTTTTGCAGATCCTAATTCACTCCCCTCTCAATATCTTGTTTTTTAATTAAGACTTTTAGCACCTATTTGGGTCTTCCTTTAGGTTTCAAACCTTCTGAGGCCTTCTAGCTTAAGCTAGTTGATATATTTAAATATAAATTGGTTAGCTAGAAAGGTCCCTTTCTTAGTCAAGTAGGGAGACTCTAAACGCTAAAGTCTAACCTCCCAAATCTTCCAATTTACACATTAATCTTGTTTTAAAATTACTGGAAAGTTATTGGATACCATTGAAAAAATCTAGAGGAATTTTCTCTCATCTGGTGTTGAGGAGGAAGAAAGGCTTATGCTGGTTGCTTGGGATAAATTTTGTAATCCTAAAGTGAATGGTGGTCTAGGAATTCATTCTATAAAGTTATTTAATTCTTCTCTATTTTGAAACACATATGGTGCATTTTTTAACATAATAAAGATTCCAAAACAAAATCTTGAGGATTAAGTACCATATAAAAAAGCTAAATATTATAGCTTTTTTGAGATCCCAAAATCTTGTTAATGAGTCTAGTTTTTGGAATTACATCCCTTGAGGTAAGGAATTACTTTTTTCTAGAGCTAAATGGAAAATGGGAAATGGTACCAGTATGGATTTTTGGGAACATAAGTGGATTTTACAGTGTTCAATTTCCTCTTTGATGAGGTTGGTTCCCTTCAAGGATAGATGTAAACTTTGGATTGGATCTCTAGTCATAGACTAGAGACAAAATGGTAAGTGGGTGAATCTCACCATTCTTGATGTGTCTTTTGCTTCCTCAATTCTAGATCTCAACTCTCATGTTCTGGTAAGGAATGAACTAGATAAGATTATTTGTGATGGCAGTTCCAATGGTTCTTATTCAAAGGCTTAAGGGAATTTCTTTCATCAAACTTTTATATCTCCTTCCCCTATTTCACAAAAGCCATGGAACCAACATCTTATTCTAAAAATTAATATCTTCCTTTGGCTAGTTTTTCAAAAAAAGATCCTCACAATTGATAATATGTTCAAAAGAGGTATGTCTTTTCCTAAATGATGTTTTCTTTGTGAAGGAGACCTAGAGTCTAGAGATCATATATTTTTACAATGTCATAATGCCTAGGACCCTTGGATGTGTCTCTTCCAATGATGGAATCTTGAATGGATTTTTCCTAGGATAGTGATTGATCTCTGGTCTATGTGTCATGGTTGTTTTCCACCAGTGGAGAAAGGCTTCTAGTAGCTTCCCTCTCCCATGTCTTATGAAACCTTTAGAAAGAATGAAACAATATAGTCTTTAGGGATGTTGCTAAAATTCTATCTTTGTTGACTGCCAAAATCAAACTCAATGTAGTGGAAAATTAGCATAACAACTTCTAAAGTAAGTTGGATTTTAGGACTTGAATCATAGGAAGTTGCAATATAAAAAACTTGGTAAAAAGGAGAGTTAACCTAGAATAAGAAATAAATAGGGAAGTTATATTCCAGTAGTGAGAAGATTGATGAACACATATATTTTATGAGACTTTCTCATGATAAAACTAGTCTTGGATATTTGATTGGAGGAAAATCAGCTAAGAAATATGAAGCTAGAAAGGAGTCTAGTCCTAAAATTCATCAGTCTATGCAAGAGAAAGAAGATCTTTACAAGATTGAGTCGAATCAATCACTTGATACACCTAAGGAGATTGAACAAGTTGATCAACCTGAACAAGTTAATCAACCTAATCACATTGTTGAACCAAAGAAATTTGAGAAAACTAAGTCACTTAAAGAATTAAGAAATGAATTCAAAGGTAGATGTTATGCATACAATGAAGTTGGCCGTACAAAAAGGGATTGCATAGGTAAGATATTTAAACATTTTACTAATTTTTATTATTTAAATTGTCATAGTTTTTGTCATAGAGAAGTAAATTATAAGGAGCCTAAGTTTGAAAATAGTAATAGAAATAGTAGAATATTTAGAGGTACTAACCCTGCAGGAAGAAGATCTAAAGAAGGAAACAATGGAGCAAGGAACAACATTATGTGTTAAAAATGTAACAACTTTGGAAATATAACTTGAAATTGTAGAGCACATGTAAACCAGCCTAGACCAAGATTTGGAAATAATGTACCAATCTACCAGTTGCATAACAACTTTGGTCATATAGCAAGATTATATAGAATAGATATGAGGAACAACAACATGAATCCAAACTTCAAAAGAAATGTCAATAGGAATGGTTGAAGAACAAACAACAACAAACCTGCTTCACCTTTCATAAAGAATTGGGATCTCAAAACTTAAATTGTTCAACTTTAACAACTTAAAAGTCATAATTTTGTTTAGAATTTGAAGATGATGTAAACTAATCAAATGTGGAAAATTGGATGAAGTTTATGTTTTTCATTTTGTTTTAAAAAAATTGAGTAAGATTTTTTGCATTTTTTAAACTTTTATTTAGCTCATTTTTGTTTTTTTAACTACTTAACTATAGCATTTCATTCCTACCAAACAAATATATTCAAATGATCATATTTTTCTTAATTTGTAATATATTATAGTTGACATGGATAGCTAGTGGACCAAAAAAAAATTCGATGTATATATTTTCAGTTATAAGTATCCAAAGTCTAATTTATTAGAAATTGACAACCTTTTTTTTCCCATCAAACTCTTTCTATCAAATCTACATATTTTATAAAAACAAATTGCATATTCTTAAAGAGGACTCTCTCTTCTAGAGGGACATATAAAATTCTAAATTTTTGAACATGATTTACTATTTATTTTTTTTGTTTTTGAAGTGACATATTCTTGAATCTTATAATACCTACTTTTAATAATTTAAAATTATAACATATTATAACTATTTAAAACTCTATATAGTTTATATTACCATAATCTTGACTCAAGATCTACAAAAGGGTATTTTTAGTTTTTGTAGAAACTTCATTTTTTGTGGAGAAATATGCCTTCAAAGTGAGAATTTTTTAGAAACTATAGCTTTACCTTATGTGTCTACCACATAAAATGCCACACAGACAATTATGACTAAAACCCTTTTGACTGTAATAGGTTTGAGTGTCACAATTTTGACCATAACCAAGGATGACAGAAACAACTACTAGCAATCTTTTGGTAGTTTCATATAAAAATAGAAATAATAATAATAATTTAGAAGGAAATATAGTGAATAATAAAGCATTTTTTGGGAGCAAAATATTCTTTAAAGAATTTTCATCAAACTTTTCATAGAGTTGAAAGGCAATTATGAAGGATCATCCTCAACATATGTTTTTTAACCGTAATATTTTTGTACTCTAAATTGGAGCATTTTTAATTTTATTTTGTTAAATCTAAATTAAAATATTTATATTGTAGATTAAATTATTTAGTGGGGGATAAAAAGGATAGAGAAAGACAATATGATAGAATAAGAGATGATAAAATGAAAGGTCATACAAAATATAATCAAAATCAACCTATTGAAGTTCATGAAGAGGATGAAATTTATGAAGAAGATGAGATTCATGAAGAGAATGAGATTCAAGATGTGGATGAGATTTAAGAAAATGAAAAAATTGGTAGTTCTAATGATAGAAACACTTTATTAGGCTTAAGAAATTTGATGGATATGGATGAGGAGCTACTTTTTAGTCAAATTCCATCCGAGAATATGGTATCTAAGAACACTATTAAAAAGAACTACAAAAAAATGAGGGATGAATATTTCAAAAGAAAAAGTACATTTGGAAAGACAATTATTTGTAAGTTATTTAGGAGAAAAGAGATGGGCATGTTTCTAAGATGATGGTTGTAGATAATGGTAAAAACCATGCACATAATGTTAATAAAATAATAGTTGAAATTTTACAAACTGCATATACCAAAATTGACAACACAACTCAAGGAGGCAACTTAAGCATTGGCAACTACAATATCTAGTAGAAGGTTGACATAAAGAAAAATAGTACTTGCAATTTCTAATTTACTACATATATCGAGAAGAGTTGTTCAAAGATACATTAGTAGCAAAAATATGTTGGATGAAAACATTGAGAATAATTGGTTAAATAGTTGTAGAGTTCCTCGAAAAGACTATTTTTTTGAAGATTTAACAAGACATGTTATTGAATTTTTGACCACATCCTCTACATTTCTTCCAATAAAATTCATACTATACAAGTTAAATATCAAGAGACAAGAGGAAAAATTGAACATCGAAAACATTTTATAGATATAACACAAAGTGAACTATTTCAAACATTCAAGAAAGAAATATCAAATCTGAAAATATTTTAGAGAATATCTGAGAGCTTATGTCCTTCCTTTGTATGCATAAATAAGATACGTGAAACTTTTTATTGTCAAAATCATGTTGAATTTGGTCTACACTTGCAATGATATAAAAAGTTTCTGGCTATCATTAATCCATATTTAGTCATCCCTAGCTAAACAACATAGTTTTCTCATCCCTAGCTTAAAAACATAGTTTTCTAAGTCTATATTATGTGATAATTTTGAAGATTTTGATGAGTTCAAAATACAGTGTATCAAAAATCAATGTTAATATTGTAGAGATTTGTGTAAATTTCTAGTGTAAGTTGATAATATTAATGAATCAACGCCAGTTTCATGGATGAGATATGAATATGAGACATACCAAACTAAGATAGGAGATGAATCCAAAAATATGTATTGAAGGAGAGTGAATTATCGTATGATGAGTTTATAAAAAAATTGGTCCATTGATATATCCACATATCGAGCATTGTCATGGTGCATGATGGCAAGCCAAATAGTTTCATGATTCAAAAAATTGTTTTCCACCTGGTTGTATTCTTTCAGTTGTATATTTCTCTGAGAACTATACATTTTCACCTCAAATAGAGCTTCAATGTTAATATTATCATTTGAACAAGTTACAATATTTGCACAAGTGACCTATACACATGCACAATTTGATGTGGATGAGATAGAAAGTTTAGACCAGAATGAGCACATTAACATCTAGGAGGTTCATTTCTATATCACCGATGATATAGTTTATGATAGGAGCTATGTGGACCATTTTTTTTCAATGTTCTCTGAAGATCTTAGAAATCATGGAATAAATATTTCAGAACACTGGATTTGGTCTAATGGTTGTGTAGGTTTGTGTAAACATGAATGCAAATATTTTGTTAACTTTATTTTACTTAAATATGAATGTGTACACATATTTAAATTACTTCAATTTGATATATAAATATTTTAAAGCTCATTTCATGTTCATCAAATAATTTAAATCTAGAAAAGCATTTAATTGTTTAGCTATACATTATGCTAGAAGCAATGCTATGATTTTGTGGAACTTGTTTCAAAGTGTACATGGAAAAGGGGAGCATGATGGAGTAGGAGCATGTATAAAGTGTGCACTTTGACAACATGAACTTATAGGTACATATGCAATTAGTCTATTTAATACTTGTATATATGAAGTCTCTAGATCTAGGACATTTTCAAGCTAAATTTAAAATTATGATCTATAACTTTCATATATATGTACATGTACATGTTACACATATAGGTAATAGGATAGAGAGTGTGAATCAAATTTTTGAATGGTGCAAAGTTCATTTTGCTATTTGAGACACTAAACACAATAAACTCTATTTTTTGGAAGTAAAAGGTAATTTATATGTATTTAATGTATTCAAAAAATTCAAGGTTTTAATTAAAAATAATTTTTAAATGTGACAATTATTTATCATATTTTTAAAAGATGTAGATTGATCTAATCCTTATAATTATCAAACAATTCTTGGTATTAAAAGTTTGCATCAAGTGATGACTATAGGACGCCACGAACCTCCATTGATTAAAGTAAGAGAGACATCATATGTTGTGATGATTGAATTAAGGACAATCCAATGAGTGAATGTGAGATTATTGAAAATGGATATGTTTCACAATGTAATTTGAAGTCGATAATCAGACATCCTCCTTTTCAAGATGTTGAAATTGATATTAACATTTACGATCCTATATATTTAGTCAAATATGAGTGTGTTTCTGATTGAGTTACCATAGGTCTATGCATATATTCATAAATGTATGTGTTCATTAAAATATCAATTTATATATTTAATTTTGAACACTAAAAAAATTATAAGTTTCTATTTTTATGTACATATATAGGAGATATTTTTGATGTCCAAGCCTTAGCAAATAATGTAGAATTTGTAGACTATTATCTTCTAAGATGTACAAAAGTAAAACACAAGTTACTAGAAGGAACTGTAGATGCTGATGGATAATCATATCCAATTGGTTCAATTGTTGTTGATGACACATTTTATAAACAAATTAAGGGAACTAAAAGTGGTATCAAATTTATTGAATACTTTCCTGGAGAGAAAATTTTATTTTATAGTAACCATATTATAGCAACAAATTTTCAATTTGAGGCTATGTAAATAAGTGGATGTCACAGAAATCAAAAGTTAAAGTTGTCTATAGAAGAACATGAAAAAATTCTAGAGATTCAAAAAAAATAGAGAGGATGCTAACAATACAATTTTTGTGGATCTCTAGAAGCTAAACAATGTAGCTCTCATGCTTTCATATTTAATTTATACATTGGTTTTTGGATATACACATTTTATAAATGTATACATTAGATCATGGATACAATAAATTATTTGTGTTGTTATTTATATTTTAATGATTCAAAGGAAAAATCTTAAATTTATGCTTCAATATGTTATAAATGTGCTTTGAGCTATGTATTTTTGTATGCTCTTACATGTATCCCCAAGTAAGATATCCTCTTAGGACCTCCCCTTAGGACAACCCCTTAAGTCAAGTACTTGGTAGATATGATCTTATGATTTTATATCAACTCTTATTTTTGTTCTCATGTATGATTATATGTTCTTATATATGTTCTTTTGTATGATTATATGATCTTATAATTTATGATTATATGTGAACTTATATATGTTCATTTGTATGAATAAACATGTTCTTATGGTATTTTCTTTTGTATGATTGTATGTTCTTATGTATGTTCAAGATGTTATTTATGCTTTAACTTTTTCTTTTATTCATGTTCCTATATCCCTTAGGACCTCCCTCTTAGGGCCTCCCCTTAAGATATCCCCTTAGGAAATCCCCTTAATACATCCCCTTAAGACATCCCTTTAGGACCTCCCTCACAAGACCTCCCCTTATGACATCCCCTTAGTGTTACAAGCTAGAGTTGTCATTACACCAAAAGATCCTATTAATGCCCAACACAACTACTAGACTTATAGAACACATGATGCAGTTAAGCCATGTCATGAATCTTAAAGGGGAAGGCTAACAGTTAGTCCAACACTTAGGACATCCCCTTAAGACATCCCCTTAGGACCTCCCTCTTATGACCTCCCCTTAAGACATGCCCTAGGAAACCCCCTTAAGACAACCCCTTAGGATCTCCCTCTTAGTACCTCCTATTAAGACATCCCCTTAAGACATCTCATTAGGACCTCCCTCTTAGGACTACCCCTTAAGACATCCCCTTAGGAGCTCCCTCTTAGGAACTCCCCTTAAGAGTAGGGTGGGGATGACACCCACAAATCTTTACTATTGCAAATATAAAGTGTAGCCAATGAAGGTTACAAGAAGTTTGACCATAAACTATGATCTACCCTATGAAAGGTCCTCCCTATTAAAGTCTTAAAAATATTGTTAGGTCTCATCCTGCTAAAGGATTTAAACACCTTGCTAAAAGTGTGCCTTGTTAGAGGACTTAAACTTGCAATTTTTTACCTTCATTGGTCAAAATTTTGACCACTCCCTCGAAGAACTCCCATTGTTGCTCTAGAAGGTTTTTGACCAATAGGTTGGTCAAAATTTTGACCAACAAGTCCATTGGTCAAAATTTTGACCAAATTTTTTTTTACCAATTGGTTGGTCAAATTTGGTCAAACTTTGTTCAAAAAATGGGTCAAAATTTTGACCAATAAAGGTCAAAAAATGGGCCCAAATGTACTAGTGTTTTAGTAGTGACATCCTCATAAGACAACTCCAACTATCTAGATGGTAGCTTGGGATGTTACTCGCGGGGGATGGCTAGGGACTTCGAGGTCTCATGATGCTATTATGGTTGGGAGGAACTATGCATGAGTTTTGCTATGTTCTTTTATTGTGATGTTTCTTTCTGTACATTTCCTTTACTACTATGGTTTCAAGTGGTTAGATGCAATTTTTGTCTTTTTGTTATGGTGTTCAAGTGTCTAAGGCTTGATTTGTGGATCTGATACTCCCCATTGTGGAGGAGTAGTTTTACCTTTCTTTTCATCTTTAGTTTTTCTTGATTACTATTGTGATTCCTTGCATGAGAGTTTATATTTTTGTGTGGCTTTCTGCATTTTCTCGTGTGGCTCTTTACTTCTTTGCATGGTTCTTTTTACTTCCTTGTGCAAGCCTTAACACAAGTTCTATGAGTTTGGTGGTTGGGTCAAGTATTCCTTCATGTGAGAGGGTAGTTTCTAGCATGGTTTGGTGCACTTCCTCATGCAAGATTGGAGACCAGTCCACTTCCACATGCTAGAAACAAGGGACATCTATGCTTGGCCAAGGAAAGTTTGAGAGTTGGTTTTGGACACCTTATTCGATTTCACACCTTTCTAGTTCAAAACATTCTTTCTATGGCATTTAAAATATATCGTATAATTCCTTATACTTAAGATATATTTTAATATATGAAAAAATTCATTTTAGATAGGTTTCAGACTTCTCAAAATTAAGATAAAGAATCTAGGAAATTTTAGGGCTTTAGGATTTCAGACAGCCAAATTTCATGATTCTGCATTTATTAGATGAGTGGTTGTAACTTCAACCCTTCATCTTGTGTATGCTCGTTATTGGTCTTTGTTTGTAATTCTTGATTATGCTATGGTTAATTGGAAATGGACTTGTATGTTTAACCATACCAAGAACTTGTTCTTTGGGTTTAAAAAGAATATCTTGTTTGGTGTTGTTAGTTTTGTATTCCGTTTTTGAATCCATACATGTTATCTAAATTTCATTTGGGTATTCTTGTGGTTTATGTTATCTTTGGTGCTTGGGGATCCTTTGGAGTTTTTGTAAGACTTCCACTGGTGTAATTGAGCATGTGATCTTAGTCGTGTTCCCTATTTTTATTACTTGTTTTAGATGTTTTACTCTTACACGAGGTTACTTCATGTTGTTGTTAAGTAACTTATCCTATTAAAAAAAATATTTAGTGCATGTTTCATCCTTGTTCCAAGGATCTCTGGGTGGAGCATTATAGGAACACCTAACTCTTATTAGCCTTGAATTCCTTATCCTCTACAATAATTGTTTCTCCCCCTCTAGAAAATCCTCTCTCTATGAGTTGCTACTTTGGTTATTAGTTACATCTCTAAAGGTATATGAGTGGATCTTAATGCTGTTATGGCTCGCAAATCTTACTTGAGAATGTTGTCTTTTGATCTAAGTTCTCTCCTCCAAAATTCAAGAATTCCTATAATTTAATGAACGGACAAAATCCTATGGTCTTTTACGTAGAATACAAACTTTACTATTAAATTTTCCTATAATTCACTACTTAAGGTCGTTGTTGATACTATTAGATCGAAATTTGTTCATAGCTGAAATGCGAAAATCTTCCATAATAGTGGATAAAATAACCTAGGACCTATATTTGTCTATTGCATACTTTTCAACCAAAAATTGTAGGTCCGTGTCAAGATTATAGGGATAAGTTGAGAGGTTGACTTGTTCTCAAAACTTTGAATCTAATGAAATTTTCAAAGGGCCTATGATTATTCTTGTAGCATTCAAATAAAAATCCACAACTTCTCCACATGCATAAAATAAGGGGAAGGGAGTTCAAGGGAGAGGTATTCCTTAGTAAAACCCCTATATAGGGATTAACCTTTAAAAAAAATGAAATGTTTGTTGTCATGTTGCAAAAGATATATTGAAACAATGAAGTGTAGCATACCTTGTGGATGCAATTATCTTTTTAAATTTGATCAAGCAATACATTTGACTCACCATGAAAGCCAAAAGGAATTATTGTAATAATAAATCTCATGTAGTAGATGATGTAATTCAACATAATTTTTGATTGGGGTAGAAAGAGAAGAAGACTTGATTGATGAACATAATTCTCCTTTCTTAATTACAAAATCCTTTACTTAGCCTCCAATGTGGGAAGTAAGATATCTATCTATTGAAATAAACATCTTTGTTAGGATTAACCTCAGATAGAAATAATAATTACTTACAAATATAAACAATATCAGAAAATAATAGATCACATAAAAGAGAACACAAGACACCAAGATTTAACATGGTTCACCCAATCCCTAGCCTACATCCATCAACAACAAGTCTAATATTATTATTATCAAGTGATTATAATTTGCAATCCCTTACAGCTCAATACCATTGCAAGAAAAACTACAATAGCACCATTACATTATGAAATCCCTAACTCTAAGCCTTTTTATTCAAGCTTTTGCCACTCAAAAATTAGGGCTAGAATAAGTTGTCCAATAGGAATAATAATAGCCAATGCCTTTTACAATATAAGGTCATTTTTGGATTTGGGGGCACTACCCCTGAAAACCCTCACAAGAGTATTGCCCCTCAACCCCACCTTGTATTGTGATAGGGAGTGCACCTTGGGTGCTACCCGCAAAAACCCCCATGTGGGTGTTACCCCTTGACTCCACCTTGTACTACGATAAGGAGCACACCTAGGACACTACCCAAGGACCTTGTAAGGGTGTTGTCCCTTGACCTCATCTTGGGGGTGCTACCCCAAACCCTCGTAGAAATAATATGGGGAGAAAATTGCATTGAATAGACCTCTAAGTCTAATTAGGCTCCACATCACAATAATCTCCCACTTGGAGACTAATCAAACTCCAAAAAAATAACCTCCCACTTGGAGATTGATCATAGCACTGCTAGTCTTGTAGCTCCCACTAGAATATCAAACCACCCTGGACTTTGTTGCCAATTTATTTTGTTTAGTCTAGAAGACCATCTGAAGCTGAAGAGGAGTGTAGCTTCTCCCTTGTTACTAACTTGGTAAACATATCTACTAGATTATCATCTATATGTATCTTCTCCAACTTTAATTGTTCATCATCCAAAATTGACCTAATGAAATGGTATCGCAACTATATGTGTTTAGTCTTTGAATGTAGAGTTGAATTCTTTCCAAGATGAATTGCACTCTTGCTATCTATGAAAAAAAAATCATTCCTCTATGGATGTCCCAACTCTTTCATGAAGAACTAAAGCCATATCATCTCCTTTGCTACCTCTATAAGCACAACATACTTTGCCTCTATAGTTGCTAATGCATTAAACTTCTACAATCGAGAAACCTAGCTTACGGCTGCCCCACCAAAAGTAATTACATAAATTTTAGTACTCTACCTAGTATCAATATGCCCTACCAAATTTGAGTCAACATAGCCTTGTAAATTAATAGTGGAGCCCCCAAAATATAAAAACTTACTAGATGTTCCTCTCAAATATCTAAGAATCCATTTAACTATATTTTAATGCTCAATTCCTAGATGATTTATATAGCTACTAACAACTCCCATTGCATGTGCAATAGCTGGCCTTGTACATACCATAACATATATCAAACTTCCTACAGTTGAAGTATAGGGTACCTTAGACATCTTATCTTCCTCTTCTTGAGTCTTTGGACACATTTCCTTAGTCAACTTGAAATGACTAGGTAAAGGTGTGCTGAAAACCTTAGCATTCTCCATAAAGAAACATTGCATCACCTTCACAACATAATCAGCCTAAGATAATGTCAATTTTTTATTCTTCCTATCTCTACAAATCTTTTTACCAAGGATTTTTTTTACTGCCCCCAAACCCTTAATAGAAAATGCATGTGCTAATTGTTCCTTTGACCCCTTAATGTGATCTATGTTAGACCTAGCTTCAAGCATATCATCAACATATAAACATAACATAATGTAGCTGCTATCATCCAACCTCTTATAATAAAACACAATGATCTGAGTGGCACCTGCTATATCCATGCTCATGCATAAACTTGTCAAATTTAAGTCACCATTGCCAAGGTGCTTGCTTTAAGCCATATAAACTTTTCTTCAATCTGCACACTAAGTTCTCCTTACCTTTAACCTCAAATCCCTGTGGCTATGTCATATATATCTCTTCATCTAAATCACAATGAAGAAAGGATTTTTTAAAATCAAGCTACCACAAATGCAAATCTTCAATAGCCACAATACTTAAAATAGTATGAATAGAAGTCATTTTAACAACAGGACAAAATATCTCATCAAAATCAATGCATTTTTTGTGCAAATCCTTTTACAACTAATCTGGCTTTAAATATTTTCTTACCTCCATCCTCTTCTTTCAACTTGTAAACCCATGTTTCTCCCCCCTCTAGAAAATTCTCTCTCTATGAGTTGTTACTTTGGTTACTAGTTACATCTCTAAAGGTATATGAGTGGATCTTAATGCTATTATGGCTCACAAATCTTACCTGAGAATGTTGTCTTTTGATCTAAGTTCTATCCTCCAAAATTCAAGAATTCCTATCATTTAATGAACTGACAAAATCCTATGGTCTTTTATGTAGAATACAAACTTTACTATTAAATTTTCCTATAATTCACTACTTAAGGGCATTTTTGATACTACATGTTGGAAGAAAGTGTGGGTCAACCAACTCATATCCAATGTGAATTACTTCTTGTGGATTGTGATGCATCATAAATTTCTTATCCTAGAAAACTTAACAACATATGGGTTTAGTTTAGCCAATATATCTTTCATTTTCTTAAAGGATGAGGAAAGCGTTGAAACCACTTCTTTTGCCATTGTAAATTATCAATTGTCATATGGACTCTCTTTCTTGATAGGCTAAAACTTCCTTGGGTTTTTAGTTAGAAAAGTAAATAATTCTTTATAGGCTAGCGTTCTTCCTCCTAACACCATTTTCTCTAGCTCCTCTAGCTCAAAATACTCCACATATGTTGGACCATCTACGAATATCATAATAATAGGATCTTTAGGGACAAGGAGCTATCTCCTCTTGAAGGTTTTCGATATAGTGGCACCAAGCTTCTACTTTAGAACCTCTGAATCTTCCATTAGAAGATAATGCAAAGAGAAATTGAGAAGATAGGGCCAAAGATGCACCTAACTATCCAACCACGTCGTTGAGTAAATAAAATGGAAGCAACTAGCATAGAGAAAAACACCAAGGAGAGAAGGAAAAATAGTTGTTTTATAAATTCATCAATTTATCTGCATACATTCTTGACTCTGAGGCCTTCTAGGTTATGACAAACAATATTTACAAAATTCTAGAGTTAGAAATATTCACAAATCCTTCATTCTAACTATTCTATCTCCCTTTACTTTGCACCCTCATCATAAGCCTAGACACCCCTATTTATACTTTCTAAAATAATATATAGAATATTCTAGACCATTCCATAATAGAAGGACAACCTCAAAATGGTCTGCACACATCCCAAGATAAGATCCTTACATTAAATTGACAACCTAAATTGAGTACATAAGTTGGGTCACACTAGGAACCAACCAAAAAAAAACTTGAACAAATAAGGAGTTGAGCATCAAAAAACATCAAGTTCACTTGACACATGAAGAAACACTTAGCCAACATGGGACAACTTGGCACATACATGAATATTGAACCAACATTTGACAACTTGACACATACCTGAAAGAACAACCAATATTAGACAATAACTGGAGATCGACAACCACTAAAGCTTAAGAATGATTGCAACTTGACACTTACTGGTAGAATAAACAAAGATGAGAAGGATATCAAGGCAACCTAGGATGCTCCTAATTCAAAATATCTACAAGTAGATGCTAGAGGGTGTTAACCTTAAAATTTATTAGGATAAGAAAATTAACAAAGGTTTCACCATATTTGACAACTCTAAATTCCTCATCTCCAAAGCTACTAATTGGATCACTCTAGAGCCTATGTAGGCCAAATTTAAAATTGATGGTGTTGCATGTGGCAAGATTTATTTTGGAGATGGAATTATCTATAATGATAAAATCCATCTTATTGTTGCAATAATCCTTTCGGGACCATATTGTTAAGCTATACATACAATCCTCCCATGGGGTCTAAAATTTGCCATTCAATAAAGTTGTACAAAGTTTTATAGTGAAGGGGAATAAAAAATAATTATTAATATGGTGAAAGGTCATGCCAAAGCTTGGTGCAAAGTGGATGCCATCCTATCAATATACTTGGCCTCCTTTACAATTTTGTAGAGGTTAAAATTAATCATACCTAGAGAGAGGAAAGTATGTGGCTTATTTTATGGCTTTTGTTGCTCTATTTTCATTCAATGTAAATTATTGAAGAATGTTCAGTCTTCTTCCCAATTGTACCTATAACCTATAAGTTGGGACAATGGTGATTTCATCAATGGTTAGCATGATACATAACCTCACTAGTTTGGATTACCTTGAACTTGATGTGATGGGGCCCTACCACTTTAGTGTCTTGTTTTTAAATTTAAAAGTTGGAATGTGTTATATAATTGAGAGGGGCAGCGAGGGGGCAGGGGGGGAATCAATTATGTCTAATTATCTTGCAATAGGTGAGATTTTTTTTACCAGAGTCAATTCCTTCCTTGCATGCCTATCCTTTGCAAACCAATCTATCCTTATTTCTTACCACTTCTCCATTCTCATTCAACTTGCTTCTAAAAATCTAGTTTGTTCAAATGAAATTCTTGTCAGCATGTCTCGGTACAAGTGTCAAAGTATTGCTCTTCTCAATTTGATCATTCTCCCTATTAATAGAATTAGCCTAACATCCATCATCTAATATAGATTTTACTGATCTAAGCTCAAAATCAGCTATTAAACATGTACCTTCTCTTATCTTTCTTCTTGTTTATACTCCAAAACTTTTAAAACTTGAATTATTTGTTTAGGTGAATGGGTCTTCCTCATATCTTTGGCCAATATATGTTCAATTCTATGATTCTTAACATTTTCTTCGCTAGGAATAAGTTCACCTTCTTGCTTGAATTGTACTATCTAGTGCTCAGATATGATTATCTTAGACTCAGGTGTCCTTATCTAGTTCTTAGTAGCTCTATGTTGTAACTCAAGTAGAGTACTAGGTTCCTCTTCATAGACATAAAAAAAAACTATTGTAATCTTCATGTTCTTTCTTTCTTTGCACACTATTCCTTTATACAAACTCATCAAATCTTACATTTGCATGTTTAATCACTTTGTTATTAGCCTTGTTGAAACATTTGTAATCTTTTCTCTTAGATGAATATCCTAGTAATATACCTTCATCTCCTTCAATATGAAGTCTACCATTGGTAGGATCCTCATGAATGTAATGTACATACTTCCAAAGATTTTGAAATAACTTACATTTGGTGTATGACCATACCATAGTTCATAGGGTGACTTATTTGTTTCTTTCTTAAATTGAACTCGGATGAGTCTATAAACAACATCATTGATTACTTCCTCTAGAATATCTAAGAGGCCTCATTGTTAATCATTTGTGTCCTTTCACAATCCATGATAGATCTATTTCTCCTTTCATAAATATTATTCTATTGTGGTGTCCTTGATGCATGTAACTATCTTTTGATATCATTCTCAGCACAATTTTTTTTAATTCACCAATCTATCTTATCTCAAGCATTTCAAATATTTACTAGTTTCCTTTTCAACTTTTTCTTTGTACCACTTAAACATATCAAAGGGATGTGATTTTACTTTCATGAAAATTAATGTCATCAACTCTAAATAATCATCCACATACAATATTAAGTTTCTATCACCATAGTAGTTGTCAAGTCCAATTGGACCACATAAATTTGTATGCACTAATTATATAATAATATTTGAAGTGTGTTCCTTTACAAAAAAAAAAGGCTTTGTCATCTTACTGAGATGACATTATTTACACATAACATTTTTCAGGTTTGTGAAGATTCAGTAAGCCACATACTCTTTTATTTCTACTGATTTTCACCATATTTTCAAAGTTTACATGACACAAAAATTTAAATCATAACTACACATCCTAAAATCTAGCAAATAAACATGTCTCAACTATAGGATCAAGGTACAATAAGTAATCTTTTGTTTGCATTCTTGTTCCAATCATATTACTTTCATCATCAAAGATCATGACCTTCATTTTCTCAAATTTCAGCTTGTGACTTGACTTATTCAACTACACAACACTCAAAAAGATTATATTTAACTCCTTGAACCCAATATTCATCATCACATTAGATCTTACTATTCAACATTAGTGATCCTTTACCTTTCTTCGAATAAGGAACATCATGTTAAAACTTTATAGTTCCACCAATACCAACTTCTTCAAATCTTTCAAATGTAGATAGATCACCATTAATGTGATGTGAATAACCACAATGAATAATCTATGAGTCATTATTAGTAACATCTGATATAAGGGTAGTTTCATTGTTATACCTTTCACCATTTGGATCTTCATTGATTGCAACATAGATCATTTAAACTACTTCCTTGTCATGATCAGAAGTAGTCTCAATATGCTCTTCTTCATAAATGTAGCATGATTTCTTTTTTTTGTGTCTTTGTAATCCATATTCATCTTGTACTTGTAATCTTTCTTATCATTTCTATCATTTCTATTAGACATGATTCTAGTAAGAATCTTGGCATCAAAGTGACCTACCTTATTACATTTGAAATAGATCAAGGGTAGTTTACCTTTGAATTTACCTTTACCTCTCGATAACTTTTTTGCAAGCAATGCTTCAATCTCATCTAGATCATCTTCAGTTTTAGACTCACTTTCTTCTTTGGTTTTCTTCTATTTCTTTGAATTGTTGATGGTTAGTGAAGAGTTAAAGTAATTTCCCATGGTAACCATATTGTTATCCTAATTTCTCAACTCAAATGCAATCAACTAACCAACTAGAATCAAGTATCCAACAATTTTCTAGAATAACTCTTACTTCTTGAATAGATGAAATTTTGATGGCATAGATAGGTAGAAGAGTTCTTAAAACTTTACTTATAATTTTAGAATCCACGATGGCTCCTTTAGCAATTTTGATCTCACTCACAACATCTTTGATTCAATTTACACATTGTACAACATTTTCAGCTACTTTCATTGTCATGTCATCATACTTACCTATCAAGCTTTTAGCTTTGGTTCTCCTTACATTGTAATATCCTCCATACACAAGCTTTGGTTTATCCCACATTTTATTAGAAGTGAAAAAATTCTTGATATCATCAAAATTGGTATTATTGATAGAAAATGCAATATCAATCATCAACCTATTATGATTCCTCTTTTCATTCAATTTTTTCACAACTAGGGGACCAATATGTGTAGAGTATTGATTCTTCAACCAATGTGTAACATTATCTCCAATACTAAAAAGATAGGACTGCATTCAGTCATTCCATCAGGAAAATTTCTCCTTGTACAACTTTGGCGGTTCTCTCTTATACATTTTTTTTTCTTTAGCTCAAGTTCCTTTAAATCTCTTTCTCCAAGGACTCAACTATGATACCAAACTTCTAGATAATATTGGTTTGAGTTGGAGAATTATTTGAATGAGTTGGAGAATGATAACTTCAACAAGAAGCCTATTAAAAGTGAAAATGGGTTAGAGTGTAAGATTATCATCAAGTACATCACCTTGGAAGAAAGGTATGTGTTTCTTTACTATTATCATCTTCCTTACTCAAATCATCTTCTTCATAAGGACTCAATCTACATCCCTTTCTTTTTTTTCCACTCCTTGGAAAGGATCGTGCATAATTATATTGAAGCCAAAGCCTAAGGGGAGCAGTTATTTTTCCTTCATAAAGGCCTAATGTTTCATTTGTATAATCTCCTTTGTAATTTGTGCCCAACATCTACTAATGTACTTTTCATCAGTTACCAGCAACCTAGTACTTCTCCCTTGGTCTCTAGCCCTACTTGTAATTCTTTAAAAAAAAGTTAAAGCATTAGCCACACCCAATGTGAGGCCTATTTTTTTTCTTCTAGAGATTCCCCCACCTTAGAAATCACAATGGTTAAAATGATAAGGTTTTAAATGTAACAATTAATAATAAAGCATTGAATCAAATGTAAAATTTAGATCATGCAAAAAAGTTATTAATGAATTAGGAAAATTTAATGAAAAATATTAGATATCTTTCTCATCATTAGATGAAATTTTTAATAGTATATATGGCCCACCTCTCCTAATAGCACATGCACCATAACTTAAACTAGCAAAATCATAGTACACTAGATATTTGGAAACCTTTAAAATTTAATGTAGTATGTTTGAATTAGATAGTTATCCAATGTTAAAAAATAGAAAATAATAAAAATAAATAAATAAAGTTTTGATATAAAGTCAATATGTAAGCAGTAGGTAACCTAATTTATGATTCATTTAGAATAAACCACAAAAGAGGGGATAGATTATCAAATAATGTCATGTATTTTGTTAATCAAGAAAAATAATAGAAAAATATATATTATAATGAATTTTCTAATTATATATATAGATATTTAAAAATTAGGAAAGAGATTGAAAAATATAACCTAGAATATTGATGAATAAAATAATTGAAAAATAGTTGACCAAATAGTTCAAATAGACCAAATAAAATACACCCAATATTTATTTTAGAATCTTTATAGTAGTGAAACTAAATGAAATATAATGGAAAAAATGTTATTTTTTCTTAAGATACTAGGAATAGCCCATTAAGAAAATAGAGGAAAACATGACCTCAACATTGCAAAGGAGGGTTAGCACTATAAAACACTCTCTCAATGTCGTAGTTTCCTACTTTAATTTTTTGGTGGAATGCTAGCTCAGGTGACAATAAAAAGGTTGCCACATTTAGATTTGATTCTAAATTCAAATATGTTTCGAGAAAATAGAGAATCGTTAATTAAAGTAGAATGGACTGCCAGATACATTTGCATTATTATTACTTAAAACAAGATCACGAAAGATGATATTATTATGTACCAATACATTGTATGTTAAGAAGATAAAAGGAACGAGGTCCCACAATTAAGCTACACCTTGACCATTATTTATAGGCCAAACATCGGATGGATTCATCAAAGGTACAAGGTTCAACTCTATTGATATTCTTTTAGTATAAATTTTACTGCATTTTCCCATGAAAACTTGCAATGTTAAATTACATATGAACTTTAAGGAAAAACTATCCCGGCGAGTAAAGTTTGATCTTATAATATGAGAATATGTTTACTTAGGATTAATATAATATGATTAACCGTTTTCAACATATTTTACTTCAAAAGGTATTGATCGCACTTCATTTTTCTTTGATAATTTAATTCGACAATTTTAAAGCACTTACAACCTATTCCTCATCTATTGCAGAGCACAGGCTCATGTAACACATGGCTACTGTATTGTTTACAACAAATCAACAATTCAATTAACTAGAAATTTCCTTCTAACTTGTAATAACGCATCCAAAACCTTATCAGGAGATGGCAGAATTTTCTTGACACTATCTCTCTCCATACATCTCTTAACCCACGCATCGAGCAATGGATAGTCACTTTCAAACGGTATTTTGAAATTTCCAATAGTTTCGTAAGAATAGAACCGAGAAGCAAAGGGAATGAAAGCAATGTCCAAAAATCCAAAATTATTTCCACCGAAGAAAGGCTGCGATCCTCCCCCTGACATTTCCTTCAATGCACCTTCTAAAAAATTAAGTTTTTTCAACATCTCACGCTTGGCCTCTTCCTGAGCCTCCTCTTTTGACTTCACTATAAGAGCTCCAGTGTCATAAAACTGCAACGATAGAAGATTACTTTTATCAATAGAAAGAGATTTTTACAATCTATAAGAATTCTAATTGAATTTGATAGTTTTTTTCATCAACGCTTCAAATCACATTCTATAATATAAGAGAACTCAAAGATAAACTTGCCACAACATTACTTTTAGACAATGATCCCATTAACATATGACAACGTTTTGAAAACACCGGAGTGAAACGTCGACGACATATAAATGAATAAAATTAGTTAAACGTTTACATAAAGTATAACAAGTGAAAGCGTTACCTTATTTGTGAAATCGGCCCAAAAGCGGGAAAGGGCGTGGTCATATGGGTTGGAAGGCAAAAGCTTCATTGAGCCCCAGGTCTCGTCGATGTATTGAAGAATAATGAGAGACTCGCATATGGGCTTCCCATTGTGGATCAGAACGGGGATTTTCTTGTACACAGGATTCATTTGCAGGAGGAGGTTGCTTTTCTTCGTCAGCAGGTCTTGTTCTTCTTGGTATTCATATTTAACGCCTTTCTCTTCCAAACCAATCAAGACGCGATTGCCAAATGGACTAAACCATGTGCTGATTACCTTCACTTGCTCCATCTCAAACACGCCAAAAGCTCAATAACATGAACGTAAATTTTAAACAAGTATAGTGAATCACAGACAGAAAACGAAGCTCAACTAACCGGATTTCAATGTTATTCTTACATTGAATATAAGAAAATGTAGGAAGATATATAAGCATGGTGGAGAAGTTTCATGAGAGTTCGATTGCTGAATAGTGCTTGCGTCGAGAGTCCTCGTGCTGGCATAGGCCCTTGCGTAAGACGAATATAGTTTAGGACGTTGAATGGAAAGCGGGTCAAACCCATTATCTTACGATGAGGTTTAATGTATTTATAGTCCTAGTATAAAATGAACAGGATTTAATTTTCTTACCAAAGAGTTTGGCGCGCCCATGTAATATGCTGGGTCAAAATACTTCTGCTTGACATGGGGATTGTTACGCAAGCGCCGCGGTCAATTCACCCTGTACTTCACCAACATCTTTTCTCCAATGCTAAAAGATTAAATTCATCTGCTCATTGGTGTATTGTATCTTACAACAATGTAAAGTCTGCTCACAACTTCGTAAGTACAAAATATTTTCTATAGTATGTGAGATTATGATAATGGAATCTAGATTCAATTTTATCAATTTAGAATTAAATTTGTTGACCTATGTTTCATGACTAGTGTTTCATAACAATTAATTTTAGAGGAGAATCATTCATTCATTCTTGTAAGAAATAATTTCTTATAGTTGAATACTCTTGAAATATAGTTAAGTGAATTTACTACACAATTAAAAGTTGAGTCTTAATAGCAATATCATAGCTAGTGTTGCAGTTTTATATCATTTAAATTAAAATCAGGTAGTTCACTCCTTCCCAATGGAAAAAGGCTCAGTTTAAAACATTACATTATTGGAGGTTAATGATTAAAAAATTCACAAGGTGATTACTTTATTTGCTAAAAAAACACATGCATTTAAATGAGTGAGTCGTCATGATTTCTAAAACTCAAAAAATGTTACATTTAACTTTTAGTACCTACTTATGTCATAATTATATACTAAGATTATTATGAATCCAAGTATGACATATGTTATATGTTGTTTTAACATAATGATTAGTTGTTTAATAGATTAGATTTATCTTTATAAGCAATTAAATTATTTAATTTTTTTAGTTAGATTTAATTGGTACTTTAATTAGTTAATAACTTTAAATACACGTTGAATGTTGTTTAGTTAAGTTCTTATTATTAGTCCCTGCCACCCATAGGTGGGGACTAATGTTTTCACACCACTCTTGTATTAGCATGTGCCTTGATAGTGGGGAAAACTTAAAATCAATCCCACAAAATCCTAGCTTCTTCCTTTATTTTTATTTACCATTATTTTCCCTACAAATTTTCTAGCATTTCTATTGGTCTAGCAACCATTCTCAACAGTCTTTTCTTTTATGTATGCAAAAAAATTCAGCCTAAAAAATGCCTATAGCCCACGTGTTCTTTCCACAACCTAAAGCACATGCCTCTTTGCATGTTTCGCTCACATTACTATCTCCACCTTGGTCTTGTTACTTGTGTGGCTTCTGCTTATTTCCTTGAAATGGATGTTATTACTAGTTTTCCTTAATTATCACATACCACTTTTCTTTTCCACTGTGCCAATTCTTTCGTCCTTCAACTGTGGATCATCAGGTACGGCTTTCTAACACTTCTCTTGCAATGTAGTTCCATTTTATTTTATGCCTTTGTTTACAATCCATTTCCAAGCTAGTAATGGTAGCAAGAGACATAATAATAAAGTATTTCTTCATTCTATACTACCATTCAAACAATATCTAAAAATCCACTCAAAATCACTCCAAAATCACCCTACAGTGAGGAGGATAGCTACGAGAAGGATTGTCATCCCACGGCTATCAGAGCTGCATGGATGCTAGGGAAACTCCTAGAGAAGTAATCTGCAGGACACAAAGCTCCCTATCTAGCCCCTATAGGGCAATGTCCACTCACTACCCTAGCAAGGGTTCCTGTATAGCCGCTCCCTTGACCCTAAAGTTCTATAGGGCACCCTAGAGCAGTGCTGCAAAAATTGGACTACATACTCCATTTCTATTTTTCACTATTTTCCTCCTGAATTGTATATCATGTATCTTATCTGTCGCAATACTCTTTCTACAAAGTACCATGTATGAGATATAGTTGATTATTACTCTATGGTCTGTATGGTAACTATAGCCATGATTGTAGGGTAGAGATGGAAAAGATATTTGATAAAGGGATGTCACTAGAGGCACATTATAAACTTGTTAGGTTGTCTGAATGTAGAATGCTAAGAACATTTCAAAACTTTGTGCACTCTGAAACTGGTTTCCTACCACTTAGATTGTTTGTGTGGTTGTTTCATCTCTCAGAGTATTTTACCAAGCTATACTCTACAAATACAATTTCTTGCTACACTCTTTTTCTCTCCTAAATGACTATCCTTCACCAATACATAGTTTGCAATACCATGGGAGGAATTTATAATGTATTTCTTGTTGTACATGACAATTTTTTTGAAAGCTTTTTAGATTACTATTGATTAAAAAAATAAATCTTCCATCGTATCAAAAAATTGGTTTAAATTCTTTTGTACTTCATTTCTCTAATCGAGGGCTAACTATAAGGCTTGGCTATAGGATCCACATAAAAAACTAAATGTATAATATAGTAGATTACCAAGATTATCCTTCAAGCTTGGTTTATCTCCTTCATGCTCCTTTGTTATTTCTAAAATAGTCCCAGCATTTGGCTATCTTGGTTGCAATAATTTAATGTGAAGAAAAGCATATCTATTCTTGATGATAATGTTGTTAGTTGGCTTTCCTGATTCTGAACTAAGATCATCAATCAAATCCAAATTATTGGCTGTTCTTTGTCAACAATCTTGAAAAAATGTTGATATAGTCTTTCGCTTAATTAAGTGCATAGTTATTTTCTTTCTAAGATGATTTAGATACCTAGTGTCCTTTGGAAACAAGAATATGTTTCAAAAAAACTAGCCCATAGTTTTAAAAATTGACTATTTTGGAAGCTCCTAGCAATTAGAAAGCATATAAAACTTTACCAGATTAGCCTCTAAGGTAGGGTGATGTGTGTAAGAAGTTATTTAGAAACTATAAACATCATTTGTAGCATATGTTCAACTTCAAAAATCTACTTAAGCTATTCATACGGGATTGAATTATTTGTTATTGTTATTCATATGTCAATTCAATTGTATGTTCTCTCCTTTACTCCAACCATAACTTCTTTAAAAGCTTGCAATGATTTGGTGAGTATGCACCAATGATGATCTTTTTCTTGAAAGGAAAGACAAAAGATTATTTTGCTAAAGCCCTTATATAGTTGAAACTAAAATGATTTAGAATTAAATGAAAATAATTAGAACCAACTATTTGCAAATAGAGTCGACTTCAAGAGCACTTTGTTTTTGCCTTTTCTATCCCAACTTATAGTATATAAACACACTTTGATAAATAAAAAAATCCAATGATAACAATGATCATCTATTGTACGTAACTGGACTGCACTTCAAATACACCTCAAATTAATGAACTCAGTATATGCACTCTAACCCAAGTAATATGTAAATTCACTCTATTTGGAAGCTTATGTAAAAATTTCAAACCAACAATATTAAACAATATGTTCTCTATTATTATCACATTTTCACTTCTCTCATTAAACCACCAAGTACATTATCTGATAAAATATCAAAAAACTCTCCCAACATATCTACAACTTTTTTAGGTACCTCCTCTACTTCTTCTTTACTATATTTTGAAATTATAGCAAAATAGATATGCTCACACTTCATACCTTTGAGAAACTCTTTTCCATCAACAAAACATATTCTGGCAGCACTACATACCTTTTCTTCTTTATCCTTCGACAACTTTGACTTATGTTTCACTCCATCCTTGGTCAGAGTGTAGGTATTTGCTTGCCCATCATGTAAAACATGCCTGCCAAAATTCCATGGCCTACCCAACAACATATGACATATGTCCATAAGTATGATATCACATAGTACCTCATCCTTGTAGCTTCCAATCTTGGACTTCATTGACCACTACTCATTAACCATGACCTTGTGGCCATCTTGTACCCAAGCAATATGGTATGGATGTGGGTGTTTTTACTTCTTTAGTTTCAACTTGGTGGTCATCATTTCTAACATGAGATTGCCAGTACTTCCACCATCAGTGATCACATCACAACACTTATCTACACATCTGCACCTTGTGTGAAACAAGCTCATTCTTTGATCAAGTTCATTCTCACCACTCAGCAAGACTCTTCTATTAACTAGGACTTCTCCTCTTTTAGGATCTTTAAAATGTGAGGATCTGACATCTTCATCAACATGTGCAACTCTAGTCTAGCCTTTTATTCTCTGATATTTCCTTCCTTAGCACGGGGAACATTCAAATGCTTTGTGCCCTTCTTCTCTATAGTGAAAACATTTTCCATGGAAGCCTCCTCTTCCAAATCCTCTTCCTTTGCCTCTTCCTCTCTAATCACTATTGTTCTAATCATGGAAATGATTAGAATTGTTTCCCCTCTAGTTCTAACTACTACTTCTAGCCTCATCCTTGCTCTTTTGACATCATTACAACCACCATAAGATCATCTGCCAGATCTTTCACCATGACCTCTTCTACTATTCTTGTTTTCAAACTTCTTATTTAGTTTTTCTTCAACTCTTAGGGAAAACTAGTATGCCTCCTTAATACTATTTATTTGAACTAGACTCAACTCATCCTAAATAAATGGCCTTAACCCATTAAGATAACAAGCCATTTTCTCATTATCAGCTTCTATATGGCCGATTCTAATGAGAACTTAGTAGAACTCTTTGTTATACTGTTGAAAAAAATTTCCCTCTTGCTTTAACCCTTGCATTTTCTTCAAAAAATCAAGCTCATAATCTACAGGAATGAATTGTCACTTTAGTATAGCTATCATTTGATTCCATCTAGTCATTTTGTCCTTTCCCTTTCTATTTCACTCCAACTAAACCTCTTGCCACCAGATCTTTGCATGTCCCTTTAGTTTTGCCTTCACAAACTTGACCCTATCAAGATCCTCAATATCTTCACACTAAAGTACTCTAATTCATTTATCCCATTGATCAACTCCTCTGGGTTAATATTTTCCAAAAATGTGGGAACCTCAAACTTGGGCCTTTTTTCAATCTTGGAGATGGCCCTAAAAAGTCTCTCTTCCTCTCAGGTTAGAATTGCCTCTACTTTGGCATTTTGTTCTACTTCATCCTTATCCTTACTTTCATCTCTTATAGGAAGATTTATTCCTCTACACATTTTTTCTTCCAATGCTTGCATTTTCCTTTGAAAGGTTCTAAAACTGTCAAGTGTAACACCTACAACTCTTCTACCATGCTTTCTTCATAGAGGCATTTTTGAACTTTCATTGAAACCCTAGTGCAAACTAACTCACAATCGGTGATCTATCTACACACTCAACCCAAACCATGGTCTTGGTGCAAACTACCTCACACTATGTGATTTGTCCACACACTTAGGAAACTTGGCTCTGATACCACTTGATGAAGGGTGCTCCTCTTAATACCATAAACCATAACAAAAACAAAGAAACAACAACGAATGTGAGAACAAGATATGCACTTATTTTTTGTGCCTCAAATGAGAAATTATAGAATTCACAAGTGCAATATGCTAACCCACATGGGCACCTTCATTATAGTAACATGCAAGACAATGCAGTGATTTATCACCCAGAGTTGTCCTAAACAATATTTAGGCATTTCTTAAATAGGCAATTTTATGCCACTCGAGAAGGTTTTAGATGCTCAAACTTAACACCTAGGGCCGACAAACCATAACTATACATATAGAGTCAGCTAAATACATCTTTGACAAATTATTTTAAAAAATTTGGTAGCCCAACTTCTGAAGGCCATAACTCTCAAATCGTTGCTCTGATTGGCCATTATAACCACTTTTTAGAAACACCAACTCTCGATCTATAGACTTGAAAGAATGCAAGCACTCTTCTATCGAGTTTTCAAACCTCATTTGGGCACTCTAAGGCCTCTAACGATTAGCCTAAAGATTTTTCTACAAATGTTTCCACTGCAAATATGCAATAACTTCTCTAATACTTAAGTTGGAGCAATGAGATTTTTATCATAGGCATATAACTCTAAAATGAACCTTCATGTAGAAAATGTGAACATTCTAAGCTTGTATGAGAAACTTACTAAAAATAGGAAGTTCCCATAAATAGTAACCACCCTATGTGGGTATGTGCAAGATCATGGTCAACCAAACTACTGCCTTAAGTGGCAATGAAAAAATAACAAATCAGGGTTATGTCAACTTGACACATAATTTTAAAGTGGTTCTAGACTTTATATCAAAATGTTGTAAGAAAATAATCTATAGGAAATTGAATGTAGTTTCTAAACTACTAGGCGTTATCTGAAGAAAAAAATATTTGATTGGTCAAAAGTTTGGATTTTAATGCAATATTACGAAAATTTCAAAGCGAAAATAAAAAGTAGGTGTATGTCTGACCACCTTAATCAAAATTAAATGATATTATTTTTTAATATAATTATAGATATAAAAAGTAGATTCATACTCGGATGCGATGCATATTTTTGGGTATTTTTATTCTAAATAAATAATTAAATATGAATTTTCTATTAATTTTTTTTTGGAATTTAAAAAACTCTCATATCTAACCATCGTAACTAATTGAAAACTTTACCAAATTAAATATTTTTTCTTATACTAGGTGAAGCATAGAATGTGACACAACTTTTGGATTTAAAAAATGTTATACCATTTGAAAGTTATAGCTATTTTTTAATCAATATGTCAATCAATAGTTTACAATAATCTTCATTAAAAATTAACTAATAAATAGTTATCAAACTTAGAATTTGATAGATATTATATTGGTGGAATCTTGAGAGTGTTATAAACAAATCCTTATCATTTCATTCAATTTTGATGAAAATAACATTCTCAAATGGCTACTCAAAGTTTGAGTGTTAGTGAAACCCTTCTCAAACACAGTTTTTGGGTTGACCAAATAGGTTTGGTAAATACCAAGCCTAATCAGATACCCTAATTCAAATTGGTTATCTAATTTCAGATTTGATACTTGATATGAAATTGGTTTTCTGATTACTCTAAATTTTCCAATTGGGAGGGAAACCACCCACATTGGAAATTTTGGAGGGAAATTTCAGAGGAAACTTTTAGAGGGAAACTTTAGAGGGAAATTTTAGAAGAAAATTTACTTTTGGGAAGGTGAGCATTATTATTATTACATATGATTATGATTATTATTATTAACTATTATTATTATATATGATTATAATTATTATTATTATATATGATTATAATAATAATTATTATATATGATTATAATAATTATTATTATATATAGTAATATGTATGATTATTATGATTATTGTTATTAAATATAATATAGTTATAAATATAATTAAATAAAATATAGTAATAAATATGAAAAATAATATTATTAAATATATATAGTAATATTATATGATTATTATTATATATAATAATATATATATAGTTATTATTATTATTAAATATATAATCTAGTAATATATATGATTATTATTGTTATATAATCAAATAATAAATTATTATTATTTTAAAATATATAGTATTATATTATTATTATATTAAAATATGCAGTATTATATTATTAATATTGAATATAATACTATCACAAAATTCATCGAGAGGGGTCATAGGTTAACCTATGTCCCCTCTCGACATATTTCATGACAAAATGTGTCCCTAAGGGCCCTAGTGACCCCTTTTGATGCATTCCCAATGGGTCCCTAGGGGCCATAGGACCCCTAGAGACATATGTTGTCATGAAATGTGTCAACAAGGGTCATAGATTAACCTATGATCCCTTTCAACGTAGTAAAACCAACCAAATTGGATCCCTAGGGGTCCTAGGGTCCCAAGGAACATATGCTATCATGAAATACATCGAGAGGGGTCATAGGTACACATTTGAACCAACCAAATGCATCCCTAGGGCCCCTAGGGACATATGTTGTCACAAAATGCGTCGAACGCTTTCGACACATTGGAACCAACCAAATGGGTCCCTAGGGGCACCTAGGGACATATGTTGTTATAAAATGCATCGAGAGGGGTCATAGGTTAACCTAAGACCCCTCTTGATGCATTAGAACCAACCAACTACATCCCTAGGGGTATTAGGGCCGCTAGGGACATATATTGTCATGAAATGCATCTAGAGGGGTCATAGGTTAACCTATAACCCCTCTTGATGCATTATAACCAACCAAATGTGTCCCTAGGGGTGCTAGGGATCCTAAGGGTATTAGTGCCCCTAGGGGACATATATTTTCATGAAATGTGTTGATAAGGGTCATAGGTTAACCTATGACCCCTCTGGATGCATTAGAACCAACTAAATGCATCCCTAAGGGCCCTAAAGCCCTTACAGACACACCATGAAATGCATTAAGAGGGGTCATCGGTTAACCTATGATACCTCTCGATGTATTCTAAACAACCAAATGGGTCCTTAGGGGCCTTAGGGCCACTAGGGACATACGTTGTCATGAAATGTGTTGACAGGGGTCATATGTTAACCTAAGAACCCTCTCAATGCTTTAGAACCAACCAAATGCATCCCTAGGGGCCCTAGGGCCCCTAGGGATATTTTTTGTCATGAAATGCATCGAGAAGGGTAATAGGTTAACCTATGAACCCTCTCGACGCATTAGAAGCAACCAAATGCATCCCTAGGGGTCCTAGGGTGCATAGAGAAATATTTTGTCATGAAATGCATAGAGAGGGAACCTATGACCCCTCTTGATGCATTGGAACCAACCAAATGCATCTTTAGGGGCACTAGGGCCCCTAGGGACATTCATTTTTATGAAATGCGTCGAACCCCTCTCGACGCATTATAACCAACCAAATGTATCCCTAGGGACCCTAGGGCCCCTAAGGACATATGTTCTCATGAAGTGCATCGATAGGGGTCACAGTTTAACTTATGAACCCTCTCGAAGCACTAGAACCAACCAAATGGGTCGCTAGTAGTCCTAGGGTCCCTACGGACATATGTTGTCATGAACTACATTGAGATGGGTTATAGGCTAACCTATGACCCCTCTTGTCGCATTAGAACCAACCAAATGTATCCCTAGAGGTCCTAGGGCCTCTAGGGACATTTTCTGTGATGAAATGCATTGAGAGGGAAACTATGAGCCCTCTCGATGCATTGGAACCAACCAAATACATCCCTAGGGGCCCTAGGTCCCCTAGGGTTGTTCGTTGCCATGAAATGTGTCGAGATTGGAACCAACCAAATGGACCCCTAGGGGCACTAGGGCCCCTGAGGACATATGTTGTCATGGAATTTGTCGATAGGGGTCATAGCTTAACCTATGACCACTCTTGACACATTGTTAACAACCAAATGGGTCCCTAGGGGTCCTAGGGCCCTTAGGGACATATGTTGTCATGAAATGGATCGAGAGGGATCATAGGTTAACCTATGACCCCTCTTGACACATTACAACCAACCAAATGCATCTTTAGGGGTACTAGGGCCCCTAGGGACATATGTTTTCATGAAATACATTAAGACAGGTCATAGGTTAACCTATAACCCCTCTTGACACATTGGAACCAACTATATGTGTCTATAGGGGCCTTAGGGCCCCTAAGGCCATTTGTTGTCATGAAATGCATCGAGAGGGGTTATAGTTTAACCTATGACCCCTCTTGACACATTCAAACCAACCAAATGTGTCCCTAGGGCCGTCATAAATTAACATATGACTCTTGTCGATGTAATGGAACCAACCAAATGGGTCCCTAGGTCACCTAGGGCCCCTAGGGAGATATTTTGTCATGAAATGCATCGACAGGGGTCATAGATTAACCTATGACCCCTCTCGAAGTATTGGAACCAACCAAATGGGTCCTTATTATTCCTAGGCCCGCTAGGGACATGATATAATAAAATGATCTGACAGGAGTCATAGATTAACCTATGACCCTTCTCAATGCAACAAAACCAACCAAATGGGTTCTTAGGGGTTCTAGGGCCCCTAGGGACATATGTTGTCATGAAATGCATTGAGAGGGGTCATAGGAGGGGTCATATGTTAACCTATGACCCCTCTCGATACATTGGAACCAAGAAAATGGGTTCGTATGGGTACCAAGGCCCTTAGGGACATATATTGTCATGAAATTCATCAAGAGGGGTCATAAGTTAACCTATGACCCCTCTTGATGCATTAGAACTAACCAAATGCGTCCGTAGGGCTCCTAGGGCCTATAGGGACATTTTTTTTCATGAAATGCATTGAGAGGGATCATAAGTTACGATGCATTTGAACCAACCAAATGCATCCATAGGTGCCCTAGGGCCCCTAGGGACATATGTTGTCATAAAATGTGTCAATAACCTATGACCGCTTTCAATGCATTGGAACAAATCAAATGTGTCCCTAGGGTCCCCAAGGCCCTTACAGACATATGTTGTCATGAAATATGTCAATAAGGGTCATAGATTAACCTATGACACCTCTCGACATGTTGGAACCAACCAAATGGATCCTTAGAGGAGACATTCATTATCATTAAATGTATTGAGAGGGGTTATAGATTAACCTATAACCCCTCTAGATGCATTGGAACCAACCAAATGTGTCCCTCGGGGCTCTAGTGCCACTAGGGACATATGTTGTCATGAAATGCATTGATAGGGGTCATAGATTAACTTATGACCCCTCTCGACGCATTGGAACTAGCCAAATGAGTCCTTAGGGGTCCTAGGGCCCCTCTAGACATATATTGTCATGAAATGCATCAAGAGGGGTCATTGATTAACCTATGAACCCTCTCGACACATTCAAACCAACCAAATGTGTCCCTAGGAGTTTTAGGGCCCCTAGGGACATATGTTGTCATGAAATGAGTCGACAAGGGTCATAGGTTAACCTATGGTGCCTCTCAACACATTAGAACCAACCAAATAGTTCCCTGATGTTCCTAGGGCACCTAAGGACATATTTTGTCATGAAATGCATTTAGAGGGGTCATAGGTTAACCTATGACACCTCTTGAGGTATTGGAACCAACCAAATGCATCCCTAGTATCCCTAGGGCCCCTAGGGAGATATGTTGTCATGAAATGCATTGATAGGGGTCATAGGTTAACCTATGACCCCTCTTGATGCATTAGAACTAACCAAATGGGTCCCTAGGGGTCCTAGGACCCCTAGGGACATATATTGTCATGAAAAACATTGAGAGGGGTCATAGATTAACCTATGACCTATGTTGATGCATTTGAACCAACCAAATGCATTCCTAGTGGTCCTATAGAACCAACTAAATACATCCCTAGGGGCCCTAGGGCCTCTAGGGACATTTTTTGTCATGAACTATGTCAAGAGGGCTCTTGATGCATTGGAACCAACCAAATGCTTCCATAGGGGCCCTAGGGCCCCTAGGGACATACATTGTCATGAAATGCATCAAACCTATGACCCCTCTCAACACATTAGAATGAAAAAAATGCATTCCTAGAGGTCCTAGGGTCCCTAGGGACATATGTTGTCATGAAATGCATTGAGAGGGGTCATAGGTTAACCTATGACCCCTCTTGATGCATTAGACCCAACCAAATGCATCCCTAGGGGCTCTAGGGCCCCTAGGGAGATTTGTTGTCATGAAATGCATCAAGAGGGGTCATAGGTCATAATAGTAATAACAATAATATAATATAATAATCATATATATACATATATGTGTGTGTGTGTGTGTGTGTGTGTGTGTGTGTATTAATATATTATATTTATAGGTCATAATAATAATAACAATAATAACATATATTATGTTATTATATTTAATAATAATAGTTAAAATCATATTAATATACTATAATAATCATATATATATATATATATATATATATGTTAATGAAATTTGTTTACATTGCAGATAGTTCCCTCCAAAATTTTGGAATAAATATCAAATATCTGATCTGATATCAAATATTCGATTTAATATCTGGTATCCGATTTGAGATCGGTTACCTGATTAAACTGGCATGATTTTTCCAACATATTCCCTATCATTGTAGACTCGAAAACATCACTTTTTGTGGGCCCCAATGATCCAAAAAGGTTCGATCATATATCATTAGGTGTCCAATATTGTCATCTAAATGGGAAGTGGTAGTTTTCAAAAGGCTAAACACAAAAGGAAGATATCAAATGAAGACATTGCAGCATATAGGGAAAGGGACAAGGTAAATCATCGAAGGAAAAGACAAGGTATGTTAAATATAAGTCAAGTCGACAATATATTGGTCAAAGGTGAAGTCATAGGGTTAGATAATGAATATGTGTAGTTGGAGAATGAAAATGTAGCAATTGATAATAATAATGCCAGGATTGAAAATTTAGAGAATGAAATGCTACCAAGTCATAATGTAAATTGCATGATTGACCATGCCAAACATGACAATGCACAAGAACCTTATATATCTCCTAATGATAATGGACATGAAGGTTCTAGAATAGGAAAATGGATAACTAAAATTGATGAAATGATTATTACCAATTTAAAAGGGAAAGAATCAAGAAGAACCATTTGGTTATGGGCTTCAAGACAATATAAGATGTTTTTCAGCAACAAAACAGTGGTGGAGCAATGTCAGCTTTTTAGGCACTTATTAAAAATGCAAAAGATGACACATATGATTTCCAAATTGAAGATTTGTGTCAATAAAAAATTGGAAAGAAATACCATTATTGTGAAGAATCTTTTGTGTGCTCTCAATAGCATTGGGAAAAATAGTAGGGAGAAGGATAAGAGAGATGCTCGAAGGGTTATTACACCAAACTTGCACTGTGCCCAATGCGAAAAACTTGAGAGAGGTAAAAAATATTTTTTTTGTTTTTAATACTAACCCTAGTGATACCCCTATTCCAACCATGGAGAGCCTCCATTGTCTGCGGCCACCTTGTATTAAGGAGTCTCTAAAGTTCTCTAAGTTCTTATCAAGGTCAATCTTCTAAGAGTCATAACTTGAAGCTTGTGGGGGCTATCGATACAAAATAAAATGCTAAAATACGATCATGTCAAGGCCTAAAATAACCTATCTCATTTTTGAGAGATCACATTTCTTTTGGATTTGGCACTACAATATCGTTCGATGCCAAAACTCATAGTGTGCCTCAGTTCATAGGTGCAACACAGCCTAACTTTGAAGCCACTGATCTTGACATTGAATCATCAATGCCATTAGCTTTGGATAGTTTGGTGAACCCTAGTGACACCCTTGTTCTGGTCATAGAGAGCCTCCATCATCCGCGGCCACCCCATACCAAAGAGTCTCCAAGGTGCTCTAAGTGTGTATCAAGATCGATCTTCTGATGGTCTAACTTGGAGCTCATTAGTGCTATCAATGAAATGTCAAATGCTATAGGACAGTCATGCCAAGGCCCAAATTAACCTCTCATTTTTGAGAGATCATATTCCATTTGGATTTGGCATAGCGATCTCGCTCGATGCCAAAACTTGCAGTGTGCCTCAGATAGGTGCACCATAGCTTAACTTTGAAATTGTAGATCTTGGCATCGAATCATCAGCACCATTAGCTCCAAATGGGTAGGTGAACCCTAGTGACACCCTTGTTTCAATCATGGAGAGCTTCCATCACCCACGGCCACCCCGTACCAAAGAGTCTCCAAGGTGCTCTAAGTGTGTATCAAGGTCGATCTTCCATGGGTCATAACTCAAAGCTCATGAGAGCTATCAATGAAACATCAAATGCTATAGGAAAATCATGTCGAGGCTTAAAATAACCTATCAAATTTTTGAGATATCACATTACAATTGGATTCATCATAGCAATCTCGATTGATGCCAAAACTCGTAGTGTGCCTCAGTTCATAGGTGCACCATAACTTAACTTTGAAACCACTAATCTTGGTATCAAGTCATCAGTGTCATTAACTCTGGATGGGTGGGTGAACCCTAGTGACACCCTTGTTCTAGCTATGAAGAGCATCCATCGTTCGTGGCCACCCCGTATAGAAAAGTCTTCGAGGTGCTCTACGAGCGTATTGAGGTCAATCTTTTGAGGGTTGTAACTCAAAGCTCATAAGGGTTATCAATGAAATATATTCATGTCGAGGCTTGAAATAACCTATCTCATTTTTGAGAGATCACATTCTGTTTGGATTTGGCATACCAATCTCACTCGATGCCAAAACTCCCAATGTCCCTCAATTCATAAGTGCACCACAATGTAACTCTGAAACTACTAATCTTGGCATCAAATTGTCAACACCATTATCTCTAGATGGATGGGTGAATCCTAGCGACATCCTTGTTCCAGCCATGGAGAGCCTCCATCATCCGCAGCCACCCCGTATCGAAGAGTCTCCAAGGTGCTCTAAGTGCATATCGAGGTCAATCTTTTGAGGGTCATAGCTTAGAGCTCATGAGGACTATTAATGAAACATTAAATGCTATAGGATTTCCATTCCAAGACCTAAAATAACCTATCTCATTTTTGAAAGATCACATTCTATTTGGATTTGGCACAGCAATCTCGATTGATGCCAAAACTCATAGTGTGCCTTAGTTCATAGGTTCACCATAGCATAACTTTGAAACCATTGATCTTGGCATTGAATTGTAAGTTCCATTAGCTTTGGATGGGTAGGTGAACCCTAGTGACACCCTTGTTCCAATCACGGAGAGCCTCCATCATCTACGACCACCCTGTACCAAAGAGTCTCCAAGGTGCTCTATGTGTGTATCAAGGTTGATCTTTCGAGGGTCATAACTCAGAGCTTGTGATGGTTATTGATGAAATTTCAAATTATACAAGACAATAATTCCAAAGCCTAAAGTAAACTATCTCAATTTTCAAGAGAGCACATTCCATTTGAATTTGGCACAACGATCTCGCTCAATGCCAAAACTCATAGTGTGCCTCAGTTCATGGGTACACCACAGTTTAACTTTGAAACCACTAATCTTAGCATTGAATCATAAGTTCCATTAGCTCTGAATGGGTGGGTGAACCATAGTGACACACTTGTTCCAACCATAGAGAGCCTCCATCATTTGTGGCTACCTCGTACTGAAGAGTCTCCAAGGTGCTCTAAGTTTGTATCAAGGTCAATCTTCTGGGTGTTATAGCTTAGACCTCGTGAGGGCTATCAATGAAACATCAAATGCTACAAGACATTCATGACAAGGCCTAAAATAACCTATCTCATTTTTAAGAGATCACATTTTATTTGGATTCGGAACAATGATCTCACTTGATGCCAAAACTCACAGTATGTCTCAGTTCATATGTGCACCACAATGTGACTTTGAAATCGCTGATCTCGGCATCAAATTGTCAGTGCCATTAGCTCTAGATGGGTGGGTGAACCCTAGTGACACCCTTGTTCTAGCCACAGAGAGCCTCCATCAGTCGTGGCCGCCCTGTACCAAAGAGTCTTCAAGGTGCTCTAAGTGTGTGTCGAGGTTAATCTTTCGAGGGTCATAACTTGGAGCTCATGAGGGCTATCAATAAGCCCTTACCAATTTTGGTAAACTCATCTAATTAATAATTTAAAGTTATAGAAAAAATTGCTCAAGATTGTAAAAGTTACAAAATTACAATTTTGCAACTTTTGCAACTTTTTCTTGCAAAGTGAAAATGATTGCAAAGAGTTAGTTAGGGGTTTGAGCATGAACATACAAGGTTGAAAACACCTATATAAGGTGTCAAATGATAGAATGCATTAATGAAGCCAGTTTACATAAAAATTGCATTGTATGCAAAATATGGCCCAGAAGACTAATCTTGGGAATGTAAGGGATTATAGGGTTTGTAGTACTATATAGGATGGAAAATGCCTTATTAGGGCCTTTAGATGTTGATTAAATTAATAATGGGAAAATAATGTACAATGTATGATTAATAAGAAGTAATAAAAGAAAGTTTCTTTGTACAATTTATGCAATTTTCCATTCTTACACTTTGTTTAGTAACATGTTTTTAATGAGATTGTCAAAGGAAGATTGTTTTGTCACGGAATTTTTAGTAATTTTGTGTGGGGCATATCTCAATTTCCCATCATTGGATTGGCCTAATTTTTGGATATGTTATGGAGGGTCAAGTGATCTAATTACTCAATGGTTAGATTGAGGAAATGAAATATGGTTCAAAAGTTATGAATGATTGTTTTTGGGTCTATACAAAGGACAACAAGAAGGTATGTTTTGGATGATTTGGTTCCTAAGTTTTGTTAAGTGGATCAGTATGGGTAATTTGATCAATTTGAGAAATGTATAGATGTTATTCATATGGATATGGTATTGGGGAACCAAGTTAAAAAGGTTTGATCCAATCAAGTCTCTTAAGTTGGGATATTTTGAGGTTATGTTGAAATTGAAAAGTTGTACTATAAGGATAGTAACAAAGTGAATTGCCGGTTATCAAAGATTATGAGTCTAGGAATGAGTTCATGGTTGGGAATAGAATATTTTTTTAGGAATGGAGTCCTTAAAGTGTGTTGAGATTAGATTTGAAGCCAAGAGTTAGTTTCAAGGTTGAAGGTGGAGTTTAAAATCAGATTTGGAGTTATGTGAACCTTGTGTAGGAGGTTAAAAAGTGTGTTGATGTTATTGTCTAAAATGCCATAGACCTTTGCTAAAGCCTTTGAGTTCATCCCAATTCCTTGATAGACTACCATCCTTTTGTGAGTCCCCTTACTTAAATTACTATTTATTAAAGGTGTACCAAAGGGCTCTATGTCATTCTGCCAAGATAAGCAATAAATCCAATCCAAAACTAAAACCACAAGGAAAACAATGGTTTTCCATATGTCACTCATTTCTATGGTTTCTCTCTATAAATAAGGTTTCCCTAGTTTTCTTACTTTAAATCACATGATAGAAAGTGAACTCTCATATATTAACTATAGATTTGTTTATAGAAAAAATATATAACTCATGATAGCATTTCAAATTAAACATTGCATCCAAATTTGATAATAAAGGTTGTTAAAATGTTATTCATAAATTATTGCATTTGAATTGAATACAACAAACATGATCAAGATTAATGATATTCCATAAGCATGAGCAATATACATGATACATGATAAATTGAACAATACTAGATACTAAATTAATATGTATATCATTGTGCACATAAATAACAAAAATGTATCAAAATACATGTATCCATAGATAAATTACACAAATAAATATCAAAGTTCATGTATCCATAGAAAAATTACACAAATATATACAAAAATACATAGATCCATATACAAAATGTGGCTGATCATGTCATTAGAATGTGTATAATATCAATGTTTCTATAAAAAATGTGGCATATGCCATCTCAAAATGTCTCATGATGCATCCTATGATGACTATACTATCCTAAGCTATTGGTGGATGATCAAAATGCAGCCTTTTCACTACACGAGGTGGATTGGATGCCGCATACATAAACAAAAAAGGAAAACCCAAAGTTAGACTACTAAATTTATATGATTCTTTTTATCTAACATTGAATTATCAAATCCATAATGATTTTTTTAATGAAGATTTATACTATTAAACTTTCATTATAAATACCTCTCGCGTTGACCTCTTGTGCCAGTCAAGAGTCCTCTCATATATTCTTAACAATGTTTGTAGCTCGCTAATTGTGGATAATCAATAATTCAAACAACAACTTACTTGTGTTGGCTCTTCCTTAGGATATAGTGGTTGCATCATCAAAGATACAAAACTCTGTCATCCAACCTCATGTGCAGTAGGAGTTTCCCATGAGATACAAAATACTATTTGTTAATATCATGAAAATCAGTTTTGAATTTATTTATGAAAACAAGGAAAATAAAAAAATAAATGACACTTATACATACAATGGGGTTCTTAGTGCGAATGGAAATGCCAGATTGTTTACGACATGGAATCTACATGGGCTCATCGCTAGTAGCCATACCCTATACAATAAAGAATGTAATTAAATTTTATTACCACAAATATTTTATAACAATGCATTGATATTTGATCAAATAGAAGGCACCTAATTACCTTTCCCTTGTTAATGGGTCATGGCTCATCCCCCGTACTTTGTCCCCTAGGGACAAGTGATACCTGCAAGAAAAAAGAAAGATTAGAAACCATATATGCTACAATATCAAATAGAAAAAACAATGAGAACACAACATAATGTACCATAGATGTCTCAAAGCCAAATGAAATAGTCAAGAGCATGGCATCATCAACCTATGTCAGCTCCTCCTCAGTCATCAGCTAAACATGAATGAATATCACATGCATGTATAAGTCAGTATGGCTTAAGAATTAAAACTACTCTATTATAAAGATTAACTTTAAATCACATGTTGTAACAAAAAAATGTATACACATACCAACATAGAAGGAGTCCATGTCTCTGCATGCCCCTCCTATCTTGCATCAGGGTCTGTAGCCTCTACACACCCATTTTTTGTATCCTCATCAAACACAAACTGATACTTAGAAAAATCACCGATGATGAACTCATGCTATCATCATCAACACAAGGAGGCAACAGTAACCTAGCCTAGGATATCAATATGCTACTCAATATATGGATGGCTCTAATAGTCTAAGAGCTAGCCTCTGTAATGATATCAGGATGATGCACTCAAGGAGGGGGGGAGACATCAATAGGGGGGACAAAAGTGCCAGCTTTCTTTTACTAGGAAGAGGGTCTATCCTAAGGAGCTCCTCCTCTTATGCCCATGTTGGGCTTCATGCTCCAATAGTTCACCTTGAGGCCCAACACAAATTTTGCATACAATTTTCTAAGGAAATAAAATGACACCTCTAAATTGCTATGTGGAGGGATGTCAAAAAACATCCACCAACAATCCTAAAATTTCACATGTATGGCATCATTTGTGCACCATTTAATCAATAGTTTGGGATTTTTGTGGTCGACTTGTAAACCAATTTTTGGGTTCGCAAAAGGGACACCAAATCATCTTTACTTATATTGAGGGCCGCAACCTCATCATAGTCCAACCCATCATCAAACATCTCATGCGTTTTGTCATGCCAACAAAGAGCAACATTTTGTTTGTTAGTAAGTGTTTCAATGTAATCTAGTATGGTGTTTAATGTGGATAACATAGGAGCCAATGCAGTTATAGTATTATATGTTGTTCTCAAAGCCCTCAATTCAGTGAGATTTTCAAATATCAAATCCTCAATTCAAGGAGTGTTTTGAGGGGGTAAGGGATCATTTGGTGGACAATTTTGAGGGGCCACTAGATCATTTGTTGGGGGGTTACGAGGAATAGTATTTCTTGCCTTAGTATCATCATTTTGGTCAGCCATACCTATTAATTCACAAAACATAATTTCTATTAAAAAAACCTAAATTTCAACAATTTCTATAAAAAAAAACCTAAATTTTAAAATAATCAATTAAAACTAACAAATTTATAATAAAATTGATTGAATTTTTTTTTAAAAAAATCACTAACCTATATCGTGTATCTGTTCGTAGATCAAATATCAGAGCTCAAAACACAAAACATAGTGCGAACAAACAACCATCGGGTTTAGCTTTTTAAAAAAAAAATCATAATACAGGTATCGAGTATCTGATTTCATATTGGATATTCAATAATGCCAGAAGGCTTGGGCCTACTTTTTAGTTTTGGTATTAGGATGGGTGGAAAAAAGGTCAAAGAAAATTTTGAAACACTTTTAGACATTTTCAAACTCTATTTTTTTCACATCACCACTTTTTGGCACACCATGATGCTACACATACCCCTATCTACTAGTCCTTATTAAAATAGAAAAGACTAAAAAGAAAATATTTTTGGGTGATGCAAGATTGCTCTTACACCCAAGATGCTCCTGCATCAACACACTAAAGTAGGAACAAAATACTTGCAAAATGAGTGTAAGTATGCACTAAATTTTTAGGACTATATATTTAGCTGCACTTTACTTGAAGTATGAGATAATATTAAGATCATAGTAGATAAATAGATAGAAGAAATAAAGAATAATGAAAGAGAAACATGTAATGAAAATTTCAGGTATGACTTGAAATTTGTGCAATTTTTTGTAAATAAATCAATAAGGAAAATCAATGTCCACAATAAATATCATCGTGTAGTATTTGAATTAAATTATTAATTTTGATTTATATGTTTCCTAGGTTATCTAAATTCCACAAACTAAGGCATCATAAGAATAATGAAATTCAAACAAATAACATTACCGAGACAATACCATAAATGATTTCTTGGTCAAAAAGACATTGGAATTTATTCTTCCATAGTTTTCCTTAGCGATGCAATAAAAAACCTCCCCTATGAATTTAATATAGGTATCCAATCTACATATGGATTTTGTGGCTCGGAGTAAGTGAGTTTACAATTAAATCATCCTATAGTGTGATCAAGGGTAATATCTTAAAGAATAAGTATGATAGGTGTTCTTCTCAGGGGTGATTTCAAGTAACAAATTTAGGGGACCTCACAAAAGTGGCAATTAAAATTACACCTACTTATTATCTATTAGAGCTTTTACTTCCTCTAGCCCATCAAATATCTCAGAAACCATAGACATCAGTCGTGTAATGTTCCATATTTTGGCCAGAAAACACAACCAATTTTTCTAAAAAAATTTAAAAGATTTTTATGTTTACATTTTTTATGGAGTACATAAATAAAACTTGTCACCCTTAGCTAGCAATAAATATCATTAAAAAAAAATTATTTCTTCTCTAAATCATATTTGTATAAATGAAACATGTAAGCTAATGATTTTTATTTATTTTCTATGCACTAGATTTATTTTTTAAAATTCTATTCACCTTGGAAAAAATATAGGATCCTAAATTCATATTTAGACTTATTATGTTGTATTATTCCAACTATAGGGTATATAAAATTGTCCTTTCCCTTACTTGATAACTATTAATCTTTATTAAATATCAAGTTTTAAAGTTTGTACAACACGACTTTAACTTCTAAGTTTTAAAGGGGGTTATCTTATGTAGGAAAACATGTAGCATCAAAAACTCTCCACTACTGGCATAGATAACTCTACAAGTAACATGTAAAGGAGTAACCTTTCCTATTGAAAAATTGTATTCTAGCTAGATGCCTTATCAAGGCCACCTCTAAGTTGGGATAAACTTAGCTTGGTGGAGAAATATATAATTCACACCCATACACACAAACACATTACACAAGAGATTCACAATAACAAAAATTCCACATAACTCCCAAACCTAAGACTTGCGCATAGAACCTCCATTGATCCATCTAATAGGTTGAAGGTGGAAATAAATAAATGGGGAGAACCAAAATTCAATAATTTATTAAAAAAACATACCTTCACAAACATCTTACATACACCTTCTTACATCCCTTATGGACCCCAAGAAAAAATATGACATATGGGCCCCATATAACTGATGAAGGGGCCTCTAAAGTTCCTAAAGATTCTAGCATTTTTTGTGAAAGACTAAAAGTGCTCATCCGTCTCCATCATATTTCTATGTCAGAGGCTTGACCAATGAGTGAAGCGGAGAAGCTTGGTTTCTAATTGAAGTATGTTACTCGATTCAAGAAGTGTATCTTAGTTCTTGTTTGGGTAGTTCTTGGTTGCAGTGTTGATCAAGGAGCTCGATCACTAAAGGAGCTCGGTCTTGGAAGGCTCTTGGTCATTGAAGAAACTCAAATGTATTATGTTTGTTGTCTTAGTACATATTTCTTGGCACTCAAAGGAGCTTCGTCATGCTTGATAGTTTAGACTTGTTGAATGAAGTTCTTGCGGATTTAATCAATTGAGTTGGAGCATTTAATGCATGTGGGGTGAGATTGTGATGTGGAATGATCATGGGAGTTTGTGTTGACCTATTTGGATCTTTATTATTTTCTCTATGTGTACCTAATAGGTATTATAATCCTTCCAAGGAATTTGGTACTTAATATCTATTACATGTCAACTTGTAGCTTAAATATGTATTTAATGTAAGGATTTAATTAATTTGTAACTTTCTAGGCTGACTTATGGCTTATTTGGGTATAAGTATAGGGTCTTGCGGAATCTTGGATTATAATTCATCTAGTATGGAGAAGAGGAGTAGTTGAGAGGAGCAAATTTGAGAAGAACTAGTTGTTGTAGCTTGGGAAATAAGGAGATTTCTTGGTGGCTTGTGAGCACAAGTTTAGATCTCGTTGGAGGTTTCTAATAGAGTATTGTTCTGCTATAGATATTGACTAGCTAGTGTTTGGGTTTGATATTGGGGAACCTTGCAGAGTTATTACTTTTTTTTGTATTTGATTTTAACCAGGAAGGCCTTATAGATCTCCCTATTATATGTAATCAATTTTTTATGAATTAAGAATTGAGTTTGGTATCATATCTTGTATCTTGTGTTGTTTTTCTACCATGTGGTTATTTTCTAGGGTCTAGGAAATCTCCTTCAGGGATTCTCCTATCTAGCACTACATTAAGTGGTATCAAAGCTAGTTTTCTTAAGTGTGTAGATAGATTGCCAAAATTGAGGTATTTTGCATTAGGACCTAGATGAATTTTATTAGAGTGAAGGTTTGGTCTAGTTGGAGATTTTTTGTAGAGGGTTTGTGAAGATCTTGGAAGATGCTTCCAATAATATTAGGTGTTGGGATGATTGTAGACCTTTGTAATGTGGCATAGATGAGGATAAATGAGGCAATTTCTTGGGTGGATGCTTCTTTGTCTAAAGGAGTTGAGGAATAGTAGAAGAAATTTCTATGCTACTAGAGTTGGATCTTACCAATCCAAAAGAGAGTTGTCTAGATGGTTAGAAGACTTCTTTGAGAATAAAGAGCTCATGTCGAGGCTGAGGTGGAAGTTTGTTTCATTGATCTCAATTTGTGGAGTTTGATACAAAATTTGTAGATCAACTTATGGTTGTTTTTGAGGAGGTTCCTAACATTTTTAATTATAGGATGGAGATTTATTTTTGTGATTAGTTGGTTGAGTTTGGCATGGAAATTGTAGAGAACTTGGTTGTGGGCAGTAAGGCTATTGTGGGTGATGGCTTTCATATCGATACTAGTGTTAATTTGGTTTTGGATCTACATGTTCTTATTGCTAATGTAGAGTTTGATGCACTTGTGGATTGTGGTGATAAGTTGCAAACCATATTTTTTAGTTACTTTTTTTTTCATTTTATTCATGTGAGTGAATATGTTGATTAGTTGTTTGTAGACTTGTGAAGTAGGATTTGGTTGATGGACTTTCTCATCTTCTTGGCTTAATGGATTGCCAAGCCTTGGATGAATATTAAGTGGAAGTCTAGTTTTTATGAAGGATCAAAGTGTGGGACACACTTTTCTTTGTACCCTAGGAGTCTAACATAGGGGCATCTAAGGTTCCTAAAGATTCTAGCATTTTTTGTGAAAGAATGGAGGTGGTTGGCTATCTTTGTTGTATTTCCTGATTGGAGGCTTGACTAAATGGGCTTGGTGGATAATTTTGGTGTCTAGTAGAAGTATGTTACTTGGTTGAGGAAGATTTTCTCATTCCTTATTAGGGTAGTTCTTGGTTTCATTATGTTGCTCATATTATTCTATATTGCTCGGCACTCAAAGGAGCTTAGTGATGCTTGGTTGGTGGTTATTGATGATTGACAGTTTAGGCTTTCCAAACAAAGTTCTTATAGATTTGATCATCGACTTGAAGCATTTAATGCATGTGGTGTGGGATCATGATGTGGAGTGATTGTGTGAGTTTGTATGGACCTTTTTGGTGATTTTTTATTTGTCCTATGAGTATTTAATGGGTTTTGTAAGCCTTCTATGGAATGTGATATATAATATCTATTGTAGGGCAGCTTGCAACTTAAATATTTATTTAATGTAAGGGTTTATTTAATTTGTAACTTGCTAGGCCAACTTGTGGCTTAGTTGGGTATAAGTAGAGGGTCTTGTGTGGTGTAGACAAGTTGGTTTACATAGTGAACCATGATTTGTGTTAATGGATAAAGTACATATGTACACAAAATACTTACCAGCGTTGACATCAATAAGGGTCAAAGGTATTGTACACTGATGGAGGAAAAAAAATGTTGAGGAGTTATAAAATTTTGGTGATTGGATTGAGAAGATATAAGCATGAAATAAAGTCATCGAGGGACTACACATAGATATTCAAAGAATAAGAGATCAAACTCAAGAGAAAATTTTGGAAGTGGAAAGATACTACAATGCCACTTGCCTTGAGATTTTTTATGATGATTCCAAAACCAACCTCATTGTGATACAATTAGTGGTCCAAAAATTCTAAGTAACATTCAAGGATGCTTCATTAGATGAAGACATAACACACATATTTAAGATTGAAGAGGTGTTGTTGGAGCTGGACACTAAATTTGAGGATTTTTCAGCAACTCAGACAGAAGTTAGTAACTTTCAGCAATTAGTAAAGGAAAAATATGGGGCTTTAGATTTTCAAAAAGCCACCTTAGTGGTAGAGATTATAGATAAATTCAAGAGAAAACATCTAGACATTGTTTTGGTATAAAGGTGAAGAACACCCAAATGCTGAAAATTAAGTTTTGACACTTGGAACAAATTTTGATTTTTTGGAACCCATCACAAGGGTGTGAAAGTACATAGGTGCACTTTTCATAGAGGTGTGTGAACAATTTTGAAGAAGAAGCATTGCCCTAGTAGCTAATTGTTAGTTCCTAATTTAGAGCCTTTTATGCACTAGAAACACATTTTGATGGCAATTCAACTCCTAGAAAGTCTAGAGAAGGTCGAGCTTCCATTTTTAGAGCTTCTAGAGAATCCTAGATCATTTTGTAGCTACATTATTCTTATCTTCTCATTATTTTATACTTTTGTATCATGTAAAGGCTCATGCACTCATTGATAAATATAAACAGGGGTAGAGACCTAATTAGCACCATTTAGAGAGTTAGTTTGCATATAATTACATTTATTTTATTAGTTTTTAGCATGTGTTTGTATTTTTAGAAGTCTCACTCCTAACACAAAGGGAGGAGATGATTTCTTATAAATATATGGATGTAATACGTACTCTAGGTCATTATTTTGATGCAATAATATGCATTATTTGTGCTCTCATTTTAAGTGTAGTTATTCTTACTAAAGTGTTTTTTTTTTGTGAATGCATGTTCATGAATAATAATGGAGCCAATAGTTTGTTTGGGTTGTTATGATTGTATGATATTTTAGTTTTAGTGTTCTCCTCATGTTAATGATTTCCATTGATGTAACAAATTGGAGAATAGATCACATATTGTTCTTGCATAACATCTTGTCTTCATGAGCCCACTTTTTGTGGCATTGTGATTTGATGAAATGTGAAGCATCTTTTGAATATTATTGAGTTCCCATTGATGATTACATTAGTGGAATTGAGGAAGTGCTATTCCTATGTTCATTGGTTTCCTACCCAATCTTTTTGATGATTTAATTCGTAGATGTATTTTTATTGTGGTTTATGTTTGTTAAGAGTTTCCCTTTCAAGTTATTTTCTTTAATCTCTCGTTACTTATCTTTTTTATTTTATTTTCTAAGAACTTGGTATAAATAGGAATTCATATACTTACATCAATAAACTACATCCATCATAAAACAAAAAATATCAAAAATATATCTCTTTTGTGGTTACTTTTCCAAATAGCAATAGATCAAATAGATTATCTAAAATTGGTCAGAACCAGCAAAGGCCTCCTCATGAACATGCAAATTTGTCTTCAATTGAGTGGATTTTAGTAGGTGACAAGATCACTCAGAACCTTGGAGTTGATCCTCAATCAACTTTTCAATAGAGGAGTTCAAAAGGATTCCTGTCATTCAGCATTGTGCAAAATGATAGCTCAACATATAGTTGAGAACTAACAAGAGCAAGATAAGTGGAACAGTGAATGTTCATTTTTCAATTGTACAAATGATACTTATGGACCTTGAGTCCCCCCTTCCCCCCTTGTAGTTATTCTAAACATTTATAACCATTCAAGGTGAAAGAGAAAGAGTGTGAATAAACCAAATAGAGATTAGAATGAAGAAGACCAAGTGAATTACAGATTTTAATTAGCAAGGTAGTGTTTAAGCTAAAAAAAAATTTGATTATTATTTTATCTTCCATTTTGTAGATAAAATCTCTTAACTGAGTAGACCTAACCAATTTATGAAATCGTATATGGTAACATCGATTATTGATGTTTGTAGATCCTTTAAAGTAGGCCACTCTTTAGAAATGTCAATGAGTGAATAAAGTCTAGATGGTATTTGGTTAAAATCCTCTATCGTGGTCACACTAAAAATGTTCATGTATACCTTTTACAAGATTGGATCTTATTAGACCACACTTTAGAAGAGTGAATTATTTAGGTTCTCAATCATGGGTAGTTTTTCTATTTACATGTTTTCTGCTTTAAAATTATGTGTTCAATTATTTGATTGTTTATGTCTTGCAAAGTTTATTTCATGTTTTCAATTTCATACTGCAACTTGGTGTAAGCTAAATGGTTTCTCTCATAATTGGTATAGTCACTAATAGTGAGATAATAGTGTGAAGTAAAAAAAAAAAAAGAGTGAAAGATGCAATGTCAAATATGGTTGTTGAACTTATGATTAGAAATTATATAAATTTGAATTGGTGCTGAATTGTTTTAAAGCCTATGGGATATCTCGATAAAACTAAATCACCGCCCCCCACCCTTCTTCCCCCTACCCCCCCCCCCCCCAGTTATCTAAAATAAATGTATGGAAGTTATTATAGGACAATGACTTGTTCAACAAAGTGTATAGAACATAAAATTCTCCTCATTGCTCAAATCAATCCCCTAAAATAAATGTGGCTCTAAGGGATGATAATGGTAAACAAGGATCTTAGCATATGTGACCAAATTCTATCATGAACATTTGATCCATGAATTGAAATAATATCAAATTCCTATATCCATGAGATTATTTATTTGATGGCCTTTTTTTATAGATTTATAGTCTTCAACTCATGTTTTTGTAAAAAGTGATTTTTCCCACTCTTGGTCAAGGTTAAAAAGTTACTTCATTTTAACCAAAATTATGAGGTTAATTAATCTATCCAAAATATACAAAATAAATTTAGTTATTGACCTAGAAATAAAGGTATTTAGTGTTTAAATCCTATATATACAAGGCTATTTTGTAATGAAAAAGGGGGATAAATTTTGCAAAGGAAAAATTCTGTAGAAACATTCAAAGAAATTATCAATAGATTATGATTTCATATAGTGTATAAAGGTTTATTTATTGGTACTTCCTAACAAATAATAATTAGGTATTTTTTTGTGTGTCCAAATCTACCTCTAAGTTATGCTTGCTAATTTATTGTATGCTAAATTAGAAGCTCCTTTATGAATTTGTGTAGATTATGTACTTAATGCAAATAAAACTATTCATATCTTGGTACGTATCTTGATGTGAATGCACTAGGGTAGTTTATCTTTGATATGTAAGGCTTAAGTGTTTGTTCTTTTTCATTGTTGAATTTTGTGCTAAAAGAACCTTATAAATTGTAATCTTTTAGGAATCTCATTTGGTGTTTATATGTATACCTCTTGGGTTTCTATTGTTCATCTTATTTGGTTTCACATAGTAGCTTTTCATACTTTAAGGTGAAAAGAACACAAAAACACAAATACACCCATCATGTGAGGGAGCTACCCCTTCAACTATACAGGAAGATTGTAATCTCATAGTGATAGTTTTTTATCTATCCAACTACTAGCATAGTAGTTACTTTTTGTAGGACCAATGGGGTCATTCTGAAGAAAACCTTCACAAAAACAAATATGAGAGAAATGGGTGCATAAGCCTAATACTACAATAACTTATTGACATTCTTGATATCCATCACAATCCTTCTCCAAGATGAATGGGTGGAACAATAGACATCCTCCACAATTTAGATTCTTGAAGACCCAACTAGATCCGCTTTACAATAACTATACATTGGTAGCCAAAACAAATATCATAATAAATTTTACAAAATTGAAGAATTGGGCAAAGGAACATTTCCAAAGTGCTCACATCAAATCTAACTTTTGGGCATCACTCTCCTTATCTTAGTAGAAAAACATTATTTAATGAAAACCAACTTGGATTATAAAAGGCCTATTCTTACTAATGTTCTCTAGCTTGATGTTTTAAAGGCTTATTATTTGTTAAAGGGAGCTCCACTCCATCCAAATTAGAAATTCTTGCAATGGTTGAAGTGCCCTACAATTGAGGTCTCTCATCACTTAAAAAATCTACATAATGGTTTTTCAAATGTGTCCAATGTGACTTCTAAGAATATTAAACCAAGAAGAAAAAGGAACTAACTCAAATATGGACTAGAGTTTGAAGAGCCACAAGGCATGGAGATGTAAACAAAGTAACCCACTGATCATTTCAAATAATAGGGATAGTATTAAATTTGTGGTAAAAGTTCTTAAAATAACCCTTCCTTCAATTCTTTTTCTTTCTCAATGAAGTGACATACATAAGAGGGTTATTATTTGTAAGTCTAGGAGTGTCCATTTTTCTTTTCAAAAAATTCATGGTTTGTTTTTGGTTGATGAATGAGAAGGGGTTTCACAAGTCTTTTATCTCTGTGAAAGTTTAGTGTCTTAATGGTTTTATTTAAATTAGAAAAAGAAAGCAACGTGAGATTATTTTCTTGAAGATTAGTTATTCATGAATTTAGAAATTGGATGATATCCATGAAAGAACTCATTCACTAAAAATATTAGTATGCTTGGGTGAAAATTTGGGTTAATACAAGACATATTGAAGAGGGTGTTGAATGTGAGTAAAAAAACATTAAATTATAGTAGTGAGTTCTCAAGGACATTAAATTAGAAGGTTGAAGTTGTTCATCACCTTTGAAAAGGTAACTCTCTTTCTACCACTTGCAAAGCCAAGATTTTTGACACAAAGGATGTGTGACTGAGGAAAAGAAGATGAATAATAGGCATATAGCACAATATGCATATTTGATGTGAGATGCATTCTTCCATGTTTGTAACTTATAAAAGATTAAGGGGAAGAAGCAAATACTTGACCCTTGAAGAATATCAACAATGACAAGATCATGAAAAAAAAAAAAATTGGTAAACATTTTGTAGTTTGGTTAAGGGCTTGTAGTCCTTGACTTTATGATAATTTTTTTTGTTTTAATCTTTTTTAGTCTTTTTGATACCTAAGGGCTCATTTGGCTATTGGAATTTGACATTCTATATTTTCTATTATAAATTTGACAAATTTTTTACTTTCTATTCTCAAATTTTTTATTTTGGATTTGTTATTCTTGATACATTTTGTTCTATAAAACTAAAATTAGAACTCCAACTTTGAAGCTTAAGTCATATAAGATTATTGATAATTGGTGTGGACAGATACATTTATTTGAAATAGGGCATGTTGCATAGGGCAATGATTCTCTATAACACATGTTAGAAGTTACTATCTTGCTTCTATAAAACCCCAACCTGATGATAAACCATAATAAAGGGTAGTGGATAGTTTATTTTGGAAAAAACCACATGGTGTTAATGCTAGAAGGTCACAAATCTCTGTCTCGACTAAAATTAAACTTGCTATGGATCAGATTTTTAATTTTTATCCATATTCCTCTTAAAATAGTGCAAACAAAGAGGGAGACACTGGGAAAGATACCAAAGAACAAATTCATCAAGCTTAGAATAGAAGAAGTGGAAGAAACAACACTAGAATCAACACAAAATGAAGGATAGGTGATGAAGAAAATTTGTATTAAGGTAGAGGGCAAAAAATACACTGATCAAACTTGTGCAAAGAAAGAAGAGGTCGATCAAAAAGTTACAGGGGTACTAAAGGCTAATGAGATCAATAGAGAGAATAAAACCACAAATATGGTTTTCAAAAATGTTTATAAAATGCACACTAAAATTTGATCAAATATTGAAAAGTTAAATTGCAATACAAATTACAATTCCAATTCCACCTATTCAGGTGGTGAAATATAAAAATTTCATTTTGGGGACAAAATGGGAATACATATTCCTATTCCCAATTCTAATTTGGCACACGCAAATAGAGGATTTGAAATTTTATGAATTACAGATTCTTATTCTAGTTTAATTTTTGCAGCTAAATGGAACCTATGATGGTTTTTTGTTTTATTTTAATTTAGGTTTTTCACCCTATAAATTTAGTTTTCTTCTAATAAAAAATAAATCATAAATTTGTCTTATGTTTTTTTAATGTTGGTAATTGGTATTCTTGTAATGATTGTCCAGAGTTCATTTTAGAAATATACTAATTAGTATTAAGGTAATTTAGGTAAGAGAAAATTTATATTTTTTATATCATAGACTACTTCTCTAACATGTTTAAAAGTTGAATTTGGTATTGTTCTAGTATGTTAATGATCGGTGATAAATGTGTATTTCTATATTAAGTGCAAGGTTTTTTGATGGTCTAATGTGGTTTTTTTTTTTTTTTTGCATGTTTTAAATTTCATAGACTACATAGTTACCATGTTTATGCCTTGTTTATTTAGCTTTGTGAGATATGAATTTGTGAATAAATGGCAAGGGAAACACTTGGAAGGTTCATACTTTAAATTGTAGGGCTTATTTGACTCTTTAATATTGTTTTCTACATAAGGGTTTGTTGAGATATTGGGTGTTGTATACATTGCATAATATTGTTATATTGTATTATTTTATTTTACTATGTAATATCGTATCTAAGAGCACCTAGATGGATGTACAACATTGTGATAATAGTTGGTGTAATTATTTAATATTGGGGAAATAATTAAATGTTCAATATTAAATGTGGGGTCAATGAGTTAGATAGCACATGATTTATGTAATACCATTTGGTGTTTTTGTGGGACTTGCTACTATATAAGCACACAAAAGGGTAGTTGTTGGTGTGACAAGATGAAAAAAGAAGAAGGCAAAAATGTAAGAGTTGAGTGGAACAAGGCTTGACAAGTTAGCCAAGATAGCATTTGTGAAGGTTGGAAGCATGGAATGGGATGTGTTGATTTATGCTTGTTCACATGGATTTCTTGGATGTGGTTATGGTTTTGAAGGCTTCCATAGTTGTATTGCAATAGTAATTTTTGTTGAATAATACATGGTGATGGATGCTTTTGGAGGCTTAGTTTTCCCTCAATGAGGATTTCTTAGGGTATATCTTGTGTCACATTTTTGTGAGTGTGTTTTCTATTTTCTTGCATGTGGATTTTAATTCTATATTTATTTTAGATCTATTATCAGTTATGTGGAAACAATTATATTGTTTATTTTAAGTTTTCTTTCAAGTGGTATCAGAGCTATAGTTTTATTATTGCAACCCTAGATTGAATCCATGGGAATGCATGAGAGCATAAAAGAAAGGGAAATATATAAATGAGTTGTTTGTTGTAGATCTGAGGGTTTTGAGTTTGCTATTATGATAGGATATTGGTAGATTTTGGGCATGTGAAATTTTTAGACAAGAGGGTTTTCCAGATGTTTCATTTAAATGAGGTTTTTAGGGAGGAGCTTCAAAAGATGACCTCCTAGGTAAAAACAAACCTCACCATTGGATTTCGGTCAATGTTTCCAAAAATTTTGATATACAATATGCCCTAGTTTTCCTATGCTCCAAGGAAATGAAAGAGTTTTTTAGTTTTAGCTCATAATGGCTATCACATTTAATCTCATCGAAATTTTTGTCACAAAAAAAGAAAATCGTAGTGAAAATGGTTAAAACACTATCTTAGTAAAATGACCATAACTTTCTCTTAGGATATCAAATTTTAGACTTCTTATAGGAGTTGGAAAGATAATTGAAAGCACTATAACTTATTATAGGTTTAATTCTATGATTTTGACATTCTGTTAGGTTTTAAGAGCCCAAAATTTAGATGTTGTTTATTTTGAGCACAAATTAGGGTATAACTTGGGCATACAGAGTCAAATTTTGGACTTCAAGTAGTCAATGGAAATCTCTTGGAGAGCTCTACACATTGGTTCAAATTTGGTATAGGTTTGGCATGATTTATTTGTTGATATATTAATCTGAACATTTTATGGTATATATTGACTATGGTAGCATTCTAAGTTTATGACATTATATGTTTGGAGATTTGACATTGGATGTCATTGTATACTCAGTACATATTTATGATTGGTCTCATGATTATATGATTATCAGTGTTTGGTTTGGATATGTATGATGACTTGTTGGGTTTACAAGTTGTGCAGTGTTGTAAGCTGTCTATACTGACAAGTTGCATTTATGGCTTGGATATGGGTTGTCTTTACCCATTGATCTTTCATTATTAATTCATATTTAGATTTGTGGCTTGGATTTGAGTTTTCTATGCCCTAAGTCATGTGATTTTTTTATTTTTATTTATTTTTCTTGATGTATAAGGGATGAGATGTTGTTATCGGGTACAGTCATGGTGGAGGATTGTGGTCGACTATTTTATGCTAAGAGGTTGGACATATTGAGAGTCAAATTCTCAATTCATGGATGCGATCATGGTGCCATGGATTTTGGCATGACATGATTGGATATGCAAGTACATCCTTGATGTTTATTGCTTTGGATTCCTAATTTGGTTATGGTGGTATACCTTCTTGGTTGACGATCATGGTTATTTGGTTTCTCTCAAGAAGCTCATGAGGTCTACTTTGAGTTCTTTGATGGTTTGATGCCTTGGTTGATTCTCATGGTTAGAGGATGGTTTTTTCATCATGATGTCATGGATAGCTTGGATATATAGTTTAGTGGGAGCTTGTGATAGTGATGAGGTGACAATGCAACATTAGTTCCTAGTTTAGTTTGTATCTTCTTGGGTTTGGAGATCTTGGTTTCACTTGGTATTGACACTTTGGTTTTATGTATAGACCTAGAGGATCTTCATGTAGGATATTGATTTTATTATGCCATAGGTGACTTGGTACCATGATTTAGTGGGATTTTTTTGGCATTGATATACATATCGAGTGTTTGTAAATGTTGGAGGTTTGTCTTAGATTCTGTTGATGCAGTAGTGTCTTTGACATTTGCATGGTGCATTTGTTATCTTCATGGTGTGTGGAGATGGTTGCATCTTGAGGAATAATAGGGTTCTTGGTAAAGGTGTGGTTTATGGTTTCATTTGACATGTTATCCTTGCTTTTAGGATGGTTTTATTTTTATGTCATGGTATACTCTATATACATGTTTAGATTTTTTTTTTGACATGTGATAGTATGTTCATATGGAGCATTTTATCTCTTTGGTTGAGATGGTTAGATCATTATGTCATATTTATGTTCCCAAGGCCATGGTTAGAAGTTTGACATTGATCTTGGTATTGAGTACACTGATCACAAGCTAGATACTTCATGATATTGCTATGTTCCATTTGGAGTTGACATTGATTAATTAGCTACAAGTGCTCATGGATACTTAGAGATGATGGTGATGATGATTTCTCTTAGATTAAAGAAGCATTTGTTGGAACAATTGATGGTTTTATTTGTAGAGTCTCAGGGGCATTCACCTAATATGGACTTGAGAGGAGATTGTTTTTAGATGAGTCTTGGTTGGAGACTTTGATATCTTGATGAGCATTCTTATTCCTCGCTCTTGGTTTACTTAGTGGTTTGCTACTTGGGAGGTATAGCCCATTGTTTCTCTCAGGTGCATTATGTTTATCCCTATCTTTCATGTATATGGATCTTAAGTTATGGTACTTGATTTAGTTGTGGAAAGTTCATTTGGGAGATGGTTTAGCATTGGTTATGTCCATTTGCATATGTTGATATGTTGGTTGATTTTGGGAGATGGTTTTATATTGGGCATATTCCTTGGATTAGGAATGGTGTATGAGTTTGATCTTCTTATGAGAGGCTTACATCTAAGATGATTTATATGGTATGGTTTGGGTGTTATTGTGTCTTCTTGTTGGGGTTTTATTGAGGAGATCATACTTGCATAGTTTACATCTAGAGGTGTGTGTAGAAGGACATGATACAGGTTGTGATTTGCGAGGATTATCTTTGGTCTTGGTTATCTTCTTGGATGTTCAATTTTTTCTTACATTGGATTTGAGATTGGTTAGAGATTGTGATCACTAGTTTGTGCTCATGTATGGCATATGAGAGATGACATGGTTATTCCTTTATCTCTTTCCTCTGTTGGTTCTAGAGAGCTTGGGAGACTATTGGAGATTTGTTATGAGAGTTGTTCTTGTAGGTTATTAGTTTATGTATTGTGGATGTCCTTGAGACTACATGGATTCACTTCTTTAAGATGTTGTGAGTGGATTGGTTATAAATTTTACATTATCTTTTGCAGTGGGAGCTTCTTGGTATATATGTGATAGATATTTCTCTTGAAGCTTATGATTGTAGGTTATAGATTGGATATGTTGATGATGTGAGATTCACTCAATATACCTTTGGAGGTATGTATAGTTGGATGGGTTTGGCATTTGCTATGGGGGTTATTTCAACTATGGATATTTTGACAACTGTGGATACTTGTGATTACCTTTGGATCAGGTTTTTTGTGCTTGACATTTTAGTTGGTATAGGATTTTATGATCATCTAATGTGATAGGTTGGGTAGCTTTCTCTTTGGATGGCTTATGTGTATGCCCAGTGTTAGTGGCATAATAGAAGTTGGCATCATTCATGTTTGAGAAGTTGGATACTTTGATTTTGTTGTGGGTATCAGGATGGAACACTTAATTTACTTTGATCCATGATGGTGGATGTATTGGGAGGGATTGTTTCCTTGTTCATTCATGTGGCTATAGATTGACCCTATAGAATGTATACAACAAGTGGGAGATTGTTCATATATTGGGTGTTGCACACATTGCATAATATTTTTATATTGTATTATTTTATTTTATTATGTAACTTTGTATCTAGTGTTGGAAATGATTTAAAAGATCATGAATGAAGAATAATGGAACTAGTACAAAATGTTTCAATCATTGTTTTGTCATTGATGTCAAACTTGCTACTTGCAGGAATGAAAATTGCTTAAGTGATCCAAATACTATCAATTGGTTGATTGACAAGGAGGTGACAATCAATAAGATGTAACTAGAGTACCTAGAGAAAGGTTGAAGTTATGATGTTGTAATGAAGTATAAGGATCAGCTAAGACATTGATGAAATAGTGTATTGATGACATACTCTAAGACACAGAGGATGGACACATTGAGACACATCAAAGATGTAAGGATTAGCTAAGTTCATTGGAGAGAGCTAAGCTAGATAGTTAGTGCCAAATAGATTCTCAGTTGAAGCTGAGCTAGTTCAACTTAGTGGGTGTCGAGTAGCCTTCAAGTGTTGAGTGATCTTCAGGTACCAAGTAGCCTTTAGGTGCCAAGTAACATAGAATTTATTTAGGTGTCGAGCGCCAGTAAAATAAAAATAGAAGCCGAGTAACACAGAAGGAGTTGAGCATCAGTAAACCAATAATGCCGAGTTACTGCATTATTTGTTAAGTCAAAGATTTGCCAGATCAACAGTGATAAGGTTGTTACATCAAATTTTTTGAATTAGTTGGATGATAAGGATGATGAGTAGATGTCACAGAATTCTATGTAATCCATGCAAACTAATTCAAGGTGAATGCTAATGGATTTATCATGAAATTTCTAGAAGAAACAATTTGGAGGGAAAACAATACCATTTTCTCAAGATCAAATAAAGATTTGAGCGGCAAATGAAGAACATAACTTCTTGATAAGGAGTTACAGGTCAGAGATCAAGTGAACATGTATGAGAGGGAATTGGTCATAAGTGTTATCATGCAAAAAAGCCAAGAGGAGTAAGAACAAAGCATCAAGAATCTGAGTTGATCAAATGACCATGGGGTGCATTGGCATAACGAGTGGAAGAACTCAAGGAGATAGATCTTGAAGGGTGAACAAGCTTTCAGCACTACAAGGGAGGAAAGCCAAGCAAAGAAAAGGACTGGAGAGTGATCTAAAATCTGCATGGTTGAAGTTGCAATCTATATTAGGTCAAAACCCTTCTAATACTTTCTTACTATTATATTAGATATTGAAATCTTACATTTCTAGGTTAGCTTAACAGCTAGGTGGATAAACCTCAAGAAAAGGATAGAAGATCCCCAGGAGAAGGACAACGAGATCCTCAGGAGAAGGATAAAGAGATCCTTAGGAGAAGGATAAAGAGATCCTTAGGAGGAGGATAGGAGATCCTTAGAGAGGGATGAAAGATTCTTTTTAGAAGGTGATTGTAAATCCCATGGACTTGGGTGAGCTTAATAGCTCTATGTGAATCCTTTAACAGGGTGACATTCTAAGTTGAATGTTCTTAAATCCTTTAACAACGTCACATCTTATAGTGTGTAAAACCTTTAATTGGGCAAGCCTTTAACATGACAGACCATCAAAAGTGGTTGAAATCAATTGTGTAGTTATTTTATGGGTATCATCCCCACCCCAATTTTACCTTCTTATTCCTGGAGGTTTCTGGGTCATCAAAATCCTTAGTGTTATGGTGTGATGTATGTTTACTTTTCATGATTGTTTAATGTTCAATTGCATACATGATAATTTCAGTTATGTTCCATTAAGGATTATAAGAAAAAATTCTATTGGGCAACATTGGACCTTGGATAACTGATTCACCCCCCTTCTCAGTTATTCTAAAGAATTCTAACATCTAGGAGCACCCAGATGGACATGCAATATGTAAAAATTCCCATGGGATATACTTGATGAGTTGTATTGTAACATTTGTGATAATAGTTCATGTAATTATTTAATATTGTGGAAAAAAATTAAATGTCCAATATTAAATGTGGGCTCAATGGGTTAGGTAGCACATGGTTTTAGAACATGATTTATGTTATGCCACTTGGTGGTTTTGTGGGACTTGCTACTATATAAGCACCCACAAGGGTAGTTGTTGGTGTAACAAGATGAAAAAGAAGATGGAAAAATGACAAGAGTTGAGTAGGAAAAGGCTTGATAGGTTAGCCAAGGGAGCATTTGTGAAGGTTGGAAGCATGACATGGGATGTGTGGATTCATGCTTGTACACATGGATTGCTTGGATGTGGCTATGGTTTTGAAGGCTTCCATGGTTGTATGCAAATAGTATTTTTAGCTAAATAATACATGGTGATGGATGCTTTTGGAGGCTAGGTTTTTTTTTTTTCCTCAATGAGGATTTCCTAGGGTATATCCTATGTCACATTTTTGTGGGTATGTTGTCTATTCTCTTGCATGTGGATTTTAATTCTATAGTTATTTCAAAACTGTTATGGGCTATGTGGAAACAATTATATTCTTTATTGCAAGTTTCCTTATGGGGTTCATTGAGGTGAAGAGCTCTTTGGTTACAATTTTATTCATTAACAACCCTAGTTTATAAATTTATGAATGATTAAACAATCATTTAGACTAGATTTTTGAGATGAAATAACCTATTACATATCAAAGATTAAATTTATCAAATAGAACTAATTTTAAAAAGTTATCCTTTAGAAAAATATTAAAATATTTTCTAAATATAATCCCTACACATTACTAAAATAATATTTTTTATTCCTAAAACAACTCACTTTAAGAGTACAAATATTACAATTTGTTAAATTATTATTTGATTTTATCATACAACTACATTATAAATCCTATACATTATTTATTATTGTTGACTAATCTATACTCATAACAATACAAAATTAGTCAAAATCCAAATAATACTATTAGATTTCTAGAAGTTCATTTGAAATGTATAATTTGATTTCTGGATTAGATTGTGTAAGATTTTTTAGCATCAACATTTTGGATCACACTTTGTGATCCATCATTAGAATGAGAGAATGCAATTAATTAATTTATGATGACAATCAAAAAGTGTGATTAGAGTGGTTGATGATGAAAAATCTTACACAATCTAATTTAGAAATTGAATTATACAAAATACAGGGAACTATAAAACTATCATTATATAAGTCAGTGATACATAATTTTTTTTAATTGGCATAAATATAGTTTGACACGGTTTGTATAGAATAAAATTGTTTGAATGCCCTTATCTTAGTAAACAATAAACAATATTTAACTATATTCAATAATTGTTGAACTTTGCAGCACAATTTAAGAATGTTTTAACGTTCCCATAAGGTTAAGGGGTGGCAGTTTTCTTGGCCCATACCCTTCGCAACAATATATGTTACAAAGAAAGTGGTAGTCAATACGAACAATGTGATGTAAAGGCAATTTACTTTGATTCTACTATCTACCTAAACCTATTGACCTTGTTTATCTTATATTTATCTGTTGTCCAATGTGAAAAATTGAAAATGAAGAAGATATTATTCTTATGTCCACATTGTGTGGAGTGTGTAATGTACAACATTAACATGGAGCAAGTGAAAGTGTTGGGTGCAGAGATAATCATATTCGTCATGTGTATATTAATTTCCTTAGAAGAGATAGTTGTGAAATATGAATACCAATTAGAGGATTTGCCCAAAAATTAGAGCCACCTCCTCCTGCAAATAAATCTTGTGTAAAAAAATGTACCCATATTGATCCACAATGGGAAGCCCATATGTGAGTCTCTCTATAAAGAATGTCCCTGCAAAATCAATGTCACATCAGCAATCTCCATAAAGTGCAAAAAATTTAACAAGCATCAAAGTCTTTTGAATATTGACTAGGCAACATTAGTTGATTAAATATGATTAACTTTAACAAAAATGATACATATACATATATGCTCCAATCTCAACAGAACCATAATTTAGTTACTAGAATATCGAGATGTACCAATTATGTTGACCATGTTGATAGGAACTTAAGAAGCTATCTAGGAACACAAAGGAGAGAATATTGTAGGAGTGCTTTACCACACTACCACAAAGCTAAAATGATTCCCTAGAATCTTTCCTAACATGGATATAACAAGAAAAACTAGGAGAAGAGTAATGGAATGTGTGGCAATAAGTGATAGATTAAAAAAGTGTCAAAAAACATAGTTTGAAAATATAACATGAATATCTTTTCCTTAGTTCTGATCCTCTCTTTCTATTCAAGTAATTTAAAAATATACATGACTTATTCAAATGAGGAGTTTCATGATATTCTATATGCATAACCATTACCATACAATGGATAAGAACCTTAATAACCATTAACTTACATTAATCAATCATACAATTTAACTAGAACTCCTTTACATCTATCATCCTTCTAATATCAACATGAAATCTCACTCATGCAATGTAAGAAACAAAAGAATGTAATTTCAGTAGACAATATTCTATGTGAACTAATAAGCACAAAAACATCAACTATTTCCATGTTCTTGATGAGTCTCATTATTCATAAGGACATAGGAACAACCATAATACATATTGCTTCTATGTGAATAAAATTTGATATCCATTTAAAAATATGATTGAGTTTAGACACTTTACTATATAATAGTTTTGGAAACACTTCGGACACACCTTATTGCACTCCATGAAATTCCTACCTGTATGTGATTTAGAACATACACTTGCTAGTCAATATGAGATACTAGAGTTAGGATTAATAACAAGACAAAATACATACTCTGCTGTCCACAAGATACTCCTATCTATGGAAGATGTAGATGATGTAGTAGGATAATTAAAATAAAATTAATTTACATTTTAAGCACACCTTTCTATTATTTTCTAGTTTGACACACCTTTCTTAAACAACTTGAAGTATAAATGTAGCATTTATAGTGGTAATTATATTAACAATATAATTCCCTCCCAAATTCACAACCTTCTCAAGGTGATCTTTATCCTTCTACTATAACACAATGAATGTACTCAACTACATTAATCATAATCACATAATAAAAAAGATGCAATCATCTATGTTCAATATAGAACAACAATACATGAAATAAACTCATTTAAGAAGATAAGGAAAATCCATAATCATTAATAACTATAAAATGATCAATTTTTAATGATACACCACTAGGTCATATGCATAACAAATGATGGCACAATCAATGCTTCTAATAAAAGATGTTATATACTTTCATTTGCATATCAATTATCCATGAATATAGAACACTTGGGCTATTTGGCATCTAATGATCCAAGACTCTTTGCAAGTAGCATAAAATACTCTAAAGAATGAATATCATTTCAGTAGGGTAACAACAACACTTTTATATGCTTTTAGCAAGATTAATTTTTAGTTGAAAGATTGTATTGGAACTAAGAATGTCCCTTACATTTTCCAAATCTATAAATATCATTGTATCTACTCTTCATTCTCTTTAATATGTTAAGTTTTAGTTATCAATGTAGCCTAGTAAAGTAGATAATGCTAATCTATGTAACCATCGATATTCTACCTATGACTTGAAGCATGTTTTGTATTCATTTCATACACATAGGATTAAAATTCATGAACTCAACCTCACCCATGATAAGGCAAGATGGTAGATATACCGTAATCATAAGTTCATGCAACAGCTGTTAATGTGTAGAAATGTTAGTACTAACTAGAAAACTACCATCAACTCTCCTATGAGAAGAACCTTATGCTAGTAACTATTGTGGTTTCATAATACATACCCCAACATTGCTTAGAAATGGGGACCTGCTACATTAATTTTTTCTCTTTTGGATCCCTAGTCTAGGTTTTGTGTCTTTTTAGGGTTTTTTATGGCGTTTTTACCTAATTTGGGTTTGTGCCTAAAAACTCAGATACCAAAAACCTTATTTTTGAGGGAGAAAATCAAATTTGCATGTTATAAGCGGCAAATTAGTGCACCTCACCAAGTGTGCTAGTGCGTTGATCATATAGAGAAGAGAAACACACCCTTGGAAGTGTATACCTATGCAACAGAAAGTGGTCACTTAGAGAAAAGCATCCTACCCATGTCATCAACTCATACAACATAAAGTAAACTAGTTGACTTATAGTTTTTTATATAGAATAGTGAACTCAAGGCCCAAGTGTGGAACCAAGAGCTCTTATACCATATGTAAAGATTACCCTTGCAAAATCAATGCCACATCAACAATCTTCATAAAATGTGAAAAATTCAATGAGAGTAAAAGTTTTTTGAATATTGACAAATCAAAATTAGTTGATTAACTATGACTAAGTTTAACAAAAATGATACATATACATATATGATCAAATCTAAAAGAAACCATAATTTAGTTACCAGAATACTGAGATGTACCAATTATGTTGACCGTGTTGATAGGAACTTAGGAAGCTATCTAGGAACACAAGGTTGAGAATATTGTAGGAGTGCTTTACCACCCTACCATGAAGCTATAAATATTCCCCAAAATCTTTCTTGACATGGAAGGTACCCAGCCCAACATTGAGGAAATTCTAAACAAGAAAAACTAGGAGAAGAGTAATGGAATGTGTGGCAATAAGTGTTAGATTGCACAAGTGTCAAAAAAATAGTTTGAAAATATAATATGAATAGCTTTTCCTTAGTTATCATCCTTTCTTCATGTTCAAGTACTTTAAAATATATATGACTTATTCAAATGAGGAGTTTCATTATGTTTTTTATGCATACCCATTACTATACAATGGATAAGAACCTTAAGAACTATTAACTTACATCAATCAATCATATCGTTTAACTAGAACTCCTTTACATATAGCATGCTTTTGATATCAACATGAAATCCCACTTGTGCACTGTAAGAAACAAAAGAAGGTAATTTCAATAGACAATATTCTATGTGAACTAATAAGCATGAAAACATCAACTATTTCTATGTTCTCAAGGAGTCTCATTATTCATAAGGAAATAGGAACAATCATGATACATATTACTTCTAAGTAAATAAAATTTGATATCCATTTAAACATAGGATTGAATTTAGATAGTTCATTATACAATAGTTTTCACAACACTTACGACACAACTTACTACATTCCATGAAATTCCTATCCATATGTAATTCAGAACATACACTTGTTGGTCAATATGAGATACTAGAGTTAGGATTAATAACAAGACAAAATACATACTTTGTTGTCCACAAGATACTCCTATCTATGGAAGATGTAGATGATGTAGTAGGATAATTAAAATAAATTTAATTTACATTTCAAGTACACCTTTCTATTCTTCTGTAGTTTGATGTGCCCATTATCCTTAGGTATGTGTGACCAGTCATTAAATAATGTGATAGAGTCTACATTAAATCAAAGTCAATTCATTTCTTATACAACTTGAAGTATAAATGTAACATTGATATCGATAAGTATAATGACAATATAATTCCCTCCTAAATTCACAACCTTCTTAAGGTGATCTTTATCCTTCTACTATAACATAATGAATGTACTCAACTACATTCAACATATCATTAATAAAAAATGCAATCATCTATGTTGAACATAGAACAACAATATAGGAAACTGTTGAGATAATGGGTGTTGCACACATTTCATAATATTTTTATATTGTATTATTTTATTTTCTTATGTAAAGCTTCACCTAGATGGACATGCAGCATGTAAAGATTCCCATGGGATATACTTGATGAGTTTTATTGTAACATTGTGATAATATTTCATGTAATTATTTAATATTGGAGAAAAGAATTAAATTTCCAATATTAATGTGGGGTCAATGGGTCAGGTAGCACATGGTTTATGTAATGCCACTTGGTGGTTTTGTGGGACTTGCTACTATATAAGAAACCATAAGGGTAGTTGTTGGTGTGAAAAAAAAAAAGAAGGCAAAGAAGGAAAGAGTTGAGTAGGACAAGGCTTAATAGGTTAGCCAAGAAAAAATTTGTGAAGATTGGAAGCATGGCATGGGATGTGTGGATTCATTCTTGTTCATATAGTTTGTTTGATGTTGGTTATGGCTTTGAAGGCTTCCATGGTTGTATTGCAATGGTGTTTTTTTTAAATAATACATGGTGATGGATGCTTTTGGAGGCTAGGTTTTTCCTTCAATGAGGGTTTCTCAGGGTATATCTTGTGCCACATTTTTGTGGGTATGTTGTTTATTCTCTTGCATGTGGATTTTAATTACATATTTATTTTAGATCTATTATGGGTTATGTGGAAATAGTTATATTCTTTCTTGCAAGTTTTCTTATAGAAACAAACTCATTTAAGAAGATACGGAAAATCCACAATTAGTAATAACTATAAAATGATCAATTTTTAACGATGCATCACTAAGCCATATGTATAACTAAAGATGGCACAATGAATGCTTCTAACAAAAGATATTACAGAATTTCATTTGCATATCAATTATCCATGAATATAGAAGACTCGGGCCATCTGACATCTAATGAACCAAGACTCTTTGTAGCAAGCATCAAATACTGTGAAGCATGAATATCATTTTAGTATGGTAACAATGACACTTTTATATGATTTTAGAAATATTCATTATCAATGGAAAGATTCTATAGGAACCAAGTAATGGTCCTTGAATTTTCCAAATATATAAATATCATTGTATCTACTCCTCATTCTCTTTAATATGTTAAGTTTTAGTTATGAATGCAGTCTAATAAAGTAGATAATGATAAACTATGTAACCATAGGCATTCTACCTATGGCTTGAATCATGTTTTGTGTTCATTATATACACATAGGATTAAAATTCATGAACTCAATCTCTCCCATGACAAGGTGAGATGGTAGATATATCATAATCTTAAGTTCTTGCAATAATTGTTAATGTGTAGAAAGGTGAGCACTAACTGGAAAACTTCCATTAGGTCTCCTATGAGAAGAACCTTATGCTAGTAATGAAGGATCTATTGTATACTATCCAAACATCATAGAGCCATCATATAACCTTGATACTATCTTGCTAATAATATCAATACTATGTCTCTAATTCAACCTAGAAGAGATTTCATAGCATTTAGTATCTCTGCAAGATGAATTAATTTAGTATTTACAAGAAAAGTAAATAGAAAAACCTAGCATTCACTATTTCCCAAAGTCTTTATCCCACTCGCTACCCTCTTGGATTGTTGCCAATGCTCTATCATCTCCTTCATTCAAAGTGTGAGCTCTATTAGCATATCTGTAGGGGAAATCTCCTCAGAGACTCCAGGAGTATGATAATAATTGATAGGTTCTTCCCAACCAATCAAGCTCAAATCAGCTAGCATCAACAACCCCAAGTGGGGACAACCACCATCCCTTTTGCCAATCCATAACTATTTTAAATAAAGAAATCCCTCCCTTAAGAACTGTGTAATTGACTCCATTTGCTTTCCCTTTGTTTCCACATCTAATCTATTAATCTCAACTAATCATGTGTTTGATTAAATAAAGAGAGTACCAATTTAATTGATTTTTTTAACAAAATCTATGTGGCAAGTAATTTTAATTTTTTCCCATTTTATTCAGTTGTGGAAAATTTAGTTGTGACATCCTTCTCCCCTTACCTAATGCATCATCCTAAAGAAAGGATAGATAATAATTGTAGTCATATCTAAGGACATTTCAAAAAATTAAGTGAACATGATCCAATCTATTTTTACCATGCAATTAGGGCATATGTTGTATTAATTACTATCAATAACTTTGACTTCCAATAAAATTTACTTTTATTTAAATGAACAAATTTTCAATTAAATAAATTTTTAATATAACATACATTAATTGTACCTATTCTACTAGGTTAGGTGATGTAATTTATCAATCATCCTCATATATCACAATGCATGAAATAAATTGACTTACTATCTATAAGGAAAATGATAAATTCATTTTAAATTAATCATATTCCAACTTTCATTGCTCAAGATAACACAACCATAAATTTAAGGAGTGTAGTTAAAATAAGTAAACACACTCTTAATGTAGAAAATGCATCATTTGACCATTAAAGGATATTTTCTATGTGAGTATGTGAATTCCATTACATCCTTCAGTTTTACAAGGTTAGAATTACCTCTCTCTGACAATATTCCCCTTTCTTATGATGTGGCATACCCTCTGTTGCATTATAGAACAACACCAAATGTCCGTCTATCATATATCATAATCAAATACTTTCTTATCTATATAATTCTCAAAATTAAGTAACATGTTATCGTAAAATCACATGATATCACACATATACCTGTGCTTACTTATCATACCTTGGCATCTCAAGGATTTGACTACACTAGTATGTACTTCATGTCCACACTGTACCATACTTATACATATACACTCACAATACCTTTAGCTCATCCATACTGTTAATAGCTAAAGAATATACTATTTAAGTTATCTATGTCAAGAGTCAATATTTTCCCTTAAATAATCTATAATCAAACCTTGATCACAAGCAACAAAAATAATCAACTCTACAGACCATCTACATGTGGTGCTCGCTAAGGCAGTAAGTGTCCACATCAATAAGTCAATATCCATGAAACATAATTTAATTAATGTAATCATGTTACATCTAATTCATCATCATTTAAATCATCTTGAAATATAAAGACATCCACATATAAAATCATCAATGTACTCATCAAAATTTGATCGTCATAATGCACATATATGCTTGTAGAAGTTCACATGCAATGTAATTACATAATAATGCATCATATAGCTCTGAATTAACAACATATACCCAACCAATATGATAAGAAGATGAATAAGAGGAAGCCACATAGTCAAATGTGTCAAGTAACATTGACCCAATATTCTACATCAATAAATAATCAAACCAAATCCCAAACACACATGTCAACCAAATGGTCTAAGTTGGGTACATGATAGCAAAGTCTATATCGAACAAAATATTGACTAGGAGTCAAATAGATAATTCAAGATGGCCAAATTGTTCATCATCATTCATTGACCAAGTTGACTAAATAAAATGAGTCAACTTTCTATAAAGTAGAAGTCACATGCATGGCGAATCATCACATATAAATAACACCAATGAAAAAATATTATCAAAAGTAGATAAAACAAGGATCTATACATAACCTTTTTCATTCTCATAGGAAGACTGTATTTTTATACACTTGCCACATAGGCCAAAAAGTCAGGTCAGTTTAGTCAACAATTGACTACAAATAACTAAATCAACAAGTAGATACAAAATCTTCCAATTAATTTTGCAACTACATTCTACTTTCCAAAATACATGTTGAAATGATAGATGCAATAAAAATTAAATTTCATAACCAATTATCAACCAAATTGTCAAACACAACATATCATCACATGACTATGCCATAAATGAAAATATTAGAAGAATTTGATGTACATGTCCAACTTTATTCTATCATATGTAAGAACCATGTCTTGGGAAAAAAATTCCATATTATCAAATTCTAAGAATACATAAATAAACAAGCAAAACCTTAGTTGAATAGTCAAAAAGTATTTCATTCACCATGCACACAAGTTATCAAATATTTATTCATTTAAGAAGGTAACACATGACATTACCCAGAAATGTTGGCCTACATGTCATCTATCTATAAAAATGCATGATATAGTAAATACATGAAGTATAATCTAAACTATCATACCTCAATGGGCATCATAGAAAATGTTGACCTACATGACAACCATGGAACAATAAGCACATCATACAAGTGCAACACCATCTACCATATGATCTGCACCACTAAGTAAATCATCTAGGCATGCTCACCAATCACCTGCAAGGATTAGTAAATCTAATTTTTATCAATTCAGTGATCTTAGGCCCTCAAGCCCATCTCATCACCATACTATGCTTAACCATCATATAAGCACTAGGTGTGATGTATGGCCTTTGTGCCATTGAATCATCACATAAAATATGATTGAGATACTTTGCTTCCCAACCATGAAGCCTTACACTTCCTTGGGATCCTACCTAACTCATAGAATATCCAACCCTATAATGCTCAAGTATTACCAATAAGAATTTCCTTGGGATCCTACTAACTCATAGAACTACCCAACCTAAAAATGCCCTAGTAATACACATAGAATTCCCTAACACATAGAATTCCCAACTATGGAATGCCCATACAATTACAACTGGTGCAACCATGAAACATACTACCTCACACATATGTCTAACCCCACATATGCCCATATAGCCATAATCATGGATGTGATAGGGAGATGAAACAAGGGGAACATAGCTTTGGCCAAAGCATTTTGTAGTGCCCTGGTATTACACTAGAAAGTAGAGTGGAAAATGAAAGCATCACTTCTACCCATCCCTCTCTGTCCACATTTGGCACCCACACCAAAAGGTAAGCTTTCCAAAATAAAATAAATAAAATAAAAATGCAAAAGGAAGAATGACATGTTCTTCACAATCTACTCCCTTATACATCCTACCATTTCTCCATGCTGAACATGATAGATGACATTACATCAAAATACAAGACTAGCATAATAAAAGTACACACCCTAGCCACCTCACAATCAAAGAAACCTTGAAATCAAGATTCATAATTTTTAAATCAAAGTCTAAGAAGGAAGAACAAAAATAATAACATAAAAGTGAACAAGAGTCATAGAATATAGGCCAGATAAGAAATCGATGGCTAGGTGGTCACAAGAAACATTTTCAAGCTATCTCATCATCACATCAAAGTTTATGAAAACTAAATATAATAAACTGAAAACCTAATTTACATAAAGCACAATGACTCTCACTAGTCACCAAGAGGGAGTAAATGGTTAAACCTTGCGTCCAAGGACCATTAAGAACATAACCAAACTTCAGATGCATCACATGCATTTTTTTCTTGATAATCAAATATTTCTAAATGTGCAATGAAACATGCAATACTATCTCAAATGAAATGCACATTCTTCCTGCTTATCATACTAGGTTACTCAATGAACCTCATGAATCTAGCATAAAATAAAAATAAATTATTGCACCACATATCATTTACATAATAAAAAGACATTTTTATTGGTATCACATGCCAAAACATGACTTCATGGTCACTCATAACCTTGTACAAAAGTCAACCATCATTTGACTATCTCAACAATTAATAGAAACTCACACCCTTCTTGCATCACATATGCAAAGAAATAAATACTTCAAGTATATAAAAACAATAGGAATTTTATATCATCACATAATTTAAACAAAAATATAATTATAGCCATACGAGGTACAAAAATTACCAATAATTCCATAAAATTCTCAATTTGACAATCTTTAAAGGAATGCAATTTCAACTCAAAGTCATGAAATTCGTAAGGAGCATCATATCCTTCTAGGTCAAAAGTAATCACAACCAAGAGATACAACACATGCAATCCATGTCATCAACTCATACAGCATAAAATAAACTAGTTGACTTATAGTTATTTATCTAGAATAGTGAATTCAAGGCCCAAGTGTGGAACCAAGAGCTCTAATACCATATGTAAAGATTGCCCTTGCAAAACCAATGCCACATCAACAATCTCCACAAAATGTTGAAAATTCAATGAGAGTAAAAGTCTTTTGAATATTGACCAGTCAACTTTAGTTGATTAATTATGATTAACTTTAACAAAAATGATACATATACATATATGCTCAAATCTAAAAGAAACCATAATTTTGTTACCAGAATACCGAGATATATTGACTATGTTTATCATGTTGATAGAAGCTCAAGAACATTGTAGGAGTGCTTTAACACCCTACCAAGAAGCTAAAAATCTTCCCCAGAATATTTCCTGACATGAAAGCTACCCAACCCGACATCAAGGAAATTCCAAACAAGCAAAACTAGGAGAATAGTAATGGAATGTGTGGCAACAAGTGTTAGATTACAAAAGTGTCAGAAAACATAGTTTGAAAATATAACATGAATATCTTTTCCTCAGTTATGATCCTCTCTTCCTATTCAAGCACTTTAAAATATACACAACTTATTCAAATGAAGAGTTTCATGATATTCTATATGCATACCCATTACCATACAATGCATAAGAACCTTAATAACCGTTAGCTTACATTAATCAATCATATAATTTAATTAGAACTCCTTTACATCTAGCATCCTTCTGATATCAACATGAAATTCCACTCATGCAATGTAAGAAATAGAAGAATATAATTTCAATAGACAATATTCTATGTGAACTAATAAGCATGAAAACATCAACTATTTCCATGTTCTCAATGAGTCTCATTATTCATAAGGACATAGGAACAACCATAATACATATTGCTTCTATGTGAATAAAATTTGACATCCATTTAAAAATAGGAATGACTTCAGACACTTCACTATACAATAGTTTTGGAAACACTTAGGACACACCTTATTGCATTCCATGGAATTCCTACCTGTATGTGATTTAGAACATACATTTTCTGGTCAATATGAGATACTAGAGTCAGGATTAATAACAAGACAAAATACATACTCTGTTGTCCACAAGATACTCCTATCTATGGAAGATGTAGATGATGTAGTAGGATAATTAAAAGAAATTTAATTTACATTTCAAGCACGCCTATCTATTCTTCACTAGTTTGACACACCTTTCTTATACAACTTGTAGTGTAAATGTAACATTGATATTGGTAAGTATAATAACAATATAATTCCCTCCCAAATTCACAACCTTCTCAAGGTGATATTTGTCCTTCTACTATAACACAATGAATGTACTCAACTACATTCAGCATAATCATATAATAAAAAAGATGTAATCATCTAAATTCAATATAGAACAAGAGTACATGAAATAAACTCATTTAAGAAGATAAGGAAAATCTACAAGAGTACATGAAATAAACTCATTTAAGAAGATAAGGAAAATCTACAATCATTAATAACTATAAAATGATCAATTTGTAACTATACACCACCAGGTCATATGCATAAAAAATGATGGCACAATCAATGCTTCTAATAAAAGATATCACATAATTTCATTTTCATATCAATTATACATGAATATAGAACACTTGGGCCATTTGGCATCTAATGAGCTAAGACTCTTTGCAGCTAGCATTCAATACTCTAAAGCATGAATATCATTTCAATATGGTAACAACAACTCTTTTATATGCTTTTAGCAAGATTCATTATTAGTGGAAAGATTGTATTGGAACTAAGAATGTCCCTTACATTTTCCAAATATATAAATATCATTGTATCTACTCTTTATTCTCTTTAATATCTTTAGTTTTAGTTATCAATGCAGCATGGTAAAGTAGATAATGCTAATCTATGTAACCATCGATATTCTACCTATGACTTGAAGCATGTTTTGTATTCATTTTATACACGTAGGATTAAAATTCATGAACTCAACCTCACCCATGACAAGGAAAGATGGTAGATATATTGTAATCATAAGTTCTTGTAGCTATTGTTAATGTGTAGAAAGGTGAGTACTAACTAAAAAACTAGCATCAACTCTCCTATGAGAAGAACCTTATGCTAGTAACTATTGTGGTTTCACAACATATGCTACATTTTACTTAGAAATGGGGACCCCCTACTTTAATTTTTTATATTTTTGGATACCTAGTATGGGGTTTGAGTCTTTTTAGGGTTTTTTATGGTGTTTTTACCTAATTTGGGTCTATGCCTGAAAACCTAAATACGAAAAACCTTGTTTCTGAGGGAGAAAATAAAATTTGGATGTTATAAGGGGCACACTAGAGCACCTAGCACACCTCACCAGGTGTGCTATTGCACTAGTCACTTAGAGAAAAGTGACACACCCTTGGAAGTGTGCACCTACACAACCGTGCACCTCCAAGGGGTGCACACGAGTCCTGGGCCTATAAAACTTGGGACTCCTTCCCTCTCCTCACTTCATTCTCTCCTTCGAACTCCCATTGCCCGCACCTGCACAACTCTTGAGGTGTATCAATGCACTTACTCCACCCTTTACCACACACACACAACATGTTAAAAAAAGGCTAAAGGCTAAGCTATATAGCTTGTGCACCTCTAGAGATGTGTAAGGTGCATAGCTTAGTATAAAAAACTTAGATGAAAATAAACCTAAACTAACGCATTCTCAGGTGAAAGATGCACAGTTGTGCACCTATCCAAGGTGCACAACTACACACCTTTATATTTATTAAGCATCTCCAAGTGGGTTAAAGGGTGTGCACTTAGTGTACCCTCATATTTAAAGAGTTTGATAGGGATAAGGCACACCTAGCACACCTCTAAGGTGTGCCAGGTGCACAATTTTGTTTCTCAAAGAGTTTAATAGTTTTTTTTTTTTTAATGTTTTTAGTCAATTTTGGTAAATTAAGGTTTTTGAGTGATAATTTTTTTTGTAATTAGGGTTTTATTTAGGTTATATTTTTCAACTCTCTAGACTAATGTTTGCATCTTTGTGCAAATGAAAAGGCACCCTTAATTTGTTAATATCGTTACTTTTGACTTGGAGCTTAGAACTCAAAATTGTTTACACTATTGGAAAGAAGAGCTAAAAATCTAATTTTAATCCCTAAAACAATGAGCCTTTAGGTGTCCAATTTTAAGGAGCAGTGAAGATTTCAACTTGAAATTTTGAGTAGAAGGCCTCCAAAAATACCAATTAAAAAGACTTAAAAAATTTTGTAAAAAAGTATAAATAAGTTTCAAACATTTAATCATTTTGGATAATCTAGAGTGTTTGGTCTCTAACTGAGAAGGATCAAGTAGTTAGAGAGAAGAAAGAATCAAGATACTTACACTAAAGATCAAAGATAAAGAGATTGGATACATGAACCAGAATAGGTTCTTCATCTTATGCAATTATCAGGTGAAAATATCTAACACAGGTGCCTTGGGATTTTAGAAGTAGGAGGAGTTTAGTTCTATGAATTTTTTTGGCTATAAAAGGCTATAAAACATCAAAAGGATCAAATTAAGTACACAAAAGTGATCTAAAACCCTATTTGAGCAAAACTCAAAAACCATTTTCAAATTTGAGAACTTTGATTTTTTGGTGAAGTAAGCACCTTACACAAATTTCTCTGTAGGTGCACAGGTGCACAAGGTGCTCAGGTGCGCTAGGTGTGCTAATTCTAAGGTGCACTTATCCCAAGGTGCACTTCTTTAGAAGTGCACTAATAGTTAATTGCCAGTTCCAAATTTACAATTTTTCATGCACTAAAAATGCATTCTGATGGGAGTTTAACTTCTACAAACATCTAGTGAAGGTTGAGCTTCTATTTTTGACACCTACAAAGACTCCTAAATCAACTAATGGCTTTATTATTCTTATTTTCTCATGATTTATTTGTTTTAAGACATGTAAGGCTCTTGCATCCATTTAATAATATAAATAAGGATGGAGTCCTACTTGGCACTAGTTATAGAGTCAGTTTGTACATAAATAGATTTGTTTTATTATTTTAGAAGCATATGTTTATATAAATGGATCTCTCACTCTCAACACAAATTGAGGAGATGATTTCTTATAAATTTAGGAATGTAACATGTATTCCAAGTCATTATTTTAATGCAATAATATATGTTGTTGGTGCTCTCATTCAGAGTGTAGTTATTCTTGTCTGAGTGTGTTATTTTTATGGATTATTCTCTTAGTAATTTTGATAGGTCCATTGTCTAGCCATAATGAACCATCATGAATTTGGATAAGCACTATCCTAATCCACTATGTCTTGAATACATTCAAAAAATATAGGACTTGTGTTAATCCCTTCCTCTCAACAATTTTGAACTCTTCTTTGAAAACACCATTATCACAAAGTTTTTTGTATGCTTCCCTAATCTCCATATCACCAATGCTTCCTATCTTATAGTTGTAGCATTTTCTTACATCTTGCACCATTATCACATTTGGTGGAATAATCAACAATGCACCAAAAGGGTCTTGCTTGTATGCAATATCAGGAATAGCTTTGAAAATGGGTTTCTTGACC